>CALNVZ010002100.1:67302244-67492620 GCA_940671915.1 Paracentrotus lividus | reverse complement strand
TTTAAGCAAGCTCTTTGATCTTATTAAGACTACCAGAGAAATCTGCTGAATAAAGAAACTTTCTCCTTTGTTGAAAACTTATGAAAACAGTTCCTTATTATAAATTTATTTATTCATATAAAAATTCTATGAAACTTTGTTTTCATTAAAACAAAGCAATTCTCATTGAATCTCATAGGTTGAAACTAAGGGTGATATCTCACTTCATGGAAACTACTTTGAAACTACTTTGAGACGGATTTGGACGGTTTGAAACTACTTGGAGACTACATTTGAAACTGGTCACGGAGACGTCCCAGGGACGTCTCCGAGACATCTCCGAGACGTCTCTTACGACGTTTCACGGGATGCGAAAACTACTTTGAGTTTTTGAAAATGGTCGCGGAGCGTCTCTGAGACGTCTCCGCGACGTAATAAAAGTATCGGAGACTTCTCTACGCGTCTCCGTCGCGGAGACGATTCCGTCTGTGAGACGTCTCCACGACAATTTTCAAAAACTGTCTCAAAGCAGTTTCAAAGAACCGTCTCAAAGTAGTTTCCGCGACTCATTAAACATCGCGGAGACGTCACCGCGACAAGTTTCAAAACCGTCTTAAAATAGTTTTAAAGTAGTTTCCGCGAAGTGAGATACCACCTTTAGATGCTAATGATGAGAACTCACTCATTTAGCTCGGGCGTCCATTCGATTGGACGTTTAGTCCTACCCCAAGTATCCAAGGATTGAAATAAATATCATTGTCGGGGTAGAAAAAACGATGCCGTGTAGGTTGAAATGTCTTATTCAAATTCCCTGGAATCGATCCACTGCCGGATCCACTGCCCTCCATGATAAACAATAATTATGATTAATGTAGCCGATTGCAAACGCGCGGATTGATTAAATATTTTTAGAAATTGCCAATCCTCAGTCAAGTAGCTTCAGTTCATGTTATGTGACTCCTAACTAATCGGTTTCCAGTTTTATTATTTTAGCTTTGATAAACAACCTTTGAAAGATATAATAAATCATATTGTGTGATGTCACAATGCAAGAATATCTAATTTGTTCACCAGGGGGGTATTTCATCAAAGGACTTGTCGGACATTTTATCCGACAAATTTACTCTCAGCCAATCAGATGCAATCATTTCAGTAGCCTATAACAGCTTGTCGGATAAAACATCCGACAAGTCCTTTGATGAAATGCTCCCTCGTCGAAACAAGTCTCTTGAGAGCAGGAAAAGGCATAACATTAGGTGACATGATATTTGCCCTGACGATTTTTCACGCTGTATTTGTCTGAAATATGTGACTGATGGAAATTGGAAATATTTTATCTACCTTTCATGACAAAACAAAGGAAAATATAATTTTAAAAAAAAACGTCTTTAACCCTTAATTACTATCATTTTGCCAAACTTTTGTTTTAGCCTCATGACAAAGTTGTGAATAGTAGCTTTAGTTTAATTTTCATTATGATTCATGTTTTGCTGAGGTTCTACGATACATTTTGGGAATTGAAACATTTCCATGGTGGTAAACATGAATAAAATCCATTTTGGAGCCCAATCAAAATAAATGTGACTATTCCCCTAGACAAACAGATTACAAGCCTGTTTTGTTTTTGTTTTTTGTTTTTGTTTTTGTTTTGTTTTTTTGTTTTGTTTTGTTTATTTTGTTTTTGTTTTTTGCCGTACTTTCACTAAGACGCGTTTGGCACCATAGATATTGTTAACTATGTACACTGAATTATGTAATGTTTTCACATTAGGCCCATTATGTGAATGTTGTAAAAACTGTATACCACCCAGTGAAGAAGAATTTCCTTATTGGACAATAAATGCTTTATCTTATCTTATCATGAACCCAGATTTAACTTAAAGAACAACATCTCAGACACGTTTGTTACATGGTAGGTCTGAGGGGGCCTTGGTTAGCACGGTGAACAAAAAGGGGCCCAAAATGAGAAGGAAAAAATGAAAAAAATGGGCATTTGGAGGTTGACAAACTCTTTATTTTTCAATCCCGGCCTGGGAATGATTTGGGGAACGCCCAAGGTATAGCCAGGTTCCCGAAAAGTGAAAGCAGGGACATACAAATTTAAGAAATTAAAGCCGGGGCAAAAAAAAAATTAATCTTTATGACCAACAGTACAGCGCGTCCCCCAAAAATGTCCCTCTGATTGGGCGCTAAATAACTTCTAAAATAAAGACTTATTGCCAATCTGTTATGCATATTTTGAAAGCCCATACAATTTTGTAACTTGTGTGAAAATTTCATTGGTCTCGCTTCATTGGTTTTGTCCAGAGAGTTTATTATGTAACAGCAGTGCATTGCAGCCCATTCCAAGTTTGCAGATATTGCATGTGAAAGTAAACACAACAACTAAAACATTGAAACATTGAACTCTAAAATCTTAATTAGTTTTCATCTAAAAAAAGCTGAACTTTACATCACTAAAGACTTATCTCACAGGTGATGAGTCTATTCGCGATTAGTTCACGAATATAGTAACAGCTGGTGTATAGTTTCGGGAGAAAGGGAAATTAATTTGGATTCACATTTAGATATATTATGACAGATTGACACCAATAACAATAATAAAGCAAATTATAGTACTTGAAATCTCCTTTTAGTATCTTTATTTCATAATATAGGGGAGACGGTATGGACGTTACAAAATTCACATTTTGGGCCAGATAATTCTATGAAAGTACTCACACACTCCATTTTGGGTCTGTGTTAGCCTATTATGGTTGGCTAAAACCTGAGGCGGTTATAAGACTTGAAAACATTGTAAACAATCTCTCTCTGGGAAAAAAGAAGAAAAAAAGAAAAAGAAAGGTATTTAGGAAGGTAAGGAATCAGATTTCTTAACCCGATAAATACAAAATAGGAGCTATTATTGGCCGAATATAAAGTGAACATACTACGCAGACCAGATGTATACTTCATCTATTGACCATGGGGCCCTAATTGGTTACGTTTGACATATTTCATTTTATAATAATAACTTAAAGGGCATACACAGAAAATAACACATGAACAATACAATAAAATACAAAATGAAACAACAGAGCATACAAAAACACAAAACATTATAGGGCCTACATGTACATCAATTAGAAAAGATGCGTTTTCAGATGTTTCTTGAATAAAGTGAGATTTTGACAGTTTTCCTCATAATTTCTCACATTTTATCATATTAGCTCGGAGGATCCGCCGCTGATGCAGTATTTCTTCCGTGGGTTCATGTCTGGTTTATCAACTGCCATTCTCCTTTTAATGATAATCGCTATCGTAGTCTACATGCTCTGCGCCCGATATTGTAATAAGGCCGAAGCACCCAAAGGCGAGGACGCATCTGCTCTCGATCCAGAGGTTTATCAACATTATTTCGGAATAGCGAAGGTGAAGGAAAAGGCGGTAGGGGCTAAGAAAGAGGCAGAAGGGGCTAAGGAAGAGGTGGTAGGGGCTAAGAAAGAGGCAGAAGGGGCTAAGGAAAAGGCGGTAGGGGCTAAGGAAGAGGCAGTAGAGGCTAAGGACACGGAGGACAACCACAGCCAGGAACACCACTACGAGGAGCTGATTGTTTAGGACCAAAGATCATCAGGAAACTGCACAGTAATACATTTTTGAAATTTACTTTCAAAAATTTTGGAAGACAAAATTGAGACTAGAAGTCTGTCTTGAACCCCAGCAAATGGGCAGTCTACTGCCAATGGGCAATTCCACAGTAACGTCACGTCAGTCAATTTTTTCCCCCCGTCTTTTTCATGTTTAATTTCTTCGCATCGTAGTTATGTAAATGGTAATATTTGAGGCTTCTGGTAAATACATGTAATTATGGAGATATTCATATATAAGAATAAAGAAAAATCCCTTTGACAGACGTTACTGTGGAACTGCCCTAATGTAAGTAATGGTATGTATATAAGTGATAGAGACCAGTTTAGGTAATCAATTCTCGCCGACTAATGTCTAGGACTCATGGAAGGATTAGTTGCTATAAATTGCATATACATTTATCAAAATTCTTATTGTGTTCTGTAGTTATGGACATATCGACACAAAACTCTGCAATTGTAATTTTCTGTAATTGTAATGTACTGCATCGCCACTAATACTCTCAAAACTGTGCATTATTTGTATGTCTGCATTTTTATAATGCTATAAAAATAAAGATATAGACATTACACACATTATGTTAGATCATACAAACCTAAATTGAATGTAAAGATTCATAAATAGCTCACCAAGCCTAATCTTATTTTAAAACTTGTTATACTAAAAATATACATAATACACACACAAACGATAACACAAGATTGATTTGGTAGAATTACAATACATGCAGCATTTATTGATGGAAATATTCATTAATATAACATTTCAATTAACTGTGTCCATATTTGTTCTTCTTTAATTCATGACAATCCAATTATTTTTCATTTGAATACATGCAGCATACCTATTGTCAGAGTAGAGCTTCCTAGTGTCATGCTTGCAGTAATTTCCATTAAAACATTAATTTGCAAAATTAGTTTTTTGTGAAGGTTCTCATATGAATACTGATAAATAGTTGGTATGTACAGTGCGTCCATGAAAAAGTGGAACCTGAATGGTTGATTGATGAAAACAAGCAATTAAAGTTCCAACTTTTCTTCTTTCACTGCTATACAATTCGAAAGAGCCACCCGTAGATCAGCACCAAGTGCTTTAAAATAAATTTAAAATCAAATTGTTCACAAAGAGTGGGTGGCATTTGGAAGGGTTCAACATTGACAATCTTGCCTAAGAAAGGCTGGTTCATAAGCATTCCTTGTATGTTTTTTATCAGGTTTCTTCACTGAATCTCTCAGTAATAGCGAATACAAATATTTAAGCAAAACTTATTCCCTTGCTGCACACATCCAGTGCAGTTCCCATTGCTTTGATCTGCACAATTTTGATGTTTGAATTTAAAAATCTTTTTGCTCATCCATGCGTGGCTCTTTTATATTGTATAAGGTGTCAAAAGAAAGATCATGAATTTAAAAATTACTCATTTTAATAATATCACTGTGTGATTTCACTGAGAAAAATGACTGAAAATGACCGTTCCTCTTTTTCTGAGACCCACATCATAGAATGTCTAAATTCTGGCAAGAAATACATTTTCATATAAAAGGAAGTCGGTAATTAGCCAACTTAAACAACATGTTGTATAATATGATAACAAATAAGATTCCATTGTTATTTCGACATTAAAGGGATAGATTAGTAGTGGAAACAGCAAAAGAATCCTGCTAAACATCACCGAAAGTAGTCTCATATCATTCTGCATATGTTTAAGAAATTGTTTGACATTTCTTTCATGAAAATCTTCACCTATCTTTTTATGTATGCAGAGTAATACGATATTAATTTTGGCAATATTCAGCGGAACTTCTTTACTGTTGCCATTATTAATGCATCTCTTTAATTTAATTTAATTTGGCCTGAAATCATTTAATCATAATCACAGGATAGTCCCTCAATGTTATGCTAAGGATCCACTTCAGTATATTTTATGTCAATGTTGTTCATTTTAAATCATAATATTGTAAATATTATAAATATTTTAAATATTGATGCATGCAGAATACTGAACTAAATTCCAAATCAAATTGTTTTCCTTCATTATAATGTATATATGTTTGTTGGATTTTCTGATGGTACATGCAGAACATCAATAAACCGAAGTGTCCACACAGTACATAAATCACTATCATGTCAGTTGATAAACCTTCGCACTTCAATTATTATGGGGTAGTGCTTAGATTTCAATTATTCTGGCTACTCTTGATTATGCGATAGAAATGATGGTAGGATTCAATTTCAATTCCATTTATTTGACTCAAGCATAAAAAACATGAACATAAGATTATAAGAATACAAGGTATAAGAATACAAGGTAAAAATAAGATACAATAGAATACAATAAAAAATATGCAAGAGTGGGCAGCAGCCAAAAAGGAATTGGGCCCTTAGTTATGTGAGGCTGACCCCAATCATAAAACAAAGAGGAATTTACATTGTTTTCAATTGAATAAGTATTCAATCATGTTTATTTTAGGCCTTTGTCTCAATTTGCTATCCCTTTCATATCAAAGAAGGCAGAAGAAACTCATTAAAACCCATATACGAATTTCCAATGGTTGTACGCAGAACACTATTATGATCCGACTTCAATTGGTTAAAACAACATATGACAGTGACTGAACGGGTCCATTTTTAAAGATAAATATGAATAATATTACCTGCACATTGAGCATACCTTCATATGGTTGTATATATGCATGTCTCTATAACATTCAGCAAGGATGGTGAAAAGAACCAGTTTATTGGATTTATTGTACAAAACATATGGGAGAGCAGCTTGCAAGTGATGTCAATAAATAAAAATTTTAAAAATCCTGTTATCCTTTGAAGGATTTTCATCAAATTTATACAAATGTTCAAAACAGTTTTAGAACAGTTCTCTTCCCAGTCTCACTTGATACGCAAGTTTATAACTTTTACCCCATTCTACATTGTACCTTTTTTTTTTTTACTTTTCCATTTTATTCTCTATACAGTCTGTGTCAAATAAAATGGTACAAGTGGAAAACATTTTTTTTTATAGGATGAAGATTAATCAAAACCTAATATTGTTTGGGATTTTCATAAAAGAATGAAAATGACATTCTTCTGCAATTTTTGTCATCACATTTGGTGCCGTAATTTTTGAGATATGACTAGTTTTCTACAATCAAGAAAAATCCAATTTTCGGGTGCCGTCCCATGCCTTTGTGTAGGTTTCGCATAATGGCCATGAATTCAGCGCTCCAGAACAATAGAAGTGCACAATTTTGATTTCTTCCTTGTCGCACAAAATTTAGCATAACTTTTGTTTTAGGAAAGCAAATTATACAGAACAAAGTGCATCAGCAAGGAAAATCTTTTGGCTTTAATTTGGTACCACATACACACATTATTTTGAAAACATTTCACATCTAAATTATTTTTTCCCCCGACTGTACCATTTTTTTGGACACAGACTGTATATTTATCTATATATATTTGTACCTATATTTATTACCTTTTAATTTCCTTATTTGTAAATCATTTTCACCATTTTAATATGAATGTTTTAGATAAACATTTTTTTTTTTTAGTATAATGTTTTTTTTAAGATGTAAGTATTAATTGTAGGCCTACTATCCAGTAATGTATAACTATATATATTTGATGAGTTAAATTAAATGGAATAGCCAGACATTATATTTCAAATAAACCTTTATTGAATTTAATTGAATTGAATTGAATGTGGGTCTTCATTTTTCTGTTTTCTATTAAAGCAATTTTGATTTCAGGGTAGACTTTTCCACAAGGAAAGAATTCCTTTTGTATACCTAATGTATGAGGGATAACCATGCAATCTACCTTCTATCAAGCTCACTGTGTAAACACGTATATCAAACTTATGAAAATAATACAAAGTTGTCAGCTGCTTACGGTGAATGTTGCATAGATATAAAATAATGCCTCCGGCACCACCTTCGGTGGCGGAGGCATAAAAACAAATTAACAAGTTAAATTATAATTGTACATCATTCAAAATGCAAAAAAATAGCACCAGTTCTAAAACTCTAAGACTTTCTGTTACAACGAGCATGAGCACAATGAAATTCCTTTGTAATGATGAAATTCTTCTGGTCCATATTTCAAACATGTACACACGACTATATCTAATGTGAATATTTTTTCAGCATAATGATTTCTTGATTTAACAAGGTATTTGCCTTATTCCTGAGCATCTTGGTGTAATGGGAGTGGACTGTAAATATATCAGAAGTTTAAAAAAAAAAAAAATGACTCAAATCAAGAGCGATCAAAGGAAAATCTTCATTCAAAGATGATATAACTTCATCTATCATCACCATTATTACCTACACATATCATGCCTTTTGTAAAACAGAAATGTTTACAGAAGTAATCGACATACAGTCTGCTCCTTTAATAATGAGAAAAAAATGAGGCTTTGTTAATATGAGGCAGTTCACCTAGCCTAAATTTCAAATAAGTCCACATAAATGTGTGTGTCTATTTTGTTGACTAAAACAAGATATTGTTATAACAAGGTAAATGGCTCGGTCCCAAGTATCTCATTGTAATGGGAATGAACTGTATTTTTTTTTCAAAGAGAAAAGCACAGTAATAACCTAGAAAATTAGAGCACATGTTGGCACAATTAACTACACAATCATCTTTCCTACAATATACATGTATATATGAGCAACATGCAACATGCAACATACAATATCAGTGTTCATACACATATATTTTGCAAGTGGTGATACACCAACAAGAGAAATAGCCCTAAATATTACTGGATGATTACCTGACTGCCTATAAAGCCAGTAAGTGTATACCTCTAGGTATACAGCCAAGAGAACCAATAGAATGTGAGTCCTAGAATAGATCCCTTTAAAAAAAGGCTCTCGTGAATTGATTTGGTTTGACACTAAGGCCCCCATGCTATGAGACCCTTGCATTACAAATGAGACATTGTCCCTCTACAGAAACGTAACTTATAACTTTGAATTCGGCCTACATCTGTCCATGGATTTGCTGCATAATTTTCATCCTAGAGGAATAGCCCACCTTTGGGTTCAAACACTTGGTCTCGGAACATGACCATGTCAAAACACCCAGCCCAAATATTAGAGAAGTATAATACCATAGCCACTTTATTAGTAACAAAAGGTCAATGGTCTTGGTGTTTACTATTTGCACAAGGCTTATTCCTTTCTTGAGATTATGATTTTGATATATTTTACAGGTATTTAATTTAACACGATGATGATAGTGCATTATACTGCGCTATATTTCTGTTGAAAATATTCAAAGGCACAGGCTCATCAAGCTAAGATAACATGCACTAGAGAATAAATGAACTGATGCCAAAGCCTTCAATATATCAACAGCTTTCAGCGTACATGAAAAAGTTTGATCACTGAAATGCTAATTTTGACAAAACATCCAAAACATAAAAGGCCACTGCCATTTCTTCTACTTCTCCATGCCTCTTCCATGTTACATTTTAAAGGTTTAAAGAACATCTTCTTCATCCAATTCCATGAAAAAAGCAGGAATGGATTACATATTGCACTTTCATTATCCACTTTTTTCTTGTACAATCTCTTCAGGAGATTTCAGTATTAACTTTACAAAAGGAACTCCGCAGCCATCCTCTTGAACTCGTCTATTGCCAAGAGATCAAAAAAGGAACTGCGCAACCATCCTCTCAAACTCATCTCTTGCCAAAAGACTACCAATAGAACTCTACCATCACTCTCTCACTCCCTCCTCACTCTCTTACTTCAAAGAAGAAGATGATGGGGCCTTGTCAAGACGCTGTGTTGCCACTCCTGGCAAGCGTGGTGAACTTCTATTACAGAACAGTGTTAAGACATACACTATTTGGCGGCCTGCTGCTGTACCTTCTTGGCACGACGACACTGACTGGACGATGAGCACAGGACTTTTGAAGATCTTGCCATTGGTTTGCCATCCCTGGCTAGTGTGTTGAAGTCAGGGTTCAGCGTTCAGATGTACATTGCTTGGCATCCTGTTCCTGGACAATCTCAGCTTGACGATGATGAGTATATGACTGGTGAACCAAGCAGCTTACTGAACAGGTTGAGCAGAGCATTGTGCCTCTCTAGGACAGATCCAGACTGTAATGAGAGAAACATGGATATATAGAAAGAAATAAGACAGAACAACAGAATATTCTCCCATCAATCTTATGCTTCAGGTTGACAATAAGAGCAGTATCAATCTTCAAGAAATGTTGGTTGCCTTCTCTGCGATTAAGCAGCGATCCGTCCCATTCAAATGGTTACCAACACCTAGTAAATGCTGTGAATATCAGCAGTCCTGTTCAAAGATTTATTGACTCAATTAGTGTAACCTTTAATTTAACAATCTACTCTATTGTTATAGTGCACTCTGGCAAACTCTCAGACCACTTCTAAAGTTGTTTCAAGTCTTGTCTGCTTCATAATAGCTTCAGATTTTTTTAAAGCATTTACACCAGTGCCCTGTAACATAAAAAGCTACAATCCACTGCAAATCAATTATAACCAATCAGGATCTTTGTTGCATAGACTACTTGCATAAAAATAATACTGTGATCCAATCAGAAGATTTATTTCAAACTTGCTATCGATCTTTACTTTTTATATTATAGGACACAGATACCCTTCCTTTTGATGAAAGCAGCCATATCAGGGCCCTGTAATGCAAAGATTTGTGATCAATAGCAAATTTGAAAGAAGACTTCTAATTAGTTAGTCTTATGAACAAAAAGTGCATGCAACAATGATTGTGATTTGCTATTGCCACTTTGCGATCGATTGCAAACCTTTGTAACACAGAGCCCAGGACAACTACCCCCAGAAATAGGGTATAGGATAGGGTTGGGTGTAGAATTAGAGGATACTTGTTTAGCGGGGGTGGGGGGAATTGTCTAGCAGGTAGTTGTCCTAGAACGAAAGGCAACAAGGGATGACCTACAGCACTTACCATATAGACGATGTCATTTGTCAGACACTCTTCAATCATTTGTTTCATAGCTTCCATGAAAGCCATAGTGGACCATGCAGAACCCTTGGTCATGTAAAATGAGATGGGTAATCCTTCCCAAGGACTCAACTCTGGACTCAATTCACTCCCATCTTCACCAAACTGAGACGGTACTTGCTTATCATCAATCATCAGCTTCACCAGAGGATGAGAACTACCATCTTCTTGCAGGAGTTCTCGTTTCTCTGCAGGAAATCAAATAAACAGAGAATGACAATGATCAGAAGTGATGTCCCTTTTGCATTCTACTTTGTTTTTATATATGTATGCAACATGATGGATGTATTTCATAATAAATGATCAATACTGAAATTGGGTAAATATGGTTTCAACATGGTAATCGTTCATGAGATAATATATTCGAAGAAATGATCTTAGACTATGTAGACAAAAATTTCATCAAGTAGTACACTTTTGCAGAGATGACAAAAACAAAGGCCAAATTTAATATAATGATGTTCAAAATGGGAACAGAAGTGAAAATCAACCCTATTAATAGGGATGGCCACACAACAGCAAAAAGCCACTAGAACGGTTTCCACTTCACTGTATGGATGTAGTCACCCATGCATTTACAATGCAAACAATAACCCATGCACTGCCTACTCAATAATACACAGGCAGAGGAATAGCAAAATTTTCAATAAAAAACAGTTTTCGAAATTGTCATTTGGCCAGTGGTAAATATCAATCATTTTTATTCCTAATTGGTCAGTTTCTTCCTTAGAAAATACCTCAGCAGGTGATCAACTTTTCCTGTTGAAAAAATTGATATGAAAACAACTACAGCGTGTTCAAAGTGATGCTTGTGTGTGATGTGTGTTATGACTTGAATTTCTCATGATTGGAATAGATTCAGATAAGGAAAAGTGGATATCTATAAAATGTAACTAACAAAGAACAACGTTTACCACTGGCCATTTAAGTTTTAAAATTACTCTACCCTCACCAACACTCAGCCCTGAGCCACACCACCATGAAATAGCCTATTGTCTAGGGTGTTCCTATTGAAACATGCCCTATGGAGTATTTTTCCACGGTGGTCATATTGGATTACATACGGTAACATACCTGGCAAACCATCAGTTTTGTACTGCCATAACTTTTTGTATAATCTACTCATACGCCTCAATTATGTTACTATAATCTCATTTCATGTTGATACACACATACAATGTAGAAAATGTTTGGTATTATTTGGTTGAATAAATCAAATACACAAGGACCATAAACTTGAGCTTTTATTGCATTTTCTGGCTTTGTCTGAAACTTGTAAAAGTGTTCTAGCAGCTCATTGGTGATCTGAGACACTCTTTGGGTCATATCTTTGAAATGGAACATCCAATTGTGATAATTCAACTACCAAAATCTTTCTTTTAAAATGCTCTATCCAATAAGCCTAGCAAAAACAACTTAAAAATAACTTAAAATTTTAGTGGACATCCCTACTATTAATACACAGTACTTTTTAATCAATGACCATTGGATTTCATCATAAATTTTCTCACTTCTACATGTCAATGAAGAAAAAAAAAAAAATATCAAAAGCAATAAATAAAATAATAAAATGCATCAACCATTGAATAAAAGATAGCTTGTGCAAAACAAGAGAGCAAATTGGGTAAGTGTTTTCTTACACAGTACATGTATATCCTTTGAATATCTCACCTCTCTGTGTTAGTCTGTCTATGTAAAGGGTATCCCCCGCAAATGCCACTACAGCCATAGGGTGGATAACGGAGCAATCACGGACAAATGTCACATCAGATCGTATCTGTAAGGGGAACATTCAAACATATCAAACATAAATGCTGAAAATATTGTACATCACATCAGGGGAGCATTTCATGAAACAATATTCACTGACTTTTACTTACAACTGTTATATACTGAAATGCTTGCATCTGATTGGCTGAGAGCAAACTTGTTGGAAAAAATGTCTGACAAGTCCTTTCATAAAACGCCCCCCAGATTGGGAAGATTTCTTTAGCAGGGGTGATTTTTTACTGTTTGAAAACTGAAAGATGTATGAAGATGGAGTAAAGACAAAAAGATTAAAAACCAAATGTAAGCAGGACATATATCATGTTGTACGGATGCCTAAAACTGAAAAATGCATCACCTAAGAGTCTAGCTGACAAAGGTTCATTAATCTATCATAAATTAAGTCAATAGTGTATGTCCCTCATACACTTTTTGCATTGGGTAAATTAAGATTGATACTAACCAATCAGGATCCCTGTTGCATGCACTTTTTGCAAAAGTATCTCACTCTTAACCAATCAAAATGGTTGTTTCAAATTTGCAATTAATACAAATTATCAATGTTACAGTACACGGGTGTACTCACAAATAGAATTATAATAATCATGTTTGACCATACAAGATTATAAAATGGATACATGAATCCTAATCAAATGATTGTTTGAGAGCGTATCACGTGACATGCATCATTTCTGCTGTTACGTCAACCATTCAATATTTTGCTAACAATCGTTCCGTTAGTAAAGTCTAACTGCACGCGTGTGCTTCAATGTGACGCTAATACTAAATTGAGCAGCACGTAGCAATTAAAGCAGCGCGCATACATGTTAGCAGACAGAAACTGAGATGGACAGATGGCATAAAACAATTAACAGGCCTCTCCCTAGTTGCAGCTCATCGCCTGGCACAAGACAGAGCTTTTTGGAAAATCATCATCAACAGGGTCACAAAGGGTCAGACATGACCTGTATGACATCGATCGATCGCCCGGATAACCCCCGGATGAACAGAGATGTCGGCGTATACTACGCGTCATGCACAGCCTAGGCGCAGGCTAATTTAACTCATCTTAATTTTGCGCTTAATCATTGTGCGCGTGCCAGTAGATCTAAGAGATTATAAAAACAAAAACAGAACAGCGTCGAGTTGTTTTACGGCCGGGTGACTTACAATCTTATTCAGATTATTCGGACATTTATCAAACGACAAGGATCCATGTATCTCATTTTATAAAACAAATAACGTACGGCTTTCGTTCGTTCATTAGTCAAAATAACAAGCGCATTTGATAACTTCAGAATTGTCCAAAGCCACTTCCGCTGCGCGGTCGTGGCTTCAAACAATTACTTAAGTTATCGCATGTGCTTGTTATTTTGACTAATGAACTCAGGCCAGCTCGTTATTTGTTAAATACACGTATGTCAACTAGTAACACAAACCTTTGAGAAGTATGTCAGCCATTTGCTTTGAAAGTCTTTCTTTGCACAGTTGACCGATCTTCGATGAAGTAGAACGTTGTTCGAATCTCTGCAGGGAGTTTCAAGAGAAAAGAACAAGATTGCAATAAGGGGAAATAAATGTTCATTCTTTTCCTACATTCATCTCATTAGTCATTTTCCCATCCCATTTAAATCTTCAGCCTTCTTCATTATTTCATTTGTTACAACACCTCTCAAAACAGACACCATCTCAAATTTGTATATGTATACCTGTAATGTACATTATTGCATACTTTTTCATAACTTGGTGAAAATAACGGAAATGAAGCATTGATTATTTATCAGCTTTTTCTTGTTTTTACATGTGCCATACCAATTACTTGATTTTGACTGGATATTTCAGTCACATGAGGGTTTTAATGAGCATAATCAAAATATTATGGAGATTTTCATTTTCACACTTGGAAAGTATTTGAGTTTCTGGCAATAGTGTGTGACAAGTTTCTAAGATCAGTACAAACGAGCAAAACGTCATGATCCCCTAAATTATTATTTTTTTTATCACGCTTATATTTAAGCATCCCTGCATCCCTGCATATGAATATGGACTAGATGAATTGCCAGTTGAGCTCCTAAAAAATGTGAGTGAGGAGACGCAGAAAGATTTTGAACAGTTGTGTCTAGACATCTACGAAACTGGAATTTGGCCTGAAGACTTCTTAAGGACAGTAATGATTCCGATACCAAAGAAGAACAATGCCACGAAATGTTCTGACTTTCGTACAATAAGCCTAATATGCCATGCATCAAAGGTTATTCTCAGGATCATAACTAAGAGAATCGTCAAGAAAGCAGAAACTTTTCTGGGATACGATCAGTTTGGGTTCAGAGCTGGACTTGGTACTCGTGAGGCTATCGCAATAATGAGAACTTTGTGCGAACGTAGCCTGGAAGTTCAGAAAGAGGTGAGCATACATGTATGCTTTGTTGATTATGAGAAAGCTTTCGACAGGGTAAACTGGATTAAACTCCTGCATGTTCTGAAATCCCTTGGAATAGATTGGAGGATAGGCGCCTAATCAAAAACCTGTACATGAAGCAGACAGTGTGTATAAGAACACCAGAAGGAGATTCTGAGCCTAGACACATTGGACGAGGAGTTCGTCAAGGCTGCCCACTCTCACCAATACTGTTCAATGTATTTGCAGAGGCCATGATCAAAGAAGCCTTTCTGGACATGGGAGATGGAATATCTGTAGGAGGTAGAATAGTGAACTCGGTCCGTTTTGCAGATGACAAGGCAATTGTGAGTGACAATGAAGAAGGACTCCAAAGGCTCATGGACTCATTAGTGACAGCTGGGGAAGAATTTGGAATGAGGATTAATATCACTAAAAAAGGTAATGAAAGTAACGCGATCAGAGGAAACAGATCTGAATATGAACATCACAATCAGTGGAAGGAAAGTTGAACAGGTCAAACAGTTCACACTATCTTGTATGTCATCTCAGATGATGCATACAGCACTAGAGAAATAAAAACCGAATTGCACTAGCAAGAATGCATTCTCAAAACATAGCAGAACACTGACAGCAAAAAGCTAAAACAAAGCCTAAGAAAGAGGCTTGTCAAGTGTCTGGTCTGGAGTGTTGCTCTATATGCATCAGAGACGTGGACGATAAAGAAAGCAGAAGAAAGGAGGATTGATAGTCTAGAAATTGGTTGTGGAGGAGATAGAAGGAATTAGCTGGAAAGATCGTGTTACAAATGATGAAGTACTGAACAGAGTGAATGAAGTAAGAACCTTGAGAGAAACAATCAGGAGACGAAAGAAGAACTGGTTGGGGCACATCCTGAGGGGAACACATGCTCAGAGATGTGCTGGAAGGGAAAATGAAAGGCAAAAGGGGAAGAGGTAGACCAAGGATTGGGATGGTGTCGGAACTGAAAGAGGCGGAAACGTACATGTATGAAATCATGAAGCGGAAGTCCAAGACAGAGAGCAATGGAGAAACGGCTAAAGGCTCTGGTGTGTGGACCTGCCCTTAGGCAGAACACCGAAGAAGAAGCATATGAATCCATTCTAAATGAACAATGTTCCAATTCACTTTTGTATATTATGCCCATGATTACTTGTGAATGTAATGCTGCTAATAAGCAGAAACAATAATTATAGTAAATAGTGGTAGTATTTTAGAGTTGTTTATTGGTTGAAATGATGTCACGTGTCATTCACGTTTTTGTTATAGTGAACGGTTTTGTATTTGAACTTTTTTTTTTATATTGACGACGTTTTTACCTGTGTTAAAATGAATGGTGGAATCGATTGCTTGTTGCGCAAGCGCGTAATAACAGTAAATGGTGCGCAACAATAGATACACGGAGCGTCAATATACGTCACAATAGCTTACTTAGACCAAAAGTTTGGCAAACATTGCAAAGATAAAACCAGATTAGGCAAGGTCAAAGATCTAGGGGTCTATTACTATAATAAATAGTGCATGCATCTATTAATGCAACAATTACTGACTATGTGAACTCCAAATACTAAATTATCCCTCGGGCACATCTGTTTCACCTCGGCCTACGGCCTCGGTGAAATAAATGTGCCCTGGGGATAATTTAGTATTTGTCGTGCACATAATCTAGTATGTTGCATGGTAGAGCATGCACTATTTATATAATGTATAATGACTACTGAGACTAAGGAGGAAATGTACTTACAAGTCTTTGAAGATCAATTTGTTGGTTCTAAGCTTGCCCTTCTCATGTTTGCCAAGTCTTGCCTTTAGCAGGTTAGGATAGAAAGCACTACAGATCACAGCCTGCAAAGATTAAAACAAATCAGTAAAAAAGAATCATGGGGGTAAATCTAGTCTCTAAAGATTAATATCCATCTAACAAGAAATGAAAATAGAGCTATTTTGAAAAAGCTTTTAAATGTGAGTGGGCTTTACCTCTGTCTGATATCCACCTCCTATCAAGAAAGTTACCAATATAAATGTGCCAATAAAAGAGTATTGAATTTCTTCCTACACTTATTTTGCAGCTATTTCGCCAAAACTACATCAATTCATATCAAATATTGCAACATTGAGGTATTTTCCCCCAGCAAAATGTGTCAAAACGGCATCCATATGGTTGTTTACAGAATTCAACTTGTCAGACAGCAGAATGTGGTGAAAAGCATTATGCTAATAATGCCCGATATGAAAATGTTCTATATTGTTTTAATACGTTCTCCTCTCTTCTCCATATTCAAACCATGGCACTTTGATTTGACATAAATTTTCTTATGTTAGGAAGGATTTTTTTACCTTGATAATGTCTATATCTCCACTATTCTCATTGCACTGTGCTGAACGATCAAAGCAGTCATCTGATATCCTCACCATACCAGAATCTTCTAGATTACTTGCAAACTGACGACGTAATCCTGGAAAAGACAAATAACCAGATCAATATTCTACATAATAATAATATAGTAATACCAATATCTTATCAATTGATTTACCAATTATAATTGAGTACTTACAGTATGTACATGTAAGTTCTATGAAACAGAGTGAAGCTTCAATACACTTCATATTTTTCCATCAAATATACCCCACATTGTGGAAATTTCACCTATAATTAGATAGGACAAAGTATACATTGTCTTGAATACCGAAAGCTAAATTTTTATCAATTCAACATTTCTCTCATTCTGCATCCTTTTTCATACTTCAAGGACATCTACATGTAGGACATTGTCCTCAGACTGATTTCATGTTTGTTTTGTTAATTGATAACCATTTGCTGACCCCTAACATCTCTGACCCAACTTGTACTGATACCAGTGCCAGGGGACATCCCCATAGTCTGAAGGGCCGATAGTCTGTAGTGCCTATAGATATTTACACCTCACATCGTAACTCAGTGTCCAAGGGTTAGGGTTAGGTATAGAGTAAAATGCAATCCTAGGACATTGTGACCCAGTGTCTTAGGGTCCTCGTGACCCAACATTGGCCTTTTGGACGATCGGGCTGTAACCTATACCACGGGGGATGTCAGGGGTCGACATTGTAAACACTATCAGATAGTATGATGTGAAAGGTAAGAATCACTGTCAAATCATGCCAGAAAAGTCACGTCAAGCCAATGTTCGTGGTTCTCCTTAAAATGCAGACTTGAATTTTTCTGTGAATTTTGACATTATTATTATCATTATTATTAATTACAATACATTTCAGTATAAACAATACAAAGTAAGAAATATCAACCATTGGAACGCCAGGGACAGAAAAAGTTAACTAAATTACTGTGGCATATAGCCTCCTGTCCCAATTCCAATGGCTGATTTACAATACATACTGATATCCAAACAATAATAAAGTACTAGTAGTGTAAAGGAATGAAATGCGACATCAGTATTCGAAAACAATATGTGATATAGATCAATTGCAAATATAAAACAATGAGCAGATTGAAGAATGACTTAATGATAAGTGAAGGATATATTATTTCATGAACTGACATATAAGGAGATGATGAGTGATAACCGTACCCCCTCCACAGTTAGGAACACAAATTTTTAATTCCAGAAAGATACAGTTGAAACATGTTGCAATTAGACATAATAGGAAACAATATTTAAGTAAAACATCCGGAATACCCACATAACAATATAAAGAAATGCGCATTCATCAAATAAATTTATATTAGAAAAAGAAAAAAAAGAAAGAAAAAAAAGAGGGGGGGGGCACGGAGAGAGAGAGAGAGAGAGAGAGAGAGAGAGAGAGAGAGAGAGAGAGGAGAGAGAGAGAGAGAGGAGAGAGAGAATGAGAATGAAGGAAAAAGAAAAAGTGGAACAAACAGAGAAAGTGTCAGCAAATCCATATTGGTATAATCATGTTTAAGAAATTGAACATATTTGGCCATATTCTGATAGCCTGGTTTAGCCTTAACCAGGGTTAAGGGTAGTTTAAACTCTAGTCTAACTCCTCAATTTAACCCAGGGTTTAAGTTGTGGTAATAAATCCTCCAAAATTTTAAAACTAGCCCAGGGGTAGTTTAAGCCAGGTTTAAGTCCTGGGCATCATTGTTACTAAAGTCATTTGCACCTTAAATACAACACAATTAAAGTAACTTTTGTGATAAGGGGCTGGGGGAGGATTATTAAAAACAATATAAAAACGAAAAATAATCCAGATTGATTACTCTCTCATGTTAAAAATACGTCCAATCCTCAATACTAAGTGTATGCATTATCTGACAAAAATAAAATAAAAAATCAATCAATCAACCAAACCTGCCTCGCCCTAGACCAGCGCGGTGCGTACGAATAGCAAGGCGCATATTGCATTGTCGCATGAGCTGCGTTGCACTGCTGCGCGACCCTGACCTGGGAGCTCAGCTAGAGATGAGCTCTACTGAGCATGCGTAATCTGTTAAACCCAGGTTTAAAAGTGAAACTTGGGTTTTGTTAAACTAGGCTATCAGAATACCAATTTGACTTAAACCAGGGGTGTGGGTTAAGTGTGGTTTAGTTAACCTACATGTAAGGTTAACTTTAGCCCAGGGTTAACTTTTACTGCTGTCAGAATATGGGCCATTAAATCTAAACTACTACAGGATTAGACAATAAACTGGACAGAATCCCAGTAAAACATTATACCTCACCTCAAAGGTTAAAAGTATCATATTATATTATTTTATTACGGTGGGTTCTTCCAACAATGAGGGTATGTATCTTTGAATGTTTTCAACAGAAATATGGTGCAATATAAATGCTGTGGATCATCATCATCATCATCATCATTATGTCATCTGTAAAAAATCATGAACTGTAAGATATTGAAACAGTGGATACAAGTAATCAAAAAGAACTATTAAAGATTATATAGAAGACATAAGAAAGAGTTTAACAGAACTACTTTTACCCTCGAACATAACCAAAATTGTTGCCAGCCAATTTAAAAAAAAAAAAAATAATGTAAGCATGAATCCCTTCTATGAAAGATCATTTTACATTTTTTTATTTTAGAAAAAACATGAAAATATATCAGCCGGGAAAGTGTGACAACAATTACATACAATGTGGAAAGTTCAATACTTTGTAATTCGCCAAACCATTATTATTTAAGTATAATTCAATTGTTTCAACTAATCTGATTGTCATAAATCTCTCCTATTTTTGTCATTCTAAGGGGTTATCACAATGTTGAGGGTATGATGACGTACATTATGAATAATCCAAATGACGTCAAACCATATTTAATTTCAATAGTTATAATAGCCCATATAGTAATCATTAAAGCGTTTCAAGTGTTATCACTTTATCACTTTATAATTTTACCATCAAACATACCCCACATTTCACCTGTAATTAGATAGGATAATGCCTTGATGACTTGAGGGTCCATTAGCCTAATTCCTCACCCATATATGTGTTAAAATTGAAAATGCAAAAAATCTTCAAAAATAACTGTTTATAATGAGAATATTCAAACTTATCCTACAAGTAGGTAGGAATGTTATCTGTACCTCATCAAAATATGAAGTGACATTCTTTTGCTCATTTTTTCTCAAATCAGCCTGGAATGAGACTATAGCAGATTTAGTGCCATCACGACTTCTGGTTTCTGGTTCTTACACCATGAAATAAGTTCTCCATAAAATTTTAACTGGCACTCATTCCAGCTCTCAAATAGGACTCATCTGAAGCAGTAATGATTACTCTTTATAAAAGTATAAAAGAATTTCTTCCAATATCTATCATTGATTTTATATAAATATTTTCCCAAACCATTACATCATCATTGATTCACGCTTGGGGTATTTCCCGGATTTGATTATGCTAATTAGTGTAATGAAGCCTTGATTTTAGGGAAAACATGAAAATATTATTAGTTGGGAAAGTGTGGTGACATTTAAAAACAATGTGGATTGCTTAATACCGTACCTTGTAATTTTAAAAACATTTATCATGATGATCTAAAGCATAATTCAATTGTTGTCAACTAATCTGACATTCATAAATATCTATTATTATTATAATAATGCGTCATCACATACGATTTAGAGAGCGTAATATAAGACAATGTTGAGGGTATGATGACGTACATCATCCACTTCTAACCATATTCAATTTACATAATTATATCAGCCCACCTAGTAATTATTAATGCGTTTCAAGTGTTATTTTGAAGCGTATATCTGAAGAAAAAAAAACACTATCAATATGATGTTGACATATACATTTACAGACATCATTAAAAAATTGTGACATTGTGCAAGCGTTTAATCAAGGTGCAATAGCTTGGTAAATGTACAGTATGGCCAGTATTCTAAAAAACCGCTTACTTTAAGCCTAGCTTAAATCTTGGTGTAACTATGGCTTGCTGTTAAATGGAATTAATCTGTCTATGTTGCATGTTCCTATCACCTTCAATGACTTCTGGAACCGTGTTTTAATTGTACGGGAAAATTTTGTTCTTATCATTCCTAAGCAGTTTTTAATAGTTTCACGGACAAAAAATATGACGAATTGAGCATATATACATTTGGGTAATGATTCCCTTTTAGCAAGCCATAGTTAAACCACAGATTTAAGCTAGGTTTAAAGTTGGGCGGCTTTTGAGAATACAGGCCATAATCCTCATTCATCGAAGACTCCAATGCAAGCTCACAAAGTAATTGTAAATTACACATTCCTCCTTGTTGACAAATTCTGACCAAATAAATTACTCTCTGGTTGATTTCTTGTAGATTACTCATCTCTTGTCAGTTACAGAATTGTCTTTCTATTGTCACACACCTGCTAGTGTACATTTCATATCAGGTATTTCCTGTGTAATATACAACCTGTCAATCAAACATGTAAATGTGAAAAAGTGACCTAGTTCTGTCTTGAACTGATTTGGCTTCAATCATAGTGTGATAATTTTCATCATTTTTTTGTATTTCATGTTTGAAATCTGAGCAGCACCAAACCAATTTAAATAGCCTACTTGGGACTCTCCTTCTCAATTTGCTGGCATGCCTGGCTATCAACAATTGTTTGTTGATGTGAAAGGTGGTCATTGTTTGTAGTTGCATATCATACACCCAAAAAAAAACAGTAAAAATATATATATCAACGTTAAAGATATTCATTTCAGTGTTAAATGATTTGCAAAATTCGGTATGTCTTGGATTTAAATGAAATTTGAGCAGAATTACTATCTTGGCACTGTAAAACCAAAAATGTTTGCATCCATGATACTTTCGCAAATTTTGTGAAGAGGCAAGATTCGCGAAAGTAAAATACCCGCGAAAGTGAATGTCTAAAAAATGTATCGAATGCTAGTACAACATTGTACACTCAGACACATATCCAGCCCGCCCCCCCCCCCCCCCCCCTAAGAAAAGGGGGTAAAAAAAAATTAGGATGTGATGTGAAAAAAAAATAGAGTAACCTTTTTGCTCACCCGTTGTGACGGGGAAAAAATTAGGTGTACCAAAATCTGAAATTCCAATTTTGCCCCCCCCCTCCCTCTTATAAAATCCTGGATCTGTCACTTACATGTATACTGTACAAGTAAGGTGATGCTCGGCAATTCACGAAAATTTCATTCTGCGAAAATGGCTGTCAGCTTCAATTCGCGAATGTCGAAATGAAGGTAACTACCATGGAAAACTTGGACCTGATTAAATGTTGAGCAACTTTAACAGGGTAGATACCATTCACGGCACAGTTAATATTGAATTTTAAGCGTCAGAGCTCTGAATTTAATGAAGGCGGCATAGACGCAACGCTTACATGAGTGTGTGTGAATAAATCCGATAGCAAGGGCATCACAACACTGCTTAGTGCCCAAACAAGAAACAAGAAAATGAACTTTTCAAATTAAACAAATGTTTTCCTCACCTCTGATAAACTGCAATGCAGGGAGATACAGTTGATTGGATTGAACATAGCTAGATCCATTGGGCCCTCCAGCCTTGTTCTGTTCCTCCCATCCTTGATAAACAGCTACTCTCATTAGATGATCACTCTCACTGTCTCCAGCAAACTCTTGCATCTTCTATATACATCACACAATGAAAAATCATAATCACAGTTAAATCAGAATTTGAGTGTTACTACTGTATAAATCATTTTTAGTTACAATGTTAGTATAAAGCAGGGATAATATTCACTCTTGCCAAATCTACACATTTGCCCTGGGTCCAAGTTGTTGGTTATAATGAATTACAAATTAATTGAAATTCCAATTTGTATCTCAAGAATATCATGCCTTATAAATTATCCCCCCCCCGCCGAAAAAAAAAAAAAAAGTGTCCACACTACAGCCTTTCATGTTACAGGTAAAATATTATAGCACTTTGATTGGTAATAATCTTTGACTTCAATAACCAATTGTTGAAAATATGAACTATAAATTGACTTGCAATCTTCATATAACTGCATTATATCAGCTGTATAACAATTCAATCATACAAATAAGCTCATGTTTAAAATGTCTCTCGAGTTCATCTAATCAATGCAGTTCTTCTTCAAGGTACCCTTACCTCCATAATGAGTTTCCTGTTATCCATAGTTTCTCTGAAAGGATCTCTATTGCACAAGCTGGCAGCTATAGTCAGAATAGGATCCACACATCTAGATAAACAAAACAAACACACATACATTTAATTTCATGTAATTTATTTACCACTAAAAATACAATTCAATATACATTAAAAAATTATAAAAATATAGATACATAAAATATACAAAGAGAAAAGGAGAAAATATCCTAATAATGTGGATGGGAAAAGCCAAAAGCATGTACACATGTACATTAGTTATACATCGGTGCAATAACACATATTCTTGAAATTAGAGACAAATACTACTTTTATGAGATTAATGGTTGATACCAAAGAGAAATAGGAGAATGCAGAATGGAAATAGTTAATCTATCATAACACTAGGGCCTTCGGAAAAAAACTATCCTAATAACATTATACATAGCTGCCAACATTTGAAATTTCAAATTAGTAATGATCAGATAAAAAACACAGAAATGTGCGCGTAGCGCACATCACTCGGAGCGCGAAGCGCGAAGTCCCTTGCGGCCGGGGTCCAGGCCCGCCCTAAGGGCCCTGGAAGCTCTGGGGTTCTAGACGCTCTCTGGTGCAATCTGAGCCCACTATTTGGAGCATTTAAACCTTTTTTTTCTGTTGTTTTTAGGGTGGAGCTTGAGTTTGAGAAAATTATTGCCAAAAAATTTTTCAAGAATCTGAAGATGAATGAATAACTCAATGAAATATGATTTATGAGCATTCACAATATCACTTACATTGTATAATACATTTGGATTATTAAGCACTCAGCTCGCGTAACATTTTAAATCCTCGAAGTTGACATCCATTGAAGTTATCTTGGGTGTGGAACTGAAGATTCAGATTCAAATTCCCGATGTGAAGTTTTGATTGTGTATGCAAAACAATGTCACTACGGCCGCCATGAAGCGATGGAGATATCCCTTCGACATATCGTACAAAATGCATCGTTGTTTGCTTTTCCCGATTTGGTGATGAAGTCAAACTCTGTTTCCATATTTGCCTGTTTTGTAACATTGTCCCTTTTTACGCTCCATTCCACCATTTATATGTCCAAAACTAGAGAAGAAGAGGAGACAAAATATACGGTCGACGTTCGCCTAGCGACATCACAACTGCATGCACTAACATCAACATGCATGTTCACGCGATTATGCGCTGTTTTCTGTCTTTCGCTGTGTGTATGCACTAAGATCAACGTGCATGTATTTTGAATGGCCTTCCGCCTTCACTACGGAATGCGCTTTTTCGTGTGTTGCTTCATGTGCACGTACGTACGTACGGCGCGCGCCGTAGTAGAACTACATAGAACTATGCATATAACACGTGCGTGAGTGGTTCATAATATAATACATGCTATAATGGCGCCTAATTATTCGTTAATTTTTTAAAGGTGCATTCGTATTTTCGTATAAAGGGTAAAAATTCGTAATAATTACGAATTTTTCGTAACAGTTGGCAGCTATGATTATAGTTCAAAGTATTCTGTTGCACAACAGCAAGGTATAATCATCAAGATGCCATTTTCCCCCCTTTTTGTAACACTGTTAATTGGGCACCTCAAACGACTTACAATTGCAATCGTTCTCATTTTAAAAAAAATAAATAAAAAATATCTACACCACTGAATCTATCAGAAAGAACAATGAGAACATTGATAGACACTCACCTGAATATAGCCGAGTAGATGATGGCTTTAGCAATCCTGGGATCGGTCCCAAAGCAGGAGATCTTCTTTCCTAGAGATGTAAGTTCTTCCCTCTCATCAAGGATAGACAAGTCTTGTAGGAGATCAATGGCACTAGATACTGTACAAAGATATTTGCATGGATAAATGATAGTAAGATTTGCATGGAAAGATCATTTTGACTATCAATGCCTAAAAAGATCGTTTTGACAATAAATGCCTCAAGTAAAATATGAGAACTCTTGTCCAGGAAAACGCATAGGTACATTGTAGTCTAATGTTAACAAGAGTTGTTGTTGAAGCTTTTTTCCTCTTTAGTACTAAACAACCCCTTGATTAATCATGAACTTGGATTGAATAGAATATGGGATAAACTTTTGGCTCAGGCTTTAGTTTGTGTAAGATGTAGGGATGGGGTAGGGTTGTGTTATGGTTTCAAGTTTGATTTATGGTTAGGGTAAGATCTGGTGTTGAGACTGGGACTAAACTTACACATTGCAGTAGTGGAGAGGAAAGACTGCATCAAACATGGTATATACTGAAATTGCTCATAATCTGGATAAAAGCATGTTTTTTTTAGTTCTACTGCATTACCTGCTTGAGAAGGGGGTGGTTCTATAGCTTGTGCAAGGAACTTCTCTGCCTGGATAGTCTCATTGTGGACCTTGGCTTGAACTACGATCTGTTCCAGCGGTATCCTTAGAATCTCAGCTGTCTGGAATGTACCTGAGATTTAATAAGTAATAAGAATGACTATATTTCCTAGAGCACATTTCCAGCTTAAAACAGTACCCTGCTCGAACTACAAATGGCAATGTCACATATGTCCGGATGGCCTTAATGTACAAAAAAAGAATGTGTCTATTGTTATGCAGTTCTCACACTTGAAGAAGGCAATCCACTTTTTCAGAGATGCCAAGTTCAAAAATATTTTTTGCGTGAGATCATTTTCATCGTGTTTCGAAGCAGTGCGCACGTGGTGCGCGTTACCATATGTGCGCACGCGCAATAGTAATTTGTACATGAAGGAGGTGCGCGCGCACGCTACACATGTAGCATGCATGCAAACATCGCACTCGCATGGTTTGATACGTGAAAAGACTTATTTTTAGGGTTTTGCGGCCCCAAAATGGTAAAAATCTGTTTTAATGCTATTTTTTTCTTATTTTGCGTGAGAAAGTGGGTGTTCTGCGTGAGATCGTGAGATGGACCCTAAATGCGTGAGAATCACGCAAATTGTATGAACTGATGTCAAAAAACAACATCCAATACAAAATTGGGGGATCCACATAATGGACAATAAAAGCATCTGTTTCTTGTACATTTTCTTATCTGATCTTGTGTAACAGATCCTTAAATAATCTACTTTTACTGTGGTCATTGCATTCAATTATGATTCTGTAGAATCTCTGCTCAATCAGGGAGCTTTGTAACCAAGCGACGACTTTATCATGGGCTTTAACAGTGCAATAATTCATGCAATATAATAATAGTCTTGTCTAAAGGCTTGGGGTTAGAGAAGGCTGGTTGTGCATTTCACTGGCTAGATGATTCCTGGTTTTGGTCTTAGGACCTCAAGACTGGACTACAACAAGGTGTGTCAATGTTGAGCTAACCTATCTTGTTGTAGATGTCTTCATCAAAGTGATAGAAGCATTCACCTGACTCAATGATTCTTGGCCTTGATCTTAGGTTATCAGGAATACATTACAACACTGCATATAAATGTTTAAATTCCAAGTAATCATCTTGTTGAAGACGTCATCAACAAATAGATGGACGCATTGAATGTGCTAGAATTTTCTTGGTCTTGGTCTTAGGACACGAGGTCCAGACTACGAAAAGGAAAGAATCTTTGGAAATGAACGAGACAGAACTGACAGAAGAACTTACTCATCTTGTTGTAGACATCTTCATCAAAGAGATGGAAGCATTGACCTGGCTGTCGACGTCCTGCTCTACCTCTTCTTTGTGTGATGTTGGCCTTCGATGCCCAGTGTAAATCTAGACAAGAGACCTACAACAAAATAAGAGTCAATAAATCTCAGACCACAGTAAACAAATAATTGGTCTAATCTATACATCATCCAGTATATCCTTGTGACCAAGTTTAAAAAAGAAATTATTGAATTTCTTACAAATTGCCATACATCTATTCTAGCTATAATAGTTTAAAAAAAAAAAAAAAAAAAAAAAAAAAAAAAAAAAAAAAAAAAAAAAGATGAAAGGTTACTCTTTTGCATTTAAAGATTGGCGACATTCACCTGATGGAAATGTTTCAGCTCTACATATAGCCTATCCGATATGCGTCGGGCTAGTGGGCAAACTACTGATGGGCGAGGGCATAGCCCGAGCGCCTATCATCACTGGTGAATACGAAAAATGAATTTTCTTTTATTTACATTGTTTCGTTCGTAGAAAATCTATGAAACCCGCTTTAATATGAATATTTATACCTGATTGCGAACACAGACCAATAAGCGATGAGGATTGAAATATGATGTAGTCATGAATATCAATGAGCTCACTTCGCTCAAAATTCGAATTGAGGAAAATGGTGTTCGCGAGAGATTTCCAACCTGACAAAATTGCAGATAGTTTGAAATATGCAGCTCAAAGGCTCAAAATAGATGATCTTAAGGATCTGCAGGCTTCTGCAACATGACGAACGCAGTCCATTTGAGGACAGTATACCCCTACTTGCAACTCTATTAGTTCTCTTTTCCAAGTGTGACCAGGGACGTGAGAGGAGACCCTGGTGTGACAAACACCTCAACCAGATATCTATCTAAAAAACATCTGTTCCTTGACCTCAGTCCAAACAGTGGTCACCCAAGGTCACAGCTGCCGTTGCATAAAACTTCTAACCAGAGTTTTTTCCGGTTAAAATCTGAAAACTCCGGTTAAAGTCCGAAAACTCCGGTTACAATATTTTTCTGGATTTTTTACTGTTTTTTCCATTGCATAAAAACATACCAGAGTTTTCAAAAGTATTAATGCAATAAATTTTTAGGGAGTTTTAGAACTCGGGTTGAATAACCTAAGAAATAGGTCTACATAAGCCGAGTTTTTTAACCTGAGAAAACTCGGGTTAGAAAAAAAGTTTTACGCAACACCACCCTGGGGGCCAATATTGTTTACATTAAACGATCAAGATGTCTGTATCGATACATTTTTATTAGTTTTTTTATTCTTGTACTTTCCTTATTCCGAGGTCGATTTTCTTCGTTTGAAATTGAAAACGAATTAACGTTTGATATCCCCAATATAATATGCCTGTGAAAACTTGAAATATATCAAATACAATCATTTCATTTTAAAGGGCCTACTCATAGGCAGAGCTACTATTACGTAACATCCCAGCTGTTGTTTATCATTTACCCCTGGCTCAACGCTCAAGCTGGCCTGTGGAGTTGTAAAGTTTGATAACAGGGATTATCTGGCCATGCAGGGTCGATAGTGCTTGGAAATAGTTTCAAACGAGGTTTTTTGATAAGGGGGTATGGGACCTGAATACGGAGGGTCAGCTCAGGTCTGCTTGCAAACGAGGGGTTGACGTAATGATATACTGGTACTTAGTGGAAGGGAAGTTTTTTTTAGTTTGCCTACTGGATTCTGAAAGAGTGCGATCTATCAGGCTTTACCATTGTCTTTTGACTTCCTTCGTTCTGCGACTGACGCTGCCAGCGCAAACAGCAATGCAATGGACCCGAAGCTTCGGCAGCTAGCTAAGCTCAGGGAAGACCCCTCGATCTAACTCCACGCGGTATTGCTAGTGCTACTTCTAACTACTTCGAAGCGGGTACGAGATGTGAGAGAAAACAAATAATTGTTCAATTAAACTCCAAATAAAGTAGAATCTTTGACACAAGAGCTTATTTATTGTCACAAAAAAATCAAACACATCAAAAATTGAAAGAAATATTAGGAAACGAAAGATTTAGTTAAATTTTCGATCTTCTAAATCTACCCATGTATGTATGAATTCAACCAAAAAATTGGAACTTTGTAATGATATTTGATTGGTTGAATAAATACGGTCGATTGCCATATAAGGGTCGTCTCATGAATGATGCATAAAAAGAAGTAGGCCTACATCAAGCATACGATAACCATATATGCATAATGATGACTTTACCAGTGATGATATAGGAGCTCTGGCTGTGCCCTCGCCTGTCAGTAAGTCTCCTTCGCGCGACCAGTAACTTGCCCACTAGCCCGGCGCATATCAGATAGGCTACTCTACATATAGTTGCGTGAAATGAACATCTTGTTGCCATTGATAAGCAAAAAAAACTTACTCCCAAGTTAGCATCAAAACGCTGCTCTTTGTGGTTTCCAGTGTTCACTACATAAACTACATCTGGAATAGTGATTGAAGTCTCAGCTACGTTAGTTGCTAGGACAACCTTCCTCACTCCTTCAGGTGGTCTGAAAAAAAGAAGCAATTTGTAAATTATAATAATATGAATTTGTAATGCACAATTGACAGAACACATCTTCAGAAACGAATCTGATCCAACCCAACATTAGAATTTTGTCTCTTCACTATTTCATGAATTCCTTGCAGCCTATCCACATTTAGCGAAGTAATCAAATTTGTAATCTTTAAGCAACATGCACACCATTTACAAATGTAAATTCACTTAGGCTTAGCTATGGAAAGGATAATAATAACACTGTGGCTTGGATAAGTCTTACAACATAGACTGTGCTTAATCCTTCTTCTTTCATGTCCATCATCTACGCAAAACATTAGATACTAAGCCATGATTTGGCATATTGCAGCCACAAGGTCATCCTGGTTCCACTGCTCCCTAATATTTTAGCCATCAGAAGTGTCCCAAGGTTATATGATAATAACTAATAAAGAAATGAAATTCAGGAAATTAAAAAGTTAAGTGGTCTCTCTGACATAGAACAAACTTACACATCAAACATGGCTTGCTGGTTGTCAACTGTTACATGGGAGTGCACTGGGTAGATTTGATGCTGTCCACTCTGAAATGAAATGTCCGCATAATAATAAAAATAATAACTTCTGTTTATATAGCGCATAATACTTAGCATAATACTTAAAGCTATGCGCTTTTACAAAATCAAACTAACCAGTTTATTTCAACTGAGAGAGTAAAGTAATTAAGAATTTATAGGCGTTGTATACAGACCTCCTCAATCAAACTTTCTATCAACTCTAAATGATTTTCTTCTATATCCCTTATTGAAAAATAAAGATTGCTTTATTATGGAAGACTTTAACATTGATTTAGTGAATTGTAGGCTAACACAAATACTACCCACAAGAGTTTCTTGAAATGTTTCTGTCTATTTCTTACGTACCACTTACACTAAGCCCGCGACAGTGGCAAACAATTCAGCTACTATAATTGATAATACTTTTAGTAACAAAACATAACCGATTCCTTAAGCTGTAATTATCTTGTATGATATTTCTGATGATTTTCCAATTTTTGCTAAGTTATAACCAAACTTTGCAAACAGGAGAGGAACATTACTCGTTATCGCAAAATAACCGAAGATAAAGTTACCAATTTAATAAATGATTTATCCTCAATAGACTGGTCAAATGTGTTTGATTCCTTAGATGTTGAAGAAACGTATAACCTTTTATTAACAAACTTACAACGGCCTTAGATAACCATATTCCCCTGACCACAAGACAGCGATCAGATCATAGAAAGATCCCAATCCATCCATGGATTAAAAAATTCATTTTAAGATCTATTAATCGCAAGAATAACCTGTATTACAAATATATTACTAAACCAACTGATGAAACTTGCTCAAAGTACACTTCGTATAAAAACACCCTTATTACTTTACTACGTATCTAAAAAAAAAAAAAAAAAAAAAAAAAAAAAAAAAAAAAAAAAAGGGGAATATTATTCTTCTCAACTTAATGGCCCGAATTCACAAACGTGGTTTAGTTAGTCCATGGTCTAAATCAGGTGGTTTGTGAATACCAAAATTTAGACCATGGTCTAAATCCGTGGTTTAAACAATTGATTTAGACCATGGACTAACTAAACCACGTTTGTGAATTCGGGCCAATATGTACAAAAATGATATGAAGAATACATGGAAAATTATTAATGGTGTTTTAAATAAGAAGAAAAAGGGATCAAATATTACAAAATTAAAACAAACAACAGTGTTACCGATAATGGTGATATTATCGCTGAAAATTTTAACTCCTTCTTTTCCCAATTGGGCAACAACCTTGCTCAACAAGTACCGCCAAGTATTAAAGCATTCAATGAATTTCTTATCAATCCTAATCACAATTCCACATTTTTCAACCCTACAAACTCTCGAAAAATTGCAAACATAAATGTTAATACTCTGCAAACCAAGAAGAGCGCTGGATTTGACTGTATTCCTAACTTGTTATTAAAGAAAATTATTAGAGTTATTGTAGATCCATTGGTGCATAATACTTAATACAGGTCGAGTATACCTAACCAAATGAAAATTGCAAAAGTCATACGATACAAATTACCGTCCCATATCTTTACTAACATCATTTCTTGAGAAACTTGTCTATACAAGAACAACCACTTTTTTTTTTTTTAATCACGATGTTTTCTCAAAATCTCAATTTGGTTTCCGTGAAAATCACAGCGCATCTCATGCAATTTTGTCTTTTATTAAAAAAAGTTACCACCTCATTTGATAAAGGATCGCACACTGTAGGCATATTCCTGGACTTCTCCAAGTCCTTCGACACTATAAACCATGAAATACTTTTTCATAAACTCTCTCATTATGGTATTAGAGGGAAGGCCTTGGAGTGGTTCGGGAGTTACCTTACAGGTAGAACTCAATTTGTTTCGGTTAATAACTGTAATTCTGCCACACTTCCTATATTATCTGTGGTGTACCGCAGGGTAGCTATATTAGCTTATATTAATGATATGCAAAATTCCTCAAAGCTATTATCATTCATACTTTTTGCAGATGACTCCAATATTTTTCTTTTCTCATAATAATGCAAACCATCTCCTTAGATCTATAAACTTTGTCCTTAAAAATGTAACTAGATTGAATCAAGGCCAATAAACTATCCCTTAATCTACAGAACACCAATTATATGCTATTTAGTAACAAAATTGATAAGTTACCAGGTGAAATTATTTTTGACAACACTGTCCTTGAAAAAGTTTCTACAACAAAATTCTTGGGAGTGTTTATTGATGATAAATTATCATGGAAAACTCAAATTGATAATGTATGCAAAACCATTTCAAGTAATGCAGGTGTCACATGCGCCGTGTTGGCCCTCCGTTCGCCACCGTTCTGGCCAAATTTGTGAACACGGCGGCAAACGGTGAGGCACACGGTGAAGCGGTTGAAGCCTGTCCAACACGTTCATAGGAGCTCGCTGGGCACTCGTTCCCGAGAGGATTTTCAAGAACGGCCGAACTTTCCCCGGGTCCTTTCCGGGTGATGACCGGGTATTTCAGAACGGTCTTAGACCGGACCAGTCGTTAAAAGGGCGGTAAAATGACTGAATGTGGACGCCGCACCAGTTTCATGCCCGTTTGCAGGACGGAGATGGACCGTGGTGAGATCGGGCAACATGAATCAATCACCCCCTTTCCTTATCCGCATCAATTACTCCCCCTTGTGGCTAAACTTGCCAACTCCTGGTACATGAAAACTATACGTAAAAACTACGTTTGTAAATGGGTTGTCCCCTTGATTGTTCACCAACAAGATCAATCAATAACTGAATGAATTTGAGTTAAAGACTAATACCCAGAGTAATATTTTACAAAACAAAAGTATTATATACCATGAGAAATGAATCATATGACATAAACCGGGAGATCATTAACAACTTTATTTGGGGGCTGGTTTACTCGGAAATTATAGTTTTATAGGGGGCCATATTTTGTCGCATTCGTTTCATTTACTTTAAGCCTCTGTTTCTGTTTACATATCAATTCATTTCTCGTTTAATTAGTTACACTTTATAATAGATTTTATACAATATCGAATTGGTCGTACTTATTAAATTGTTCTAACTTAGAGTTCTGAAAAGGTGGGAAAACCTCAAAGGTTTTTTTTCCCACCAAGTTTCTTTACTTTGTTTATTATTTATTATTTATTTATTTATTTTGTTTTATTTACCCAGTGTAACCCCTTCAGTAAATTGAATACTGTTATACTTAGGGGCCCTGCAAAAGAAGATATACACATATATGAAAATTACAGAAAATTATTACAAATGAACATCTGAACAAAGAGATAACAACAATATTCATAATGAAATAATGTTATTTTGTATGTCTTCATTATAATTACTGATAGGGGGTCTGCGTTTTGGTCTTTGGGCGTCAAAAATATCGCATCATTATTCAAACAACACCATGGGATAGGAGTCGTTCCACACGGGTCACTCCATCCATTCATATACATGAATATTATTATTTATTTATTCTGGGGGAGGGGCGGGCGATGAGGGGGGGGGGGGGCAAAGGCCCCTAATTCTCAATTTTAGGCACTATTTTTACCTGAATTTTCGGTCGGGAAATGCCTGGGTAAGTCTCTTTTTGTATTTTTTGATTCTTTGTAGTCTTCTTTGAAAAGTGGTTCAATTTTAGAAAGTCATTACCATAACTATATACCCTATTGAATTAAATTAATTACATGAGTTATATACAATCTATGGCAAACAAAATTCATATTTTTTGGGCAATCTTAAAAGCAGTTTCTAAAATATAAAATACATTGTAATTTGCATGTATTTTTATTAATAAAAATATTATTATTATATATTATTATGATAAGATATTGTCTTGTATAGTTCTAATTAATAATCACAGTAAAATCACTTATTGGGGTCTTTTTAGCTGGTTCTGGTGTCTAATAGTATGTATTGGAGGGCAGGTAATCTGTTTATGCAACAAGAAGTAGTGTCAACCCTTCACCTGTAGAAATATCCCTCAATATCCCTGCATTGGGGGCTAAATTTGCCCCACCCCTCTTAACTTTTTCCACTCTAATTTTTCAGTGCAAAAATATTTTGCGCTGAAATTTCAGAACTTTTTTTATTTCACATCTTACACACATTTTAAGACCCTATTCGTAAAAATCGGGGGTAGGGTTGCAGAGATATAGCACGTTTTTGTGACCAAAATCACAAAAAATAGGTGGGTTTCCAATGCTTATATGTGTACAATGTATATGGGTTTTACCATAAATGTTGTCAGAAGAATGTGTTTTATTGAAGAATAACAAAAGATATCATAAATTTGACTATGTATTCTTGTGGAATACATGATGAGATTTGGACACACCAAGTTTGGTCACAGTCAGTTGATAAATAAATGAGATCTCAGGGTGGAACGGAGGAAAATTAGTAAATTATGTTAATGTACATGCACTTGCACCAATACATTGTACACACAAAAGCATTGGAAACCGCTTTTATTTTTCAAAGATTGGTCATGAAATGTGTTATTTCTCTGCAACCGTACCCCCGATTTTCGCAAATAGGGTCTTAAAATGTGTGTGAAACGTCAATTGAAAAAGTCTAGAATATTTTTGTCCGAAATATTTTTGCATTGACAGATTATCAAGAAAAATGTCAAGAGGGGCAGGGCCAATTTAGCCCCCAATGCAGGGATATAGAGGGTTATTTCTACAGGTGAAGGGTTGACACTACTTCTTGTTGCATAAACAGATTGCCTGTCCTGCTATACATAGGATTAGACACCAGAACCAGCTAAAAAGACCCCAAAATGGCAAAATTATGGCTGAAAATGTGATTTTTCAGGAAAACGGCGGCCATCTTGGATTTTTGCCCTACACACTTTTTTGTGGGACGCAAGGTCAAAAATTTTGTCATTTCATGTTGAGGTAGGATATATGGAACAGAAAAAAACTGTTACCAGGGCAAAACAAAAAATCACCCATTTATAGCCCACTCCTATTAAGATACATCATAGGTACATAAATGAACATAATTAATTTCATCTTATTGAACTTCAGAGCTACAAATTTAATTGCAAGTTACGAACATCAAAATATCAATTCATTTCAATTAAACTGATGCATATCACATTGAAAGTAATAAGGCCAATGCAATTTACGCACTGAGATTGGTTGGATTTCTGTGTCGCATCATTGAACAGTTTTTTTTAAAAATTCATTCAATGGGATTCTCATATCAAAATTGACAGGGATGAGTCGCAATATCTTGTCAGAGAAATGAAGTTTATCCTACACACCCTGCATGTCTCTTACCTTTCCCCATCTCTCTTGTAGTTTGTCATACACACCCCGTATGTCTTGCCAGCCCGGTAAGAAGCACAGTATAGCACCCTGAGAAAGATCCATACACCAAGAACATTAATGTAAGTAACAAGCTACCAAAATATGTTAGGAATATAATTTGATGTTGAAACCAACTTGATGACTTTCTTCATACATTTATTCTTCAATGTTTGTTTTGTTAGAACATAAAACTTCGCTTACTGCAATCACTTTCCCAATCCATGTTAACACCTCCCCAACACCAAGTAATTTCATGGCAAGTGGCATGGAAATAGCCTTCACAGATAATTAGGATAATGTTAACATATTAAACATCACATTTTTGTAAATTTCAAGTTGGTCTGTTTCCAATTGTTCATAGACAATGACTACTGTATCTCTGGAGATGTTTCAATAAGCCGTTATGTAGAATCATATTTGGCTCTTCATTTTCAAGTCATTTGTTAAGTTTATGTGTAACTTACGGACAACTTGGAGCCCACCCCAAGTTTCTTTTCCTCTATGTGATTTAACCCTAATACAGACATGCCAAGTTAAAAAAAAAAATTGTGTGAGATCATTCACATCGTGTTTGAAAGTGGTGCGCACGCGGCGCGCGTTACCACATATGCGCGCGTGCAGTAGTAATTTGTACACAAAAGAGGCGCGCGCGCACGCTACACATATTTCACGTAGTGAGCTATCTTGCATATAACGATCGCCTGCTTGAAAACATCGCACTTGCAATTGATGCACGACAAAACTGCCGATATTTAGGGTTTTGAGACTCCAAAATGGTAAAAAAAATCTCATTTTGTGTGAGAAATGGGGTGTTCTGCGTGAGATCGTGAGACAGACCCGAAATGCGTGATTCTCACGCAAGATGCGTGAGACTTGGCATGTATGCTAATACATGTATATCATGAACATACTGGTGGCTTTGTCCTGTCAATTGATCTGATGACATCTACCACAAGGTCAACATCTGTAGGAGGTGCTTTCTGATTCTTCTTGTTCTTCTTTGATTGTTCATTTCCCTTAGTCTCGTGCTCAAAGAGTGGATTCCTGTATCTGTTAGGGTTGATGCCAAGGTCAGCTAGGGCATCAGGAAGAAAGAACTCCTTCACAGGATACATGAACCCAGGCACGTTGATCATGGGACAACTGAAGATAATAACCAGAGTAAAGTGAAAGTTTGAGACATGACTGGTTTTCATAATCATCAAAGGTTGTAACAAAAATGAAATGTTTGTCTATATGCGTATATTATATGCCTGCATCATTTGTCGCAAGCCATATTCCCTGATCTTTAGTCATAAAAGGTCCTGTAAAATATAGAATCTTCCTTAATCTTTAATTACAAAAATCAGCAATACATTTTTAGCCCAGGGCCCCATTGCATAATAAGTTACTATTATAGTAAATTTGACATCAATGGTAAATACCATGGTAACGATACTCAACAGCCAATTAAAATGCCGTATTTCATGAAACATACCACTCATGGCAAAGTTACTATAATAGTGACTCTTAATACAACGGGCACAGGCCTGAAATTAGTCATTCAATTATTATTTGGGTTTGACAGCGGAAAAATTGTCAGCATAGCAAATTTCATGGAATCTCACTTGTTGAAATACTTTGAGAACAAGCCAGGATTGATAGAAGCACTCATCAGGATCAATTTAACCTTCTTGTTCCTTTCCAAGGCATTCTTCAGTAGAACAAGGAGGAAGTCTGTGTTCACATCACGCTCATGGACTTCATCAACTATCACATGACTTATACCTACAAGAAGATCATAGTAAAGAAAAATGTAGGTTGCTGTGAAAAATGGTACTGACATTAATGTTTTTAATGAATGGGTCGATTCGTAGATATTAAATATGATCAACGTCACAGTAGTTGAAATTATTCCTTAAATAAATGTTAAAAACTGTCTAAACATTTGGATGAAAGGAAGACATTACATCAAGAAAATATTTGCTCCATTATAATAAAACTAGCAGCAAAGCCCGTGGCAGCAATCCACGGGGGCTAGCAATAGGGGGCCCGGACCCCTCATACTCGATCAATTCTCCTGTGGATTCAAGCATTGAGGAATGGACATTAATGGCCGCACCCGTCGGCCATAGTTTTAATCCATGGAAGAGATGGCCCGCCATAGATATTTTTCGTTCATTTCCCTCTCATCCCTCAATCAGTGGCGGATCGAGGATAAAATGGGGGGGGGGTGGGGTTAGTGCTAAAAGATTGTGGCCTTCGGTCATCAAGAAGGTTAGCATAGGGGTAGGATTCGGCCGGTATTTCTGTCGATTCTTTTTTTTTTTTTTTTTTTTGGCTACTCTATCCGCGACTGTCCACCTCCGCTATTCCGTTATGCATTAGCCAATCCTTTCTCTGTAACCCTTGAACCTTAAGGTCTACTTTTTGCTCAAGCCATGTGAGCGAAAATGATATAAAAAGAAAGGAATAGGTTGATAATGACATGCAGATTAAAAATCAAGTTAGAATGATAAGATAGATGTCTTTTTGTCTTATTTTCTACAAAGAGGGGGTACTTTAATTAGAATTTCACATCATACAATTCACGTCATTTTCATCGCAGTAATGCTCTATTTCTTTGCTTTCCCTACACTCTAAGAAATGAATTAAGAGTCTTTTTTTTTAATTACTCTTTATTCTGTTAAAAAAGGAGGACTTTTATCAACTTATTGACCCCAAAAGAAAATGCACTTTTATTGAACGTATCATGTATATTCCACCCGAAACTTACGCCCAAAACATTTGACTCGTACGCGATTTTTTTTTTTCCACAACCAACCAACGAACCAACTCAATGAACACAAATGAGCCAGAATGGGTCAAATCCGACCCGTTTTTAGAGTGCGCCATTCTCCGCCTTCTCTACCCAAAAGTTACTCCAAATGTTATGAACCATATTGTTTACTATGTTTTGTTTGAACACTTTCCTTTATTCAGATGCCGCTTTTCTTTGCTGATCAGGTCTCTTTCTGTATGTCTTCTGGTTGTTCCATTCGTTTATGTTCTTTTCCTAAATTGATCATGTTCACACGCATTTATTTGCAGTTCATTAATATTTTGAGATCTAAAACACATGAATTTTATGTAATTTTTCATTTGGAGTTTCAATTTTGCCTTCCTAACATCGAAAAATACACCCTTTATTGATTTTTAACAAAATCATAAATACTGAGTCAATCAACACTCTATAATACTTTAATCCGATAATCCCCTATGACAGCGCGGGAGAGATTACTCGGTCGCACCAACCAAGAAGCTAGGTTGTTATCCCAAGAGTAAACAAAGGCCATCGGAGACTGACCGGTGTGTCTATTCTGCATATCCTATCACGGCAAATTAAATAAAAATTGGACCCGGTTCTTCAAAAATACTGCTTTAAAAAGTGTCGCATTTCGAAAAGTGTTTGCTCTGTTAGGAGAACTTTTAACGTAGATTTCAAATACACCAATTTCGAATTGCGATTTCAATCACTGATCAATCTGGGTTTTTACTTCAAAATGAAATCGGCAGGCGATTATCTCCCTTATCGGATTAACTCCAGCGACCCAGACGCTCTAATCAGATGAAAGACTAACCGTTCAGACGTTTTTCTTATTTCGTTATCGGCGTGACAACTTGTTGCCACACGGCTTGCCTATGAAAGGGCGTTGGACGGAGCCGTGAAATACCGGTCCAGTCTTGAAAGGAGACAGGGACGCTTCTGACGGACACTCTTTCCGTCGTCTGCTTGTTTTCGTGCGTCGCGTTAAAGCACGCGAGTCAATGGGGATTTCGTCGTCCAGGGAATCGTCGCCCAGCGTCCAACGCGGGCTCGTGGAAGAAAACGAAGCCTGCGAGTAACCCCGCGGACCCGATCTCTGTCGATCCCCGGGGTCGACGGCGCCAGCCGCGATTCGTGGAAAATGGAGATGCTGCCTGCTTTTCACGGCGGTCTTACAGCGTGCGGGTCTACGGGGAGCGCGGATGCAGCACGGGCGGATTCCTTAGCGTATTAATATAGCGATACATAAGCTTTGATATTAAAACTGATCAAATGATATTTCAATTCAACCACAACTACTAAAGGCCACCGCACACCTTACGACTGGTCTACGATCCGATTGTGGAACAAATCGCATTTTGCTTATTTTCCGAAAGTATGAATGAATAGAATCTTATCATTAGAGGTTCAAATTAACTGTAAGAATACTGATAATGAATTTCGGAAAATTGCAAGCCTTTATTTAGAAGTAAAGGGCAAGTTGGTTTGAAATCGTAGCCAATCGTGCGATTGCTATGACGTCATTACGATTAGATATTGAATTCGCTTTTATTTTAATAAAAAGGTTACGTAGTCACTGATTTGAACATATAAGTATTCCTGTGGTGATTTAGAACTCTGTACAGAATGATGTTCTATTTCAAAATATCCATATCAATGTTATTACGTTTTATTACACAATCAGGTCGCAGACCAATCGTAAGGTGTGCGGTGGTCTTAACTGAAGTCTGGTGGTTGTGTTGGTGGATTTGTAATTTTTCAATTAGTGTCTGTTCATAAGCAAATGCAGGGAACTGACAATGAGTGTTACTGCTCGACCAATTCCTGAACCCTATTTTTTCTTTTATGGGTGCAAAGAGTCTTTTTGAAGATTAATATAGTTCATGTGGAATGGCATAGTCGATGGAATGTTGAAAGTGGTTTGGATAGGAATTGAAATGGATTATCATTTTCATACAAATTTCATTTTGCCATGAATCTGCCTTAAAATCGCTTACCAGTCAAATCCGGATTCTGCTGGAGTTTCTTGAGAAGGATACCAGTGGTACACACCAGCATACACCCATGATTCTCTGGCATTCTACGATGGAGTCTGATCTGATAGCCTACTGTCTGACCAAGTCGTTCACCTCGCTCTAATGCCACCCTCTCAGCGGTAGATATTGCACTTATTCGACGAGGCTGAACCAGAGTAGAGAATAAATAGGAATAACTTGTATACATGCCATCCAAAATTTACCTTTATATGACTCACCAATATTGAATGGGACCACCAATTCCAATATACAAGAACAAAGCATGGAGATTAAGTTTGTAGAGCTGAATGAGACGTCCCATCACCACCAGGCTTGCAGTTTGAATTGTCTTTCCACTACTGTACATAGGTAATGCATAAATACTCATGACCAAGTCTCTTGTATAGGACTTGAAGCTGTATAAATTAATCTTGTCGGTTATTTCTAAGCAATTATTTTCTGTCTTAGCTGTCAGGTAAAAATGCCAGCAATAATCATTTTTGATAACTAAATCAGCTTAATAAAGTTATGTTATCATTAACCTGTTGGAGACGAGCTGATTTGGCTATAACACACATTTCCCATAGACCTCAGCCCGAATATATTCGGGCTCAGTCCCCAACGGGTTAATGCGATCGCAGAAATTTCTTTTAAAAAGTGAGTCTGGATTTATAATTCTACTTTTATAAGATTCCCTTTTTTTTTTAAATAAAAAAACAAAACAAAACAATGCTTGAATACAGTTCCTCAACCTAAAATATCTACTTAGAGGACTTTTTGCAGGCCACATTTTAACCTCCACCCCCAAAATAATAATAATTGGGGTCTCCCTACGAGCAGCTCTTGAATCTTGACAGCCCTCGGTCTTGTAACATAATTAGTTATGATCAATCACAATTATGAAACAACTGTCACAAAAATTTAGTTAGATTGAGACTTTTATGCCAAAAAGTCCATGCAACACGGATCCTGATTAGTTATTATTGATTTGCAGTTGATTGTAACTTCTTGCGTTACAGGTCCCTAGATATGTACATGTACACTAGCAACGGACATATCGCATCATTTAGCTAAGCTTTCCAATTATAATCTCAAGAATATCGACAAATCAATAAAACAAAAAACAACCCCCCCAAAAAAAAAGAAGAAAAAGAATACTAAACGTACCTGGGTTATAACTATATTGCACTGTGATCCCCTATCCTGTTTGATCCAATCATCAAGAATAAATTGAGGCATTTGAGTTGTCTTTCCACACCCAGTTTCTCCACAGAGAACTACTACTTGATTCTCATTGATGATAGATAGTATCTCTTCTCTGAAATAAAATGCATAAATGAACTTTATTATCTTAAAGAGCTGGGGTCGTCAGATTTCATGGGGAGTGGATCATAATTTGCTGATCCCAGAATTTGTGAAAAGCACTTGAAATACCTGTCTTGAAGCTAAATTTCTGGACCACAGCAAAACAATCTGTCCCACCCTGGACAGCTTCGGGCATCATCGGGCCAGGGAAAGGGAGATTTAACGACTTTACCGGATGAAGCGATGGGTGGAATAAACAATGCATTACATAAGACTGGTAGTGGTCAGATGATGCAAAACAGCTGTTACGGGGTAAACATCCATGGTGTCAAATTACCCATGGGAGCTCCCGACCTACTGTCTTTAAGATTAATTTTGAGAAAGGTGATAAAAAAACCCCCAAATACATTAGAGCTAATGTGTGTTTTGGAATAAAGTTTTAACAAATCATAACATTTCTGATATTAAACCCATTTCATCAAATGTTCCACTTTCCCTGTAACTGGCCAAACGGGCTAAATATCCATTTTATATGCTCGCATCAAATAAACAAATATATAAAATGACAGGAGTCTCTTGATACTTTCAATGACTAGTAAGGTTCTGACTAAAGAAATAAAACAAACAAACATATAAAATTTTTAAAAGCCATCTATTCAACAACACATATTATATCTAATAAAATATTACAAATTATATCATAAGAAGTCATTGATCTGAAAACAAGTCTAAGACATTGTAGTAAGACAAAATATTATCACCTCATATTGATGATCGGTAGTGTCTTCACTTTCTTCTGTATTTCAGTGATTTCAGGGTTGCGTTCTTGGTTGATAAGCCTCTGGAGTAGCACTCCATTCCTAAGTTGACGCTTAGATTGGGAAAGACGTTGGTATGGTTTCTCTGAGATGATATCCACAATCCTGCTGCCTGGGACGTCTTCCTCTGTCATTGAGTAAAATAATTCGTCCTCTGGGAATCGGTCATCATGGTGTTCTTCTTCTTGGTTCTAAATAAATAATAGCCATATATATATATACATGTATAAATATATATTTATTTAAAATTCTGCTCTTTTAACCATGGAAGTATTTGATGCAAACTAATAAGTAGAGAGGAGTATTAATTTCAAACTGCTAAAATTCTCAAAAATTTGTTTCATTTCTAGTTGAAAGACAAAGCTCTCTACTGCTATTATTTAACCCTAATTAGACTGGGGTATTTTGGAGGCTGGAATAACTGGGGGGGGGGGGGCCGTTGATCTCAGATCTCGGCCGTTGATCGCGCGATCGCGATGAAAATCGACACACACATCACCCATGACGTGATCAACAGGATCGTATATTTGATTGTTAAAAAATCATCATTTTCAATTAATTAATTATGCTGATTTATGCATGAAATCATACTTTTTGCTCTAATTCACTAAATATAGCTCCTAGAATGCTAATATCTGGTGTGAATGTTCTTTACAGCATTCCTATCAATTGTACTTGAAAAAAATCTGGTATCCAAATTAATTTCTTATGTATTTTATTGTTTTTTGAATTCCTTATGTATTTCTTTGTTTTTCAACCTTTTTATTTTTATTGTTTTTCTAATGGAAATTGTCAGCGAAATTATTTCGGTCATAAATAGCAGCACATCAAATGATTATTATATATAAAAGCAAAATTAATCACTCATTTATGAATTTTAGCTTAAAACACAATTTGCATTGACTTTGTACATGAAATCACATTTTGGAGCAATTTTCGGTCTGATGCACGGGTACAAAATTATGCGTAACTCGCGAACCACGTACCCGGGCGTCGCAACTTTGGGCTTAAAAGATGCGCAAGACTTCAAAGAAAAAAGTCATACAAAATCCCGGCCACAGCTTCTCGAGTTAAAAATTTATCACAAAAAATGTCTAGGGGGGGGGGGTTTTAGGTCCAATTAGGGTTAAGGTTTACTTGTGTCATTCATTAATTTGCTAAAAAAAGTTTTAACTGCAGGGAGCTCTGAAGAGTTAAGGAGATGAAAAATTCTTGCTTTATAGCTCATACACCTGAAAATTAAACTAATACTGTTAAATATGATAGGATAATGCAGCATCTGTTGTGAATCTTGATTCCTCTGGTTTTAGGGGGCATGTATTTCAAAATGACTACCATGACAATCACCTTCTGATTTTTGAGAAATCTTGAAAGTTCTTTGTGGACTTCTTCATCAATCTCAATGATGTCAGGCTGATTCTGCTTTCTCAAGAAGCTACGGATATCCTCTTTCTTATAAACCATTCTGTCAGGGAGAAGCGGGTTGTTGTTATCATCCATCAGACCAAGTTCCTTTCGAAAAAGAAAAAGAAAAAGAAAAAGGTGAATGACTATATTTTCCTAATATGCAGGTTCATGTATTCTTTACAGAAAGGCTCAATATTCTTCCTATATTATACTGACACTTTAGATAGTGATGATTGGAAGTGAGATATATAGAACTCAACTTTGTTCATTCATGTAAAGTTAGACAAAGTTTGACACAGAAAGGCGAATTGGTGGGAGATGCAGACAACAAACGTGAAATGAGCAATAAAATCACATTATCTTACAATCGAAAAAATGTTTTATTTCAATACTTTGCTACGATATGAAGCTAGACATTCGTACCTTTAGTTTAGCGCACGCCTGTGCAGCAGCTACAAGTTCTGCTTCCCTTTTCTTACGGCCAATTCCCTCTATCTCCATCTCCTGAGGCCAGCTTAGAGCTAAGGTGCTTCTCTTCATAATCTGGGCACCTTTTCTCTCCCGGGGTAAATCCTCAGTCTTGTAGGAAAGCAGGTCCTGGATAGAGCTACATTTAGCATTGCTGAGGATTATGTTGTTGAGAATTCCTTTTGGGTTGGGGTAGGCTTTCAGCAGAAGCTGGGTTTCTTCACTGAACCCTGCTGTGCCTAAAATTTCAAAGAGAAAAAAAGGAGGTGTGAGAAGGACAGTAATATGTTTCAGGAGCTTTAATTTGCTAAAGTGAATTTTCATGGCCATGTTTTATTAACTTGCCATCCAAAGAGATTCAGCATTTTTCTAAATCTAGCAAAGGTGTAGTGTCCCTCTCAAGCTGAAAGTGGATTTGGCTATTTTCGCGATGTTGCATTAATCCTGCAGCCCATGTTCGCGTCATATGCAAACTTTTCGTGAGTTTTTCCTGCATATTTTGTTTGCCGAGTCACCATCACTGAGTGAAATATTACTTTATTACCTTGATTACACCTACTGGATTTACTGGAAATATGCAGTAGTCTGCAGTCGAGTTTCCAAGTCTATCTGTCATCCATGTCAAATCATCCTGCTCATTTATATTTTGTTCATACCCCAGACAACGTGTTACGACTTACGTTTTGGTAAGTGATATTCAAGCCATTTTATTTTTGCTGCTTTTAAGCGGCATCACCAATTCTGTCTTTGCTGTAGTCATGTGCAGTATAGGCTAATCTTCCCTTGGGTTGTAACGACTAACTCTCTCGTTAGCGAGCTCAATGAAACGGCAGTTTCATAATTTGTATCTGTTTGTACAAGAAAACTAACATTGCAAACTCGTTGATAAAACATTTTCCAAATGATCTTTTACCTTTTTGAAGATATATATGTGTGTAGAGAAGAAGTTTCTTGTTCTTTTGATACCATTTATTTGACCGTAATCTCTGGAAAAGTGGAAATTCAGAGAGTTAAAATCTGTTGACTTTGGAACACTACGCGATCGTGTATTCACTGGAGGCCACCATTTTGAAAACATTTCTGACAGCTAGACCTCTTCAAAATTATATTCAAATATAAAAATATATATTTTCATATATTAATAGATATAATAATAAATATTTATAGTCTAATAATAGATCTAAATATAAATAATTCAAATATAAATAATTATATCTTATAATATATAAAATTTATGAAATTTATAAAAGTTCTGGACGTCTTTAAATGCAAAGGTCCAACTGAATCTTTGAAAATAGTAATAGCATCACATGATATCCCAGCTCACAAAAATGCCTCAAAAACTGCATACAGGAAAAAGTTACAGATCTTGAAGAAAACGTATGATAAGTTTCAAAAGAGCAAGAAACGTGATGGAGACGCACCAATCAACAAACTTTAAGAAGAGGATTTTTTACTTCCCAAGAGAGCCTGTCAAACGGATCATACAGCACCAACAACATCAGCAGTCCAAACAGAAATTACAGTGTCATCCGCAACAATACAGACAAGGTCCAAAACATTACCAAAGGCAATACCCTATTCTCATCTAAAACAAGAAACAAATTTGTTGAAACAGAAAATAAGAGACAAAAATGCAGAACTTAAAAGGGTAAGATCAAAGCTGAAATATTATGAAGGCAAACCACCCAAGTTCCAGGAGAAACTTGTGAAACTCAGGAAGAGAGCAAAAAAACAAAAACAATGAAAATACAAAGATAAAAGAAACTATGTCAAAAGAAACTATGTCACAAATGGAAATTGAAAAGAAAGATCTGCTTGAGGAAAATCTGTGGTTAAGAGAAATGGTTAATGATGTGGTTCAAGTTAAGGATAGTAGTGGTGTCTATTCATTTGAATTCAAGGAATGTGTGTTCTCGCTTCTGAACCACAATGTGTCATTTAGCTAGATTGGTAAAGTCATTACTTCAGTCTTGAACTTAGCTAGGCTAACAACAGATGAAATGCCAAGTAAAAGCACCATCCATGGATGGAACCTGATGAGGCTTATTGTAGCACAACAACAATTAGCTGAAGAGTTACCAGAGAAAAAGAATCTTGGTCTTCTTAGTGATGAAACATCCAAGTATGGACGGAAGTTTGAGGGTTACCATGTGAGTGACAGTGAAGGTAAACTGCGGGTCCTGGAAATAAGAGACACTGCATCCAAGGCAGGACAAGATGTCCTCAATACATTTAAAGCCATACTTAAAGATATCGAAGAAGTTTCCTTGAGTGCAAATGACACAACTAAGAAGATTCTGCTGAATATATCTTCTACTATGTCAGACAGAGCAAGTACCCAGAAGAAGTTCAATGATTTGTTAGAGGAATATCGCAAGGAAATTCTCCCACAGACTGTGGAAAATTATGACTTGCTTTCTGAGAATGAGAAGTGGTCATTGGGAAAGTTATGTAACTTCTTCTGTGGTCTTCATGCACTTGTCCACTTGGCAGAGGTATCATCGGCATCCCTTTGTGAAACTCAACGAGGGTTTTTCAGTGATGAAGCACCTATCTTTGACAAGTCATTCAGGAAATCTTCAGAATCTGGCACTACCAGGCTTGTTCGAACAGTCTGCAAAGCGATATCGCGGGGTGGTGATGAGATGTCTGGCTGCCATGGTAGATTTTTGGAATACGCCAGGCCATGGTTGAAGAGTCAGGGGTACAACAAAGTTCCACTTGAGCAGTTCCATGGAAATAGATTCAAAATTTTATTTCAAAATGCCGGAGGGCTGTTTTTCTTATGTGAAGAACTCACCAGTTTCTTGGCAAGTAACGCAGATAATAAGCTTCTCAAGGCTGTTCTTCATGATCTCAAGGTAGAAGAATATTTAGCAGGATGCAAAGCCCTTGGATTGGTGTCGTATTTAATCAAATTGCCATTATGGAGCTCGATAGAGGATACAGAGATCCATCTCATGGACATTGGAGAGCGATATCAAACCATCATAGACTTCATCCAACATGCTAGTGAGCATGTCAGAGATTTCATGGAAGGGTCACTGAGACTTCCATTTGCTGAACAACACTCATTGGATAGTGACCCAATCTTCAAAGCTCTCATCAATGAAACAAACTTTGAAGATAAGACTGAAGTTGTGTTATCAAATATGCTGGTAGCTATGGCAACTCTTCTAAAGAGAATATTTGCAGATCACCTAGAAGGTGGACAGTGGCATGGTGCAAGCAAGGAGGAACGTGAACGAGCAAAAGGCCTTCCCAAACACAATAAGTTTTCTGAAAGTGTGTTCGGACATCTTGACAGGCTGCTGAAGGAAAAACCAAATCTATCAACAGTTGCGGCAGAGGCCTATATTAAGTTCTCACACAATAAGACACTTGCCTGGTTGAAGGGAAAGACTGAATCTGAAAAGGCACGACTCTTCTCAAAGGCAAGCAGAGATGTAGCTAAGCTTCAGAAAGCTTTCAAAGAGAGACAAAAGCAGATACAACAGAGTCGTAGAATTGCAGTAGCAGAAAAAATGAAAGCTGCTGAGGAAGCAAAGGCAAATGTTATTAAGCGGAAAGAGAAATTAACAGAAAACATGGTCCATTGGGGCATGTGGCAAACGGAGCAACGTGTAGATGATGCCTTAAGTGTGCTCAAGACTAAATCAAACAAGATGGAAGCTCTGAAAGCACAGCTGAATTTTCATAAAGAAGTGCTACAACAGAAACCATTTGATAGTGTTCTCAAAGATGTATATAACTTTTCCAAGAAAGATGAAAGAGGAAACCATGTGATTTTTGACCATGGACAGCTCACTGAAAACTTGAAACGCCTTATTAGCAATTCGTTACCAAAGAAGGAGGTCCGCAGAGTGGGCAAGGTGATGACAGTGTACCAATCCTAGTAGGAAAGAGGTTTCGTCGCAGATTTGAGTCTGATGGAAAACAGGAATATTACACTGGAAAGGTCATCTCTCAGGTTCGGAAAAAAAAAGAAAAAAAAAGATGTTGGTGCCCTGTTCAATTAAATTTCTTGCTTTGATAATTGTTTACATTAATTGGAGAAGATTGGAAAATTAAATATGGTTTTTGCTGTTATGGTATGATATCACATTATATTTCATTGATCTTTGGATTGCATCAATATTTTAGTTTACCATAAAGTACCATATTTGGTAGCTTTCATGAATAATTGAACTGCAATTGATGAAAGAAGACCATAACTGCTATGTATGTTTCCCCCTACAATTCGGAATGACTAGAGGCAAGTGTCATAACTTGCAAACAAGATTTTAATATTTTTTTAAATATATCTATATCAGGTGCCTGGGTTTCCAGAATGGTATAATACGAAATATGAGGAGGATCCTGCCATCTACACCTGTATACAAATTGCTGGAGGACTACAAGAATGGGGACCTGGAAATTGTAGTCTAATGGTGCATATTTACATACATGTAGCACTGGTCATAATAACCCACATCCACCACACCCCATCCCTCCCACACACACACACACACACTTTAAAAAGAAGCTGAATACTATTCCCAGTTCATTTCCTCTAATCCAGTTTTTATTTTACCTACATCTTAATTTCAGCTCCATTGATTTCAGTTCATCACCATCTACCGGTAGGCTGGGCCTGGATAAGGATCCTGCAACCAGTTTCCGTTTGGAAACCAGACTACAACAGAACTTCAGGACCGCATCAGCTCAGTACTTGTCATCTGACATTGTTTTACAGGTACTTAACATTCCTTGTTTGTTTGTTTTGTTTTTTTTTTGGCTCCTAATAGTTCAGAACGTTTTAAAGTGTAATGCAATCAAGTTTGTTATTTTCTCTCGTAGGCCTAAATAGACTCTAGGCTATTTCATGATATTTCCTACCGAGGGAATGGAAGGCGACAGACAGGAAATGGAGATTTGGGAAGCTAAAATTGCCTGTAACTTGTCCAATATTCAAGGTATGGAGCTGATTTTACCGCCATTGTTTTTCTCTTTGCATGCTCTTTCCAATGATACCAAATGTATGGGGGTGCTGTAGAAAAATCCAAAACTCACCGAACTCCCTACTCTTGTGTAGCACAGATTTTGCAGTTTCTCGGTGGGCAATAATGATTAAGTATTGACATCGTGCTATAGTATGAGTGATTTTGCCCTGACTTCGACTTAAAGTCCCAGACCGGACCGAGAAATGAAAACCAAAATTACATATAAAACGAAAGCTAAAGTTTCTTCATAATACAACAATTCCCAATTTAAGCATTTTTATCTTCCATCTAGAAAGTATTTCATTAAAAAGGTGATTGAACCTCAACCAGGCCATCCCTCCCAAGTATTTGAAAAAGTACCCCTATTATAGTGGCGCGGCTGATGACGTTAAAGAATGTTAACGGAATGCTACATGCTAAATGCTGAATGAATTTGCCCTTTCATTTCATAACATTAACAATAGAATTCTATCACACATGGGGTCTATTGTTCTGACATAGCAATACAAACGTGTTTTCTAAAGGCGAAACCCAATCATGCCTGGCAGTAGCATTCCCTTAAACTTCTTTGACGTCATCAACCGCGCCATTAAAATAGGGGTAACTTTTCGAGTATTTTGAGGGATGGCCTGGTTGAGGTTCGATCATCTTTTTATGAATACTGTTATGAAAATTTAATTTATTTTGGGGTATTTATGTTATACGCCTACTTAGCTTTCAATCGATGTAAGGTTGTATTTACTCCGTCAACGGTCTTTAAAAAGGTGATCGAACCTCAACCAGGCCATCCCTCCCAAGTACTCGTAAAAGTGCCCCTATTATATAATGCGGCTGATGACGTCAAAGAAGTTTAAGGGAATGCTGCTGCCAGGCATGATAGGGTTTCGGCTTTAGAAAACAAGTTTGTATTGCTATGTCAGAACAATAGACCCCATGTGTGCTAGAATTCTATTGTTCTGACATAGCAATACAAACGTGTTTTCTAAAGGCGAAACCCAGTCATGCCTGGCAGTTAGCTTCCCTTAAACTTCTTTGACGTCATCAGCCGCATTATATAATAGGGGTACTTGTACGAGTACTTGGGAGGGATGGCCTGGTTGAGGTTCGATCATCTTTTTATGAATACTGTTATGAAGATTTAATTTATTTGGGGGGTATTTATGTTATACGCCTACTTAGCTTTCAATCGATGTAAGGTTGTATTTACTCCGTCAACGGTCTTTAAGGTTTTGAAGGATCTTATTCTTACTTTGTTCTTACAGTAAAGTCACCCCATTATGTACAATGTTAAAGTCCCAGACCGGACCGAGAAATGAAAACCCAAAGTACATATAAAACGAAGCTAATAATTTTTCATAATACAACAATTCCCAATTTAAAATTTTAAGCGTTTTTATTGTCCATCTAGAAAGTATTTCATTAAAAAGGTGATCGAACCCCGACCAGGCCATCCCTCCCAAATACTCGAAAAAGTACCCCTATTTTATTGGCGCGGCTGATGACGTCAAAAAATGTTAACGGAATGCTACATGCTAGATGTTGAATGAATTTGCCCTTTCATTCCATAACAATAGAATTCTAGCACACATGGGGTCTATTGTTCTGACATAGCAATACAAACGTGTTTTCTAAAGGCGAAACCCAGTCATGCCTGGCAGTAGCATTCCCTTAACATTCTTTGGCGTCATCAACCGCACCATTAAAATAGGGGTAACGTTTCGAGTATTTGGGAGGGATGGCCTGGTTGAGGTTCGATCACCTTTTTATGAATACTGTTATGAAAATTGAATTTATTTTGGGGGTATTTATGTTATACGCCTACTTAGCTTTCAATCGATGTAAGGTTTTATTTACTCCGTCCACGGTCTTTAAGAATATGGCATGAACTTTTGATTTGGCCATTCACTCATTCATTATTAAACATGTTAATGCAAATGCAATTCGCAAAGCTAAAAAGGCAAAACTCTAAAAAAAAAAAAAAAATAATCAAATGACAACACGGAAGGTTGCTTCTCACCTGAATTCTTGTTTTTCTTCTTCTGAGACCGCCGGGCACTCTTTGAAGCATTCCGAATTAGAATATTTACAGAGTTGCTGCATGAACTTAGCTGTAGAATTCTCCATTTTCTCGTCAAAATAGGACAACTTATTGCTCTCATCGTAGCCATGTTGACTTGGGTAGAGCTTATTGCGTAATCTCATGTTTGGATGGCAGCATCCATTTCTTATATTGCGCAATGTTAAAGGTATGCTTATTAAAACTATCTTGATTCCAAATAATAAATCAACACCTTTGACTTTAAAATATTATAATCAAAACATATTTAAAAGAGAATAGTATATAAAATACTTAACAAGACGAATTACTTCAAATAAGAAACTCAATTATAATTAAAAACTCTTTGTAGAGTAAGGCTGCCACCCCTTCAAAATAATCAATGTAGCCTAGCCTTATACCGTACCGAACTCTATTCCAAAACCACGTGTGTTAATACGTATACCGGTCACCAAGCCGTACGTGCATGTGCGAGTTTTTGTATGCAGAGCAGAGCTAGCTAGAGCCTGCATGCGAGCTAGCTCAGTTCGCTCCGATATCCGGTCGCACAGCTACCCGGAAGCAAATCCGCTGATGATAAGGTGAGATCGAGAGCTATATATAGTTAGCTCAGTAGCTGCAGAAAAACAAAACTGAAAACTTCAGCTCAAGTCAAGATTCCTGGTAAAACTATTTTTTATTTACATAATAAAGTTAGCCGTATGATTTTGAATAACTTTTAAGAACGACTTTTAACTGTATTTTACTTTTCTTCAGGGAATTCCCAACCATTATTGCAAGAATTTAACGTTCAATGTTTTGTTTTCTTCATGTTTACTTCAACATGTTCTACTTTTAGTTTACTGCGGCAGCCACGGGCTGCAGTGGCAGCGTCCCGGGGCTAGACTCTAACGTTAGTTCTACTTGAACTTTGAAGTTCAAGAAATTATTTTTGTTTTGATTATCATTTAGATCTTTCATGAACAATTAATTTGGCAAGATGAGTGACTGGAATCCTTTGAGATCAGTGAATCCAGGGCGCCGTATTAACACCGTGAAGGTTTGCAATCAATCGCAAAGTTGCAATAGCCAATCACAATCATTGTTGCATGCAATTTTTGTTCAAATGGCTGGTCAGTGACCAATTACAAGGCTTCTTTCAAATTTGCAATTGATCGCAAACCTTCGTGTTACGGGGCCCAGATCCAGCATCAGTTCTGACAACAGAGTTTATCATATCATCCAAATTGTCGGATATTGGGACCATAAAATTCTTTGTTATAGAGCACGGGTCCAGTTCTTCTTTTTATTGATACTGATATACCCAGTTGTTGTATGTCCGGACGGGTTGTTTGTCCGGACAAGATGGCAATTTTCGGAGCTTTGTGATCAATATTCCATTAATCGATTGAAAGTAATATCAGACAATATAACAAAGCATAAATATTCATAAATATTTTTGCTAATTACTTCACAAATTTTGAGAAAATCCAGAGCAAAAGATGATGTTTTTATCTGCTTAAGTGTCCGGACAACGGACCCCCCATCCTACTTTATAATTATAGTAAATTTGACCATGAAATAAGCTAGACCCAGGAGCTATTTATCTCCATGATCGTAGTAGTCATAGAGGCGGATGATCAGGGCTCAGGTGAGCAGAGCTTGAGCCTAGAGGATCGAGAGACTCTCCTGCCTTTGGCGTGAGATCTCTAATCTATCCAAAAAGCCATTTTTGAAAAATCTCATGCCCTGATTTTGATTTTCTCATGCCCAAGCTGTAGGCCTAATAGAGTCGGTTAAATGTAAGTAAGGATATTTTAGTTATCATTTTGTTCGCTTGAGCCAATAATGATTTTGTGATTGTGAATTTGAAGGAAGTTGGAAATTTGGTAAAGTCTCAGTTTGTAAAAAAATTAATAGTAATAAAATTTCAAATAGGCCTAGGGGGGCCTAATAGTTTGGTGAACACAAAATCCATGCCTTGATTATTTGTAATCTGGAATTAATGAAGTCAAGAGTGAATATACTTACATAGTCACACTTTATTTAAATTTCAGATTGAGATCCTCATCCCACGTTGTTGAAGATGGCGAATGCTCATTATGAATGCAAGATTGGGCCGTCCATCTTGAACTCTGACCTTTCAAGTCTTGCGGATGAATGTCATAGGATGTTAGACAGTGGAGCAGACTATCTACATCTTGATGTCATGGATGGGTGAGAAGATTGATATAAAGAGCTTAATAATTCCAATAGGGGGCTAAATCCAAAATTGATGAAATTGAGTTCGATATTCAGGTTTGGACAGGTCTGTCTTATAGGCCTAAACTGTGAGAGCAATTATAACAAATGCACAAAACTACTTTTAAATAAATGATTGTACTAAAGTTGGCAAACAAACACATTTTTCGTGGAAGTTACAAAAAGGGAATTATCCCGTTTTGAATTTAACTCCCCTAATTTGGAGGGAGGTCAAAGGGAGAGAGCATCTGCCACTGGAGTGAAGAATTGCCTCTCATGATAAAATATCTGGTATGTTGTCTCTTACAGCTGGAGTGGATAGTACTACTTGATGTGAAGAAATGTTCTTTTGGAATGGATTAATTGGTGAGCGTAGATCTACTAGAAAAGTTTGCTGGCAGATACGATATCATTACGTTCAGGGAATTTATTTAAGGATACCTGCTTGACACTGACTCAAAATTGTTCCTTTTTTAGAACATTTCAAATGAACATAAATTTGTTAGTAATTTATTTTACTGTGTGTTTAACATTTTCCAGCCATTTTGTTCCAAATTTAACATTTGGACACCCTGTTGTCAAGTGCCTAAGAGATAAAGTCAAGAATGCATTCTTCGGTAAGTTAAATAGATTTTATCAATTATCCATATAGGAAAAAGAAAGAATATCTCTTGAAGTTGGGAACCAAAGCCTTATTTACATGTAATCTTAAATTCTGGTCTCCAGGGGGGCATTTCATCAAAAGACTTGTTGGACATTTTATCCGACAAATTTGCTCTCAGCCAATCAGATGCAAGCATTTTAGTAGCTTATAACATTTTGTCGGATGAAACGTCCAACAAGTCTTTTGATGAAATGCCCCCCTGGTCCCTCGATCAAAAGTTAAATCTTATCTCATGCAATGTACAATATTACTATGTGCCCTTTTGCCTGGGGCATCCAGATTTGCCCCTCAGGCATCCAAATTTGGAAATAATGATCAAAGTAAAGGCAGGTGGTTGTCCAAAGTGGATTACCACTTTTTTGTGAGATTTACAATGTAAGGCCTTACACAAGAGAATTAAATGTGTATTTTGTTTTATCCTATCAATGTTTTCTGCTGAGGACTTTAAAAACTATTTAGCATTATGAGTATTGTAAATCACATTTTATAATTTTTTTTGTTGTAGAGATCAAATTGTCATTGTTGTTGTTATTATTTTTTTTTCCTGCAGGGCAACCAGATTTTTCATTTGGGCAACCATTTGGTTCAGAGACAAAGGACAGTGAAGATATGATCTGCGCATGCGCATATTTTGCAATTGCGAGTCCGTGCTTCTATCAACAACAGGTTTTGGCCAATTTCACGTTACTGATTTTAGTAATGGTAAGAAGAATATCAGACACTCAGCGCTCTTGTCGGTGACGCGCTATACATGTTTGTTTAGTAAATTACGCGGTTAGCTTTAAGACCTGTGACGTCGTATTTGAAATTAGGCTGCGCAGATAATGTCATCAGCAGTCTTTGTTCGTCACCAAAAACCACTTATTCTTGAATGTGTGAAAGTTTAGAAGGACCATGGATCATTGCAACAGCAACTACTGTCAAATCTTGATCGTTCTTCGTCTCTGAATCAGTCCGCGATTGAAAGCTCACTTCTAACCAAAGTCTGTATGAGTATATTGCTGTGTGATGAGTCACATATTATTTTCATTCAACTTGTGAACTCATTTTCATTGTTATGTATTCAATAAAGTAATATTGATCTAAAAAGAAAAAAAAAAGAGAATAATTTGAGGAACTTTATAGAGTGAATATTTTGGGAATAGTTATCTGTACCCCTCATTAACATTAAGAAGAGAGAGAGGGAGAGAGAGAGAAGATTTTGAAAATATGGCAGAGCTCTGTGGCCTAGTAGTGTGGAGCTGTCCAAGCCATATCTCTTTCATTAATTTATTCCTGTACATATTTTTTTATGCCGGATTCTAATTTTCTTTATTTCTTTTTATTTTCTATTTTGTAGACATGCATATGATGGTCCTCAATCCAGAGAAGGTGAGCAAATATGAACAAAATTAGGATCTCTCATTGGGCATTTATTTTACAGTTCTAAACCTCTATCCTCCAGGGGCCCGTTTCTTGAAACCGTCATAAGTCTAACTTCTTGGACAAGCCATAGGGACACGTGTTGTAAAATTAACACGCGTTTCAATAGGATGTACACGAACTTAGACTTATGACGGTTTCGAGAAACGGGCCCCACGTGAGGGGAGGGGGGTTCTATTCAATGATGTTGTTTTAGTTCAGATGATGATTTTTGGCAGCTGCTCCAATACCTACTTCATAATCCAATCAGCCAATTTCATTCTCATATCTCAATGCAATGTATCCTAGAGTTGGTTATCTAAAACCTGCTTGAAATAGCCGACAGACTTATATTATCATATATTTGAAAAGACCATTCTTTTTTCCTGATATTATGCATTTTAAGATTATAACATTTACTCTAAAAAGAGATCTAAAAGCATGTTCTATACTTATTCAAATATTCTTGTTTTAATTCTTTATGAAATGTATTGTTTCACAGTTTACTTTTAAACATACATAATTTGCATATATGATCTAGTGTAGTGGGTTGAGCCAATGGGCAGTACAGGACCTAACCAGCATACATTTAAATTGCTGGACATTGCATCTTTATATATTGTATCTATTATAGTGGGTTGAGCCAATGAGTAGTGCAGGAGCTAATCAGTATACCTTCCATGTATGATTTCAATCACTGTTTAAATTTGAAGCTACATCCTTCTCTGTATTTTAGTGGGTTGAGACAATGAGCAATACAGGGGCTAACCAGATTTCATTCCATATATTCATTTGTCTCCAATGGTAGAAATCTTGATCGCTACAGACACTACGGTCTTTATGACGCTGGTCTAGCAATCCAGATGTCATGGGTTCAAATCCTGCCCAGGCAGCCTACATTTTTTGTTCACAGCTGTGCATGGCTCCAATTTTTCACACAGCAGTTGTTTGTGTTTCTACCGTTGAAAATAAATGAATAAATTACTTTTCTTTATAACATCCCAACGGCGTAAATCCATTTACGTTTGATATTCTATATATTATCTAAATATTCATGTATTGTAGTGGGTTGAGCCAATGAGCAGTGCAGGAGCTAACCAATATACATTCCATGTCGAAGCCACAGAGGATCCTAAGATGGTCATTCGTCATATCAAGGAAGCTGGCATGAAGGTATGTTATTCCACGAAATTATTTTCAGTCAGTGCTTGAAAAGATTCATAAGGTCAACATTTAGTTTGTAGATTCGACCTCTTTTAAGCTCAAATAGGCACGTTTTTTCTCATTTTGACAGTTTTAATTGTCTATGATTATATGCCTTCCTCGGAATGCAGAAATATCCCCAGGTACAGTCTCCCCACATGATGGTGTTTTTTTGGTTGTGCAACTTGTGAATTTGTAACAGTAGGAAAAAACATTCATGTATTCTGAGGAACTTTTTTGAACAATGGACTTCAGAACCATCAATATAAGCACTCATTAGGTTGGATTGGATTGAAAGGAATGTTATCTTATTTTTCTTTCACTAGTGTGCAAGACATCAACTCATTTTAATACCTCTATTGTCAAATTTCCATATCCAAATATCTGTTCTTTGAGAAGGGCTGCAGGGCCAGACAAAACACACAGGCATAAAGAATAAGTCAGATCTGATGCTTGTTACTTTTTATTTATATCTGTTGAAACATTGTATCTGATGTTTGTTTTAGGTTGGTATAGCAGTGAAGCCAGGGACGCCCATTGATGTAGTTCTGCCGTATGTGGAAGATGTTAACATGGTTCTTGTGATGACGGTTGAACCTGGATTTGGAGGACAGAAGTTCATGGGTGACATGATGTCCAAGGTATGGTATATTCATGTAGTGAGAAGAGGTTAAATGTTCATGTTGAATTATACAGTCATAAGTAAAGAATCTTGGATATCAGCAAAATGTATACAAGTGTGGATTTATTTTGTATTTTTTTTTTTTGTCTTGGACAAAGGTTAGTAGTCCATAAAAAAATAATTACATGATACATGCAGTTTTCATTATTAAAAGTTCTGTTCAGATTGTAGAAATTCACTCTTCAGGTCAAGGAATATTCCAAGGATCACAGTCAACATTTGCATATTAACTCCTCAATGATATTACAAGGAATTTTGTATAATTTGTTCCTTCTTCACCCCATTTATTGATCTCCCCCCCCCCCCCCCCAACCTCTCAGAATCCTCATTTGTAAGTTAAACCTGCAGGCTGGTAGACTTTAGTGCAGTTTTCCTAACATTTTCAATGGTAACATTATTTTAGCAGAAAGAATGCTTTTTAAAGTGGAAAAATGTATGAAGGTTCAGCGAAATCTTATCATTATCTTTAAAACACTTTATCTTTCATGCATTATTTATTGCCTTGATGATGTATCTTTTAACCTCTTTGTTTTGAAGGTGAAGAAGCTAAGAGAGATGTACAAGAGTCTTGATATTGAAGTAGATGGAGGAGTAGGACCATCAACCATTGATACTGTAGCTGAGGTGAGAATTGGATTGATTTATTCATAATCCTAACCTAGTTTATCAGCATTTGAAATCTTTATAATCAAACTACATTTTCATTATTTGATCGATATGCTTCGGAAATCTGGCACACAATTCGGTGAAAGGATGAAGATGTGCAAGATACACTTTTTGAGTGTGTCAGATAACTGCATTGCCTTGGTTAAGGCATTTAATTGTAATGAACCAAGGGAATTTCCTGTTTCTTTTTTTTTTAAAGCAATACTCATGAAATTCACCAAATGCATTGATCTAGAGATGATGCATTGGTCCACTCCTTCATTTTTCAGAAAAGGCTCAATAAATATAGGACACACACATGAGGAGGGGAGGGTGGCGTGGTATTGATCACCTAAACAGTGATAGTTCTAATTTCTTGTGCTGTACCCGACTAATGCCGTTCTTTTTTCTATTTTTTCCAATTTTCATTCCTGTCTCATGCAGGCTGGAGCCAACATGATTGTATCAGGTAGTGCTATAATGAAAAGTGATGATCCAAGACAAGTCATTCATAATCTTAAGAGCAGCGTTCAAAATGCCATTCAGAAGGCCAACTTGGAAAGGTAGCATCCGTACAGGTGCAATCTCCTTTATGTTTATAAATCTTGTAAGTTCTTGATTCTTTAGTGTTGTAGCTGGAGAAATCCTGTTTGATATATGCTAAAAACCTGTTCATAATTATAAAGTTTATCCTAAACCTCTTTTAAAAAAACAAAATTTTAAATATTTGAAAAATGCTTGTTGCATGTATATGTTGGTGACAATTGATTATCTAAATAGGGCTGATGCAAGCTTAGAACCTTGATGGAAATACTGTTTGTTATTGTTAGGTTACAGAGTTTCAAACTTACATTTTTACCAGCACAATCATGAGTGCTTATAAAGCTCAAAGTTGTTGTATTCATATATTTGATTTAGATTAGCATATGATAATCTCATATCATCTTTCATCTCAAAAAGCCTATATAAACCCTCAGTTGTTAATGATGGTCTAACTCACTTTGAGATTTGCTAACTGACCATGGGGCCTTTTCCAGAGGAATTTCATTGTTTCATATTTCAGTAAATGATTCCTACAGTACTATACAATTATTACCATCATATAAGGGATATTCATACAAAATTTACTTGTTTTTATGAAATGTTTTCATTGATTACAAATCAATTTTAAGTCTTCCAATTGTTCTTTGTAGTTTGTATTATGTTTATCTTGTCTTATCCTTTATAAGTGGCAGCTCTTACAAGTTGCCTCTTGGGCAAAGTTTTTCGAAAATGGCTGCCTTTGGATACTAATAGTTAAGCAAAAAAGGATAAGATGTAAGGATTATTGAAAATCAAATGTATAGTGTGGATATCTGGGAGTATGGTTAGTGAAATCATCCATATTTGAGGTTTCATGTCTGGCCAACATTTTAGCTTATCCCTTAAAATACTGTTTTTCTGTTGGTTTGTGTATAGACCCTTACATGATACTCTTGATTGAAATATGAGAAATATTGTAATTTCTATTTGGTACTTTTTGTTATGTTGTGGTCTCTTATTGGGAAAATATTATGGAGCAAGTGATATACCTATATTCAGATTGTAAATATTATCAGTTGCATCATATTTGAATTGCCTTAAAATGGCTTTTGATAGTAAATGTGAATATATACATAATAACATAGTCCATCTGTATGAATAATTTTATTATTGTTTGTATATTATTTCAGTGCAAAGCATTTTCTCTTTACAATATATCTTTGATAACTTCTTGTATGGCACCTGTCAGTAATATATTCCAATAACTTGGATCATGAATTAGGAATGGATAGTTTGCAAGCATATTTGTATTAATATACGAATGATAATGATAGTTGATAATGGCTGCATATCAATCGATGCTGGGTCTCATGCCGTACATTTTTGCTATTTGTGTCAAAGCTCTTGTAATGTTTTCAGCCACATGTTTATTCTTTACACTTTTAGGACACCCTAAGCTCCTCTGGCCAAAGAACAATAATATTGATTTGTATTTCTATTCTTTTGTCATTAATCAACCATAAAGAAAAACAATTCGCATCAAGCAATTGATTAAATTTATTGAAAGCTTTTAATCAATATAAAATATTTTATCCTTGAATGAAAGAGATTGTCAAACTCCAAACCATGCATGAATTAATAAAAGAAATTAAAGCTTTTATATAAAAAATACATTTTCCATATTCGTGCAAATTACTCTTATATAATCTTAAAATAATTTAGCAGTTGATAGATACAAAACTAATTGATTTATCATATTGCACTCAGTAAACATGCATGCATGAGTGACTGACCTCACTATCTATGTTTGATAAAATGAACAGTATATTTTTAAGTAACAGAACATGCACATAAAAGGAAGTGAATACACCTTTCGTTTGAACCCTTCCCCATAGACACGTTGCCATAGATCTTGAAAGACTTTGGTAAAATACATACATTACGCCTACATTGATTATAGAATCTAAATGATATACAATAATGAAATAAAATCATATAATGAAAGATTTTAAACACTAAGATCTGGAGGATTTTCTTTTTTTATTTGCATATATATGTGGTTCCAATGTCTGTAAAATGATGTGCATAATGAGTAATCTCAATTGTCTTCTTAAGTCTGAAACCTGAATAGGTCTGATATAATACAATCCATTTCTCCAGTGAAAATGAAATCAAATTATTTGTTTGGTGTTGCTAACAAAATTTCCAGTCCCAAGGACCTTGCTATAAAAAGTATGTACTGTATAAAAAAGTGAAAATATAAGATTTCATTTTACAGTGAATCAGATGGAATACATCGCTAAAATGAAAAACAATTTTAACAACAAAACAAATCAAAAATATATGATAGAAAAGTATAGTCCTCTACAAGACACTACAGCCCCAACAACACTGCATGGGGTACTCTGGTGCGTAGACCTTGCTTTCAAAGCCATAGACGTAGAAGACGAAAGATTTGTCTCCATATTGGCACTTGGGCTCAGCCACAGGTATGATACGAACCTTATGACGCTGTAGACAAAAAAAAAAATGAGGAAGAGTGTGATTAACAAAGGTAAATAATGTTTACTTCAATGTATTGGAGAATACCCCCCCCCCCCCATCCAATCAAATTTTAGAAAAAGGGAAAGAAATGAATGTTTCAATAGTTTACCAAGATCTGGGGGAGCTGAATGTCATCAGTACAGTCCACTCCCATTGTAAGGAAGGGCTTAGGACCAAGCCAAATTTCTTGTAATAACGAAATCTCATTCTTCTATGTTTGATATTGGGAACAGTGAAATTGCTTTTTAACAAAATCTTGGTGTATTAAAGCTTGTTATATTAAGAGTAGGGTTTAGACCCTTCTGATAATTTTCTCAGTGTTTTACTTTTGTCTCTTTTACTAATAAGTCAGACTGAAGCAGAACTATCTTTTCATTACATCTTTGTAGTATAAGCAGTCACCAAATGGTTATTATTTTCATTGCAAAAATAGCAATGAAAAAAAAATAGATGTTATCCTTTCCTTTAATTACATTGAATCCAGTATAAGCAGTCACCAAATAGTCAAATTTTTTTTCATTGCAAATTTTTTTTTTTTTTAATGAAAAATTGAGATTTTACCTGTTTGTGCAACCTCTCTGCCTTATAAGCATTTTCATGCCTGCTAACAATTCTTTGTGATGCTTGATTGATCGCATTGTCTGGGAAATGAGTTATGGGCCACACCTAGTTTTTTAAAAAGAGAAATATAGAATATGGTAATACATGTATGGTAAGCTTAAGAAACTATGATTCAACATTTACATTTGAAACGAGACCAAACTGAACCCCACTGTGTGTGGGCTCTCATAGCTCATGTGTTCAAAAGCTAGTCTTAAAAGTTTCAGATACTATTAATAGTAGGCCTACAGGATATACTTTCATATGAATTAGACTAAAATTTTACTTATGTATCTTAGAGAAACTATAAAGAAAAAATTCACATGGATTTACATTTATTGCTTATATTCATGTAATTTTCAATTTTTCTTCTCATTCATATATCCCAAACAATTTGTTGGACTAATAGATGTCTAAATGTAGTCACTGTTCAATATACAAGGAAAGTACCTTTGGATGTTCCTCTTCAAACACTATTTGACCGGTTACATCTCGGATAAGCTCATCTGGGAGGTTGGTACGCTCCACAATATTGTCTTCCAAGTGATTGATCCTGTTCAAATGGAAAATGATAGAATTATGACAATTTATGATTAAACGATATCAATTTATGATTTGTATTGCACACTTTTCTGAATTAAAGGCAATCAGGGCACACATTCAAAAGGAAGTTTTTGCAAGCTTCATACTCAAATTAACATGACAATAAATTAACAAGTCAGCATATTTATAATGAACCAGCAGAGTGAATGACAAAAATAGATTCAATGAGGAGTTTGATATTGTCTATGTTTCGTAATTTAAATTCAGTTTTGTTATCAATGCAGAAATAAGACAACTAAACATATATGCCTACTTACCATTCTACTGTGAGTTGAATATAACATTTGAGCTGCGTGTTACCATCACAAACCGGGCATGTTATCTTCCCATAGCCAGTGCAACGGAAGCATCTACAAAGAATGAATTAAAAACATTATATGAATCGTAATATGGACTTAGAAAATGACTTAACCATTTCGAGTAAAACTTTTTTCTGGTACAAGTTAAAACCTGTCAAACTGGTGACCAGTTATAAAATGGTACCGGTCAAGAAACATCAGATGTCATCTGTTATCAGTCAAGACCAGTTGGAAATTTGGATTCATCAATAGAAAAAGTACAACAAATAATAAAATACATTACTCACTGTTTGCGACCATCTCCTCCACAGCTTACACAACGTATGTTCTTGTAGTAATGTTTCTTGGTGCTGGCATTGTAACGACGGACCCTCCTTCGTCCATCACCACCACAACGACGACATCGTACCTGAGATGATGTTGAGGAAAACAATCGAACACAAAAGGAATAAGAATTTTAGATATAATAACAAAAAGGTATTTTAAAATACAGTGGCGTAGGGGGTATAGAAGTTGTGGCTTATGCTGCCAATTAAAAAATGTCAAATTATAGTAACCGATATCTCCAAAAAAAAAATTAAAAAAAATGACATCCCCCCCCCCCCACACACACACACAAGCCAAGTTAATGTATGTTTTTTGGGCGCTGCGCCGAATTTCCTCTGCAAATAGAAAAGTTCATGCGAGCGCGAAGGGCGAGCCAAAAATTTGAGGTATATATGAACCAAATCTTGCATGATAAAAATCGTAAAATACTGAATGGATTATCAAAGAAGGTATTAACAAAAGTATGGGAGGGTTACCATTAGGCCTACCTATGAGTATGTATGAGCCAACTTATTATTTCCTCTGCAAATATATTGTTCTAAGAGAGCGCGGTGCGCGAGCTGAATATATTCCGAGGCAATTGTAGGGCTTCGCTAAATTTGCTCTGCAATAATAATAATAAATAAATAAAGATACATAGTGACTTGATTATCAGACAAGTAGGATCTATATAAACAAACATGCCAGACCGGGGGGGGGGGGGGGGGGAGGGGGTAATTGGGAGCTTCATGCACCAAATTTTTTTGATTAGTTTATTTAAAGCCATTTGTTTCAGGTTAATTGTTTTCTTGCAAATATATAATAATAGTAAATATAAAGATAATAAAAATAGACCTGATAATAAACATTCAGGATTCCCAGCCCATCAGGGGAATCAGTGAAAATTATTTTACTTTTTTTTTCCAGTCAGGAAAAAATCAGGGAATTTGATAATAATGCTTCAAAATCAGGGAAAAGTCAGGGAATTTTGATTGGCCCAAAAATCGAAAGTTCGGTAGTCAGTCAGACTAGTGTTTTATACTGCAAACAGTTCAGGCGACAACAAAGAAAACACGCGAAACTGGAAATTGGTTTAAATAATTATCAGGGAATTTTTAGATTTCATCACGGAAAGATCAGGGAAAATCGGTGAATTTTGTTTTCTTAAATGCTGGGAACCCTGACACTGGGCCTAATAATATAATGCGAGTTCCAAGAAGAAACACAAAAGAAATCCCCTGCAACTCTAATGTAATAATATATCAAATACATAATTTATATTAACATAAATATAATATATGAAATAATACATATAGATTTATTCGTAATGATATGCGAGCGCGAAGCGCGAGCGAAATCTTTTTGAGATTTATGGAAGAAAATTTAAAAAAACAAAACAAAACAAAACAAAACAAAGGGAAAAAAGAGAGGGAGAGAGTGGAAAGCCTAATTCAGCGTTAAAAAAATATATATATCATCCGTGAAACATGGGGTGATGATATATGCCATTCCCACCTTTTGAGTTGGGGGATGCATGCCACCCGCTCTCTACGCCTCTGTTAAAATACAACGAGATCAAACTATGGACTTGGGATATATTATACATTAATTTTTATTTTCATAAAACGATTAAAACGCAATATTAGGTAGTATATTTTTATATAACTAGAACTTTAAAAATTTAAAGTAAACAAGTTCAAAACTCACCGTTCCTCTACCGTAGCATCGTGGACAGCGAACATAACCAGTGACACGACAGTTATGACATGGCTATTCAAAATAAAGTACAAATATCAAATATTCAATCTCTAAACAGATGTAGAAAACTAAATTTAACACATAAAAACTAAACCCCTCACAAAAAGTTTCGCAAATCGACTTTGGGCCATGATAACTTTTCAGGTACGCTTTAGTTATTCCTGATATTCATACCATTGGAAAGATAATTTTTTCCCCTTTTTATTGATATCCTATTTGTAATGATTGTATCATTCTTCAATACACAGAATATCAGAATATGGAGAAAAGTAAAAAGTCAAATGTTGTAAAATGCATTTTTATTGATCACATTGAAGTTCCGCAACTTGACTTTAGGTCCTGATAACTTTGGAGATATTTTCTAATTTTTATTGAATTGTTTACCATTGTCAAGTTAAGTTATTCCTCTCTTGATTGATACCTTATTTGTCATGGTGATGTCATGCCTGGGTCCACAGAACCCCTGAATACCACCTGAATACATGACATAGCGAAAGATAATTTTCAGTTTAAATTTCTGTAAAACAACTCTGAACCTTGATACATTTTAATGTGGGGATTTAATCATTGTCAATTTTTATAGCATTACAAAGTTCATTTATTCTTCTTTTTATTGATACCCTATTTGCAATAGTAACATCATGTTTGAATGCACTTAACTCACGAATATAATGCAAAGTAAAAAGTGAAAAGTTGCGAAATGCATTGTTATTACCCGCAACAGACAATAATACTCACAATAGGCATTCAATTTGCAACATTTAACTTCTAACTTGTCCTAACATTCAGGTGTTCTGTCCATGCAGGAACAACACTATCGTTACAATTAGGGTGTCATTGAAAAGAGGAATAAATTATCTTGACAATGGTCTAAAGTTCAATAAAAATTAGAAAATACCCCATAAGTTATCAGAGCCTAAAGTCGAGTTGCAGAACTTCGCTTTGATAAATTCATTTTGCAACATTTGACTTTTTACTTTTATCCATATTCTGTGCATTGAAGCATGACATAATCATTACAAGTAGGATATCAATAAAAAGGGGAATAAATTATCTTTCCAATGGTATGAATATCAGGAATGACTAAAGCGTACCTGAAAAGTTATCATGGCCCAAAGTCGATTTGCGAAACTTTTTGTGAGGGGTTTATATAAAAAAAAGGGGGGCTGGAAAAATTTATTGTGGGTTCCAACGTATTTACTATGGGTTATACTTATTTCAGTTTCAGTTTCCAATGAGAACTATTTTCAGGACAACACCTTTAATTTTTGTTTCCTTTTTGCTTGGTCGGAAACATCAAGAGTTAACTTTTTTATGAAGAATATCAGGTTGTTGTCAGTATGTAGAAATAATTTCCTTTCTCACTTTGACAGATGCAGTATGAGGCACTTCAATCTTCTGAGAATTGTTCTGAAAGTAGGCTGGAATAGTAACTGATATATTCCAAGGAAGAGGGGCTGGGCCATTGTGAGGTCCATCAATAGGTTGACCTGAAATAAGGGAAATAAAATATCACGAGTTGAACAAACGCTCTTTATTGAATTATAACATCCCAAAAGATGCTTGAAATAATATCACAAAAGTCGAGGGAAAACTAAAATCGTTTTGAATGTCGCAACGATGATGTCTGGCGGGTGCTGTCAGACAGCAACGATGCTGTCTTGAGCTAGAGTCTTGTCTTTGGCTCTTAATGACTGGCCTCTTCGGGCTCCTAGTGCCAGCCAGGTTGTAGTGAAAGCTTTCAGAAATTGTGCTGATATGCCTGAAGTGACTATTGTTTATTTTGTACTTGTTATTATATGCATACATTCGTCAAAATATTACAGATCTTTAGTAGAATTGTTTTTAAAATAGTTACAAATCAGCTGTTTTTTGTATTCAACTTACCAACAAATGGAACGTGAACCCACTTTGTCGTTCGTCGTTCTGAAAATGTTTCCAATGTGTACTGGAACGAGAAGTAAGAGATGAGGGTCATACATTAAACTTGGGGAAATATACGCCAACTATCGCATAAGTTTGAAATTATGTGTTTTCTTGATGACCATTAAACGCATCAATAGACAGATAGATGTCGCTTATATTAACCAAACGAAGTATATAAATAATCATATAATAAGAGTTGCTTGCTATTGGAAAACGGTGAACAATATAAAAAAAAAGGAAGAAATTTGGAGAATGTTATAAACAATCAAGATCATATCTGTCTCTAGTTTTATCATGTTGCTCCGGTGACAAAATTTAATGCTAAGATGTTGCAACAGGGTTTTATGTTAGGTTTATATAGGGCTGGTACCGTTTACATGGTTAAAGCTTTATGTCGATGCCCGAGTTTGTTAATCAGTGAATTGATTATTCGGGACTGACGATAGAGAAAGTTGTCACTGGAGTAAATTCTACTACATTTATACTTACATGGAAAGCAGCAGAATGTTCAATGGTGGTAAAAGTAAGATCCTCTGCAGCTCGTTTCCCCCAACAACACTGTTCAGCGATATACGACAAGAGAACTTCACGTGCTTCATTGTCAGAGATCGTAGGCAGTCTAAGACAAATCAGAGAATATTTCGTAAATACAATCATTTCGTAATCAATTTCGCCATCGTCAACAATCATCATCATCGATTTAACAATGTTAGTCTTTCAGAAAGAATGAAGAGATTTGTCATTGCCGAAATTGAGAATTTTTTTCTTACAAGTATGAAAATGAAAATTGTTTTTTGCAGTCCATTCCATTTCAATTAATTCGAGGTTACAACGAATTCCGTTGTGAATTACTGAACACATAATTATATAGGGCAAGGCACAGAAAGAACCATGTTTGAAATATTATTGGGGCTGGGAAAAATGCCCCGTCATAAAAGAAAATCTCGTGTAGGCCTAGTGCTCATTATAATGGGATTGGACTGTATAGGCCGTGAAAATAAGGGTTGGTATACACTTACATATTACTGCTCTCTGGCACAGGTGGTTTTGTAGCCTCTTCATATGTTGGTGGTGGTGGTGGTAAGAAATTAACCCCCATTACATCATCATATCCTGGTACCTTATCCATCTTGTCAAACTCTAAATCAGCAGTCGGAGGACTGGTTACCTGTTATTGGGAACATGATAAAGATGGGCAAATTATAACCCGTTAAATTCATTATATCATAACGATTTTAATTTTTATATTAAATTTCAACGGCGTGACGTAAATTATTGTATATATAGGGCACTTGCCACCATCCGTCAGAGAAAAAAAAAAAACAGAAGAAGATATCAATTTTATACCCATATATAGGCAAGCGCGGCGATTTCATGTTACGACTGGGGGGACGGAACCCCCGAAAGTGAAAAAATAACTAAAAACTCGCATTTTTCGCACATTATGCAGAAACTAATGAAAATGTTTGCGAGCGCGAAGCGCGAGCCGAAAATTTTGCCATTTAATAACATTTAGCATTGTATTTGACATGCATTTTTACCTCTTTATTAGCTTCACAAGCTAATCACTACATAAAAATATGTTTAGCTTTGAAAATCGAGGGGGGGGGGGGACACGTCCCCCCCGTTCCCCCCGGGACCGCCGCCAATGCAAATAGGAGTAGCATGATATTTACAATCCAGACACTCAAAGAACCTGTCACTCGGTCGCTTCATGCATTTTCTCGAATTAATTTGTTCTCCGTCAATCTAATACATAGGACCAAGAGAACAAAATAAGAAGGGCAAAGAGAAGAAGAAAAGACGCGTTTCAAACCCGGGATTCCAAAATACAACACGACTATAGAGTGCGCTTTCAAAAAACATTTTAAGCATGTGCCATGTACATATCGACAATTTCAGACTCTTGGATTGGGGGGTGGGGCGCCGATTTAAGAGGTCGTTCTGACACTATGACGGTGTTCATTTTGATTTTGGTTCAGCGGTGCCGAAAAATTTTCATGAAGATACTTACTTCATCATCTGAGTCGCCTGAAACATCGTCATCGGGAACATCTCCGTCGAATTTAGTCATGGCAGGTGCGGCACCCCCAACAGGTGGGATGGTACCTTGATCTGCACCCCCTGGTATCCCTGCATTACCCGTCATCTGAGGAGGTGCTGCCCCAAATTGTCCATTCGGTGGTTGTTGTGGTGTCGGTGGTATCTGCCCTACCTCCATCGGTACCGGTTGTTGCTGTTGTGGCGGTGGGTAGCCTTGGGGAGGAGGGGCATTTTGTTGCTGAGGTGCGTATCCTTGCTGGGGTGGTTGGTACCCCTGTTGTGGTGGCGGATACCCTTGCTGTGGTGGTGGGTACCCTTGTTGGGGAGGTAGGTACCCTTGTTGGGGAGGTGGGTACCCTTGTTGAGGTGGTTGTTGTGGAGGTGCATATCCTTGCTGCGGCGGCGGGTACCCTTGCTGAGGGGGCGGGTACCCTTGCTGGGGCGGTGGGTATCCCTGTGCTGACGAATTCATCGTAATGAAATCGGTGCTTTTATCCTAAATGATAAAAAGAAAGTGAAAATTATGTTACAATTTACATTTTTTATCATAGACATTCATAACCACCCAGGGTGTATAGCTTCGCTGTATCGAAAAATCTTTAGGTATTCAAGAAACTTTTCCTATCATTCATGCTATATCGCCCTTTACCTCGGGTCTAGTCTACAAAATTATATTGAAAAAGATTGTGCTGGAAAGGTGGGATGAGATGGCTCTCAAATGAGACCAAAATTAACCTTAATATTTTAATTAGAAAAAAAAAAAAATAACGATATGCCTCGAATAATGGACTCTCATATGACATGACTGTTTGACGCTATATAGGGCCGTGGAATGGCAGCGTATGATAAACGCGATGTTTATTAGTCAAAAGGTCAATTATGAACGCAAACCGTTTATTTTATAAGTCATGTCACAATTATGTTAAATGGTATAGGGCCCCCTATAATCGTCGAATGATATTTTACACCTTTTCCACACTGTACCAATGATTTCTAATCACATTATGTAATAATTTCACTCTGTTTCTATCCCTTTTTCAAATATGCATGGGTGAAATTATCCCCTCCCCCCCAAAAAACAACAACAACAAACAAACAAAATAGAAATGAATCAATTATTATACTCACTTTATTACGCACTTGATCTTTGAGTCTTGTTGCCTACTTTAGTAACTGCCCTGTATATAGGCCTATACCTCCAAGAAACAGATCAGAAACCCACCGAAATTTATTGTGTGTTCTTGAATGGCGTCATTGTTCCGTGGTAACGTCGATAACAAACTAAAACTCTCTATCGACGAAACCATTGTTATTCAGTAGGCCTTCGACAATACGGATCGATATAGTGGCTGGTGAGAGTATAAGTCTATGTTTACCTATCTAGTCCCTTTGAGGAGAGAGAGAGAGAGAGAGAGAGAGAGAGAGAGAGAGAGAGAGAGAGAGAGAGAGAGAGAGAGGGAGAGAGGATGGGGTGGCTAGAGAGAGAAACATTTTAATGTTTTAAACAGTAAAATGTTTGTGTATATAGTTACGAGTTACGTAAAGTAGTCAAGCTGTTGCTTTCAGAGTTTTTTTTTTTTTTTTTTTAACTGGTGATGCAAAAATTAACATCCTCTCTTCACCCAGGAAAATAAAAAGAAGAAAGATGGGATAAGAGATGGAGGGCGCTCTTTCTTCTTCCTCCGACTCTGTCAAAATTGGAACGAGATTATTGTGATCATTATTTGCTATTTTCGTCTCCAGAAGCTTTGTTTCTGATCAATTCCCAGGCCACTAACCCCCCCCCCCTCCCCCGCCCAAAAAAAAAAAAAAAAAAGGGGGGGGGGGGTCGAACGAAGCCCCGCTGGCGAGTAAATATAGGGTCCGCATACATGTAAAATGTAAAGTTAACGTATACCAAAGTGCGGCATTAAATCGTAATTAAACAAGGTGCGTCCATTATCTAAGAGGGGAGACGCAATAAAGTGACGTTGGAAATACGACTGAGAAGCGCAGAAATTTATACAGCAGGCTGCAACAATACATTAGCTCACACAAACTCGCGTAAAAAGACTTCCCTGCAGTGGAATGGCATTGTCCTTTCGTTTCAGCAAACTACTCGTGGAGATGAAATAAATTGAACTTTTATCATGGTGTTAGTTTATAGATTCTCTAGACCAGATGGAGGAAATACACATTTGGGCAAGCTAATAACATGATTTTGCTGAAGTTGTAATCAGAATATGCAATTCACATAGATTGATGTTCAAAACAATGACATAGATAGTGAACTTGCCACAAGTCTTGGGAAGACGCCGTTCACAATCACGTTACCGTTATATGCGATATGCATGTGATAAGCGTAAATATTGATCAGTCGAGGAAAGAATCTCTGATTAGGTTCAAAGTGACATGCCTTTTTTTTAAATCAATTAAAATGAATGTACCATCTCCGGAAAGCTGAGAATTCAAGCTTTTAAGTGCCATGCGAACAATAAGCTAAAATAGAATAGGGTACATGCAGGTAATATGGGCCCCCTAAGCTCATTTGCCTAATTTGCATAAAATTACAAAATGACACACAGTCTAATCTTTGTTTATATGAATCAATAACTACTGCTCTAATTTTTTTTGTGAAGAAAAACAATTATCATCAACCCCCCTGTCTGCAATATTCAAATGTTGACGTCATTACCAAAGTGCCCATATTACCTGCATGTGCAGGTAATATGGGCACATGTATTTAATGTATGTTCTAAACACTACAATGACTCTACCATGTATGGAATTTGCTAGAAATGTTGAAAATCATTAACTTTGAGATATCATTTGAAATTATAAGACCCTTCAGTAAATACTTTGACTATATATTTCATTATTCTGTATTTTGTATATTATTTCTTTTTAAAATATTATTTAAATATTATTTTCATTTTACAAGTCAATATAGGCCTGCAATAAGTTATTTATATTAATTATATACTGTGAATATACCCAACAAAATCGTAGCAAAGAGATTGATGCCTCATCCCAATACTAAGTACCAGAATCATTTCCGCCATTTGGATGGCCCATATTACCTGCACTAATATTGCTGTGTCAGGCAAGCATTCAATGCCATATTGCACCATTTCACTACAACAAATTGACCTGTACATGCTAGTATGATCAAAATGAAACTATAAGCTTAATAAATATACAAAACAATTGAGGTTACCCCCTCAAACACTCTTTCACCATCACATTCTGTAAAATATCAAATTTTACATCAGAGTAAAAAAAAATGCCGTAAGTTTTACCTATACCTTGTTGGTTTTCAGCAATTTTCTCAGAGAAATTTCGGCATCAGATGCTCTCACGACGATATATTTTCGTATACAGTTCATATGAACAACATTATGGTGATCACACCGGCCACCCTATATCATGTATATAATGCGGCATCGAGGATCAAAACTATGCAGCGCATGAGCTATTTTGAGAGAAAAATATACCATATTGTACAGGAATGTGATCTTACTAGGCTTTCGAATTGACAAAAGTGACAGGACTTTTTCTTTCCTTTGCAATAAGTTAATCCTATTTTTGAAAAATTCAGACTCTCAGCGTACTTAATCAGAGTGAACATTTCTTTGAAAAGGTAGTTGCTCGCCACAATAAAGAAAATAAAGTGAAAAACTGTCCAAAAAAAAAAAAAAAAAAGTCAATGGGCGCGTTCGCTTTGAGTAGAATGGTAGCGCCCTCTATCTCTTAAGTTTACAACTAGAATTGATATGCCCCCCCCCCCAAAAAAAAGGACCCTGATTGCAGAAATTCTCTGCAGATTATTCAATACAAATAAAAGAAAAGCAGGGTATCAGTTTCCTGAAAAAAAAAAAAAAAGCTTGTGCTTCGATCGCCCATACCAAGGAGGTTCTTATATTGTGAAAGGAGGTTAAAGTGCTTATACCTCTGGTTTCAAAATACACAATGTTCATGAGCTAGACTCAATGAGATCTTTATGCTGGTATGGGTATTTAGATGATATGAAATGTAGAATCAAATTTAATCAGTACTACACTGAAAATTTCATCAAAATCGGATGAAAAATAACGAAGTTGTGATTTTTTTTTTGCAATCATTTTTTTTTTGTCGGATCTAGGAGGAAAAAGAGAGAAAACAGTTCTGTGTACAGTATCGTGCAAATTCATAAGCACAATTTATTATGATGTCACTGATCTACTTCTTTCTTTGCATTTAGAAATAACAAGTATTCAAATGTACCGGGTCTAAGAATAAAAATTAAAGTGATCATGGCGCCTTATGGAACTTACGTCAATACAAGGGATATAATTTTTTTCATACACGTGTATGAAAAAAAAAAAAATGAAATAAATATAATTTCATTACAATAATTTTGAATTTTGAGAACATTTCCAGTGTTGTGTACTTTTTATATTTTACTGTATACATAGCTGTACATAATAATACAAATCGTAATGATCGTATATGCATCTATCTTCTCTTATTTTTTTTGTGGGGGGGGGGGAGGGGGTTGAAATTACGACCTTGACTGTTTTTTTGGCCCATCCTGTCCAACGGCTCTGATCCCTCATGTAGAACGACACTCCCCTGGATCAGTGCATGTTTATATATTGGATCATAAAGCTTTTTTATATATATTTTTTTTGTGTGTGCTCCATCCACATCATTTTGCTCTGTTTTTAGAAGCTTGTTTGTCCCTGCTCTCATTTTTCTGGACCCTGGTTTTATTTTGGACGTTAATTCCTCCAACCATTCCCAGGAATTAAAGAAAGAAAGATGAAGAAGAAGAAAAAAAATGAATTGTAAACCCCCACCATGCCCATTTTGCATTTTTCCTCAACAGGCGCGTATCCAGGATTTCGCACGCCGGGGGCCCCGACGTGAATTTGGCTGCCCCTGTGTACTGTTCAAAATATGGCGCCCCCCCCCCCCCCCCCGCCAGGCAAACATAGGCCTACGGCTTAAATTTATGTTGAAAGGATTTTGAATAATAATTTATTGAAGTTTTTTTTAATTTTTTTAATTATTTATTTTTTTTTATACTTGCAATGGTTGATTCATGGGAAAAATTTCTAGGTATATGAGGTATTACCGCTATAGATGAAAATACGAATATTTCTAAATACGAGCGCGAAGCGCGATCAGATTTTCCCCTCTACTTTACGATCATAAAGCAAAGAATTCTAAGCAATAAGGGGTATCAATTTTGTTTAGCTCTTCATCAGATTATCATATGAACGGGAGCTGTACGATTTGAAAGCAAGCCATATAAAATCAGGTGAAATTTGTCCATCAAGTAATGGGAAATCAAACAAATGTATATTGATGTTTTGTTGTTCAGAATCCTCATAATCTGGTTACAAGGAAGAAAAAATAGGCGAGCGTGAATCGCGAGCAGAAATTTGATGTATCGGAATGATCTCTGAAAACGTAACATTTTATACATTCCTCAGGAACACAATGTAATAACTCTTTGGAAAATGAAGCGAGCGTGAAGCGCGATCGAAAATTTTGCTCTATGTAATAGAGACCTGAAGTTTAGGATCAATTTGGCCTCCATAATCTAAATACCGTATGTTGCCCAGTAATTTTACATGATTATGAAAGAGAGATGAATATCTATCTATCTAGCTGCTTATCTATCCTTCTGCTTCCCTCCCTAAATTTAAGATAAATTTGGCGCCCCTACGTTTAAGCTCAATTTGGCGCCAACTAATCATTTGGCGCCCCTAAATGTTAGTTTGAATTGGCGCCATAGATGTACGATTTAGGTGATTTGATGCCCCTGGGAAAATGCAAAAATAAATGTAATGTGTATTCAAATAAATTTAAATGTCTTGATGATTAGTATCCTATAATGCAAATTATGGTCAGAGGAAAAAAACAGGCGAGAGCGGAATTTTGATGTCTTTGAATGATGAGAAAACATGGCATTGCATGCGTTCGTCAGAAACACAATGTAATAACTCATTGGGAAAAGAAATGATGCGAGCGCGTAGCGCGAGCCAAAATTTTGCTAATAGATGTATATACAGACCAGGAGGAGTTAAACATTTTAGAGACCATATTTCAAATACCAAGTTGTTGCCCCTTAGTTTCAGGTAAATTCGGCACACCTCCCTAAGTTCAAAAAAAGTTGGAGCCCCTAAGTTTAAGATAAATTTGGCATCCCTAAGTCTCAGGTCAATTTGATGCCCCTACGTTTAAGCTCAATTTGGCGCCCCCTAAGATTTAGGTCAATTTGAAATGCAAAAATGAATGTAACGTGAAATCAAATAAATTGAAATGTTTTGATGGTTAGAATCCCATAATGTAACTTTTGGTAAGAGGAAAAACACAGGCGAGCGCGAAGCATGAACGGAAGTTTTGATGTATTCAAGTGATTAGAAATCAGGACATTTCATGCGTTCCTCAGGAACACAATGTAATAATTCATTGGGGGAAAAAAATGATGCAGGCGCGAAGCGCGAGCGAAAATTTTGTTATATAATATATACAAGAATTTTGAAATTTTACTCTATCTATATAGAGATCATATTTTAAAAACCTATTTGTTGCCCCCTTAGTTTCAGGTAATTTGGGCGCCCTATAAGTGTAAGATCAATTTGGCGCCCCTAATTTTAAAATCGATTTGACATCCCCTTAACTTCAATTCAGTGCCCCCATAAGTTTCAGGTCATCTTGGCGCCCGTACGTGTAAGCTCAATTTTGGGATGCGCCTAATAATTATGTTGAACATAGATTTGAAATGCAAAAAAAAAATAATAATTATAAACATAAATAAATATAAAAAATGTACGTGAACAAGTTCATTTTAAATGTTTTTGAGGAGGAAAGCGGTTAGAATCCCATAATGGTAAATTCTGGTAAAAAGAGGAAAACATAGGCCGTGTGGCGATAGGGAAGGAAATTTTGATGCATTCGCATGATTAGAAAACAGGTCATTTTAACGCGTTCCTACGACACAATGTAATAAATTGATGGGAAAGATGAATGCGAGCGCGAAAAGCGCGAGCGAAGAATTTTGCTATGTATTAACCAGGTGGGACATGGATTGTTAAATTTTACATTTCTAGATTGGAGACCGATTTTAAAGACCCCTTCTCTTTTTTTTTTGTGGTGTATTTTGGGGGCCTCAAGTTCAGTAAATAGGATATAGTTGGAGCCACTAAGTTTAAGATAAATTTGGCACCCTAAAGTCTCATGGTCAATTCGGCATCCCTACATTTGAGCTCAATCTGGCGTCCTTATATTTAAGATCGATTTGGCAGCCCCCTTAACTTCAGGTTAATCAGCGCTCTTAAGTCTCAGGTCAATTCAGCGCCCCTTAAGTTTCAGATAATTTTTGCGCGCCCTACAATTTGATCTAAATTTGGCTTCCCTTACCTTTCAGATCACCTTTTGGCGCCCCAACCTTTTAAGGTCGATTTTGGCGTCGCCATCGCTAATTGTTGAAGGTCAGTTTGGCGCCCCTATGTTTAGCTCAATTTGGCGCCCTCTTAGTTTTTAGGTCGCATTGGCACCCATTAAAGTTTAGTTTGGGTTTGCTTAGTTTACTGTCGATTTGCGCTCCTATTTTTTTTAAGGGCGTCCCTTCCGCCTCCCCCTTTTTGCAATTTGGCGCCCCTTACTTAACTTAAGGTCGGTTTCGGCGCCCCCCAGAATTTAATATATCAATTAGGCGCACTGCAGCTTCAGGTCAATTTGGCGCCCCATTTCTAAGTTTCGGGTCAATTTGGCGCCCTACGTTTAAGTTTCAATTTGCTTCCCGTAGTTTAATGTCGATTTTGGGCGCCCCCTAAATTTAAGGTCGATTTGGCGCCGCCTAAATTTTAAGGTCGATTTGGCGCCCCTATGAAGTTTTAAGGTCAATTTGGCGCCGCCTTAGTTTACCTGTCGATTTGGCGCCCTAAATTTAAGGTCGCTTTGGCGCCCTAGTTTAGGTCAATTTTGGCAGCCCCTTTAGCTTACTGTCGATGTTGGCGGCCCCCCCTTTAATTAAAGGTCGATTTGGCGCCCCTAAATTTAAGGTCAATTGGGCGCCCGCTAAGTTTGAAGGTCAATTTTGGCGCCCTTTTAGTTTTACTGTCGATTGGCGCCCCCTAAATTTAAGGTCGATTTGGCGGCCCTAAGTTTAAGGTCAATTTGGGGCCCTTAGTTTACTGTCGATTTGGCTCCCCCCATTTTTTTAAGGGCGCCCGCTTCCCTCCTCTTTTTTCCCTTCTCTCTCTCTCTCTCTTTCTCTTTTTTTTTTTTTTTTTCTTCCTTCTCTTTTCCCCTTTTTTCCCTTCCTCTTCCCGCTTTTTCCCTTTCTCTTTTTTTTTCTCTTTTTTTTCCTTCTTTTCCTTTTTTTTTCTTTCTTTTTCCTCCTTTTTCTTCCTCTTTTCGGCGCCCCCTGCGCGCCCCCCGGGGGGCCGCGGGCCCGTAAAGCCCCCACCCCCAGAATACGCGCAATGCTCAATCGTGCCCTTAAGTTTACCGCAGAGCTGACCCGGCCCTCTGTTCAGCTCTGCCCACGAAACGCGTCTCAAGGTTAAATCTAGGTTTATGATTTATTGTCTAGGGGAAGAGTCAAAGTTTATTTCGATTGGGGTTCAAAGTTGATTTCATTTTTTACAACATGGAAATTTTTATCTTCCCCAAAATATACTGTAGAATCTCAACCAAACATAAATAATAATGAAAAGTAGACTATTCATTGTTACCATTTACAACGTTGTCATTAAAGTTGAAAGAAAAAATGATAATAATTTACTTCGGGTTTATGGTTGTTTACTTTTCATTTCCTTTGCTAAATTGTTTTGACTTTAACTGGTTAGGATTTTTTTTTTATTCCCCGGGAATGTTTGGGGGAACGTCCAAGATATAGCCAGGGTTCTAAAAAGTGAAAGCGGGGACAAATAATTGTAATAAATTAAAGCTGAAGCAAAAAGATGTTGTTGGAGCACCCACCCCACCCTCCCCCCCCCTAAAAAAAATCCAACCTTTCTGCTAACTAAGTGGTTCCGTGTCAAAGACTAAAATCCTGAGGCTACACATGCGCCCAACGTGGACTGCGCATGCACGCGTACATTTCTATTGATGACGTCACAAACAGGAACCGGCGTTTTAGATTGAACATGCGCTGATCACACGTCCGTCATCTTTTCCCGATCATCCGACCAATACGTAAGTATGTGACCTTTGTAAATTTTCTTGATTTTAATCTCTTTTACTTAATGAATCTTGAATTTATTTACGTGAAACCGTAGATTAATGATTAAGGAATATTCATACCAATTTCCTTTCAGATTCAACATGTTTCAATCACTAATTGACAGCGCCAAGCGCAACCACTTTTCCAGTCCTTTTCTCTCCACTGCGAGGTGTGAGCCTGCTGAGGAGAACAGTGTAGAATCGAGGATACCTTCACAAAATACCCTTCCCACGACAAGAAATCTCGTCGCAGCTTCACAAGGTGGGTTTCTAACATCTCTTTTTCAACAATTGACAAAAGGGGCAAATTGATTTAAGGGGACAGGGTGAAGACATTAAAATCTAAAGCATTATTCACACTGTCTAACCTGTCTGAGAAAAGAGGCTATAGACCAAGTCCGAGGCAAGCAAAGTTCTTTTTCTTTTTTTTTTGTACAAATTTCTTGCAGCATGAACAACATGATGAATGATGGAGAGTGACCATATTTCGGTCAAATTTTAAAAATGAATGGTAGGCAATGGTAAGAATGCCCAAGTCTATGCTGTTCCCATGTCTGCGAACCCAGGGAAATGCGCGATTTTTATTTATTAAATGGCTCTGTGATTTTACGCATCGTGGTTGGTCAAAACAAGTCACGTGTGATGCTGTATTTTCGATGCAAAGCACCAGCGTGCATTTTTCTGCGCAAAAAAAGTGATAACACACTCTTCATCTGGGTCTTTTCTACTTTCTTGGATGACGATCGTGATGTAGAAAGATATTGTAGAGAATGATTGAATTGGATATTGATTTGACTTTCAAGTTTTTCAACCTATTCTTATCACTCTGCTCTGACAGCTTGACAGATAATGTAGTTTACCAAGTGTTTCGATTTTGATGCTAAAGTCAGGCTAAAATTCTGCTTTTGAAATAAGTTTCCTTAATATGTAAATGTTACTAGACAAATAATAGAGGCTTATTTTTCACCTAGGCCCTAGTCTACAAAATCACAATTAACCCTAACTAGGGCGGGGTATTTTGAGAGTTGATATGGCCAGGGTGGGGGAGATCTTAAAATCTTGGCCGTCGACCATAACTTAACCTAATTTACAAAATTGTATAGATCTAGTTATTTTTTTCATAATTGTTTGTAATTTAATATGCTAATTTATAGGCCTACATAACTAATATTGGAAATCATATTTTTTTTGCTCTAACCACCTAAACAAAGCTCCAAATGTGCTCATTTTTGGTGTGAATATTCTTTATAGCATTCTTATCAATTCTACTTGAAAAAAATTCCATTATCACAATTAATTTCTAATGTATTTTATTGTTTTTTGAGTTTCTTATGTATTTCTTTGTTTTTTCAACCTTTTAATTTTCATTGTTTTTATTATGAAATTTGTTGGGGACACTTGTACAATCAGCATAAAATTATGTAATCTTAATCAGTAAAAACAAAAATATTTACTCATTTATGAATTTTAGCTGAAAACACATTTTGTATTGACTTTGTACATGAAATCACGTTTTTTTTAGCAATTTTGGGTCTTAAAAGATGCGGGAGACTTGGAGGGAAAAAGTCATGCCACATCGCGGCAAAACCTCTTCATGTTGCGAGCATATTGCTCGAAACGTCGAGGCTCCCCCCCCCTCCCCCCATAAAAAACACATTTTTGTATCCATGGACTTTATACATGAAATCATGTTTTTGAGCAATTTTGGGTCTTAAAAGATGCGGGAGACTTGGAGGGAAAAGTCATGCCACGTTGTGGCAGAAGTTTTTCACGTTGCGAAACATATCCCCCCCCCCCCCTGCTAGTTAGGGTTAAGTCTTGACTGTATGATTATGAAATGGATCAAAATTGTGAACAAAATTAATAAGTACATCTACATTTCGACATCACATGTTAAAACCAAACTCAATTCCTTTTTCAGAAACCAGCTGTGAATTTGGGTCAGCAAAATACTATGCCCTCTGTGGTTTTGGTGGTGTGCTTAGCTGTGGAATCACACATACAGCTGTTGTACCTCTAGATCTTGTCAAATGCAGAATTCAGGTGAGAATATTTGTTCATGATTGTGTGTCGGTCTTTAAGTGGATCCTCAATATTCCTATGTTAACTCAGGAACTTGGTGCTTCTTGTGTACATCTATGGGAGTGAAAATTCAGTCACTATCAGATAGAAGCAGAAGCATATTAGATATTACTCATTGACTCTGCCAAGTACGTGTTCATACTAATTGTGAAGACAAGTGTAGGATGTTTATACTGAATTCATGATTGCATGAATTTTTTTAAAGCAATTATTCAATATAAAAGTGGCACAATTATGTATGTTTTTCTCTCTTGTTTGTGTTGTTTAGGTTGATCCAACAAAGTATAAGAGCATCTTCAATGGATTCAGGGTCACGTTAGCAGAAGAAGGTGTACGTGCTCTAGGCAAGGGATGGGCACCTACCTTCATTGGCTACTCAATGCAAGGTCTCTGCAAATTTGGTTTCTATGAAGTGTTCAAGAGTCTCTACGGCAACCTGATGGGAGAAGTAAGCAGTTCTTTCTTTTTTCCCCCTAGAGGATCAATAATTTCTTGAACGTATAACATGATTTTTTTTTTTAAATTCATGTAAATACTCTGATAACTGTTCCATCCCTAAAACAAAAGTAAACAATTTTGCCTCAAGGTAACGGGCATTAATATCATCCGAGGTCTGAAGAGTAGTACATCATTGTAATCTAAGAGACATGCCCACTGGAGCACTTAAACTGTACTGAAATTGCAATGTTTTTCATTGGATCAGATTTGCTTCAACTCTCTGGTGGTACTTAGATGTATGAACGATATAAATGCTGACCAGTATGAGGGTCAATGTACTTAGAAAAAACTACATCACCACTTACATCACTAAACTTGACATGAAAATAGTACTGGGTAAATTAGATGATCTTGTGTTATTTGCCAAAATCATGGGAATTATGTGCACAAATGATATTAGAGTATTTCTAATGTTGAAAGAAATTATTAAAAGGAAATTTGTGGAATAAATGCTTGCATTTTAGATATTTTTTTTTCTTTTGAAAATAAAATAATTCCCTGATTATTGGAAAAAGATGATACCAAAACCTGTGTAAAGATCTTGTGAGACATAACCTTTTATCTTATTTCTTGTTGAAACTATTAGGAGAATGCCTTCCTGTACAGGACGTCCCTGTACCTTGCAGCCAGTGCTAGTGCAGAGTTCTTTGCTGATATTGCATTGTCTCCTATGGAGGCTGCTAAGGTTAGGATCCAGACCATGCCTGGGTTTGCCAACACACTCAGAGAAGCAGCACCAAAGATCTATGGTCAGGAAGGACTCAATGGGTCGGTACATTTTATTACTGAAGTTTAAGATGTGCTTAAAACTTTTTTTTTTTAAATTCTCCATAAGGAATGTCATGCTGGAGAATTGAAGGTATTTTTTATTACAATGCGAAATATTTTGAATCTGAAAATAGAGTTTGATATCAGAATTGAGTGATCAGCTATTTTGTTAAATTTATGCAAAAAAACTGTTGAATTCAGATTTCAAGAAAACATATTTCTTTTGTAGTTTGTTTGATTTAAGTTATGAATGATAGTCATGTAGTAAATGTTTTGATAAATACATGTAGTTATGTTTTCTTTTGGTTATCCTCTGGCACTAGTTCGTGGTATTTACTCTCTCGTGTATTTCATTTGTTGTATATTTTATCTTGTACCTGGAAATTGAATAAATAAAAAAATTAAATCGCCTTTGTTTTTTTTCAAATCAGGTTCTACAAAGGACTTCCTCCACTCTGGATGAGGCAAATCCCTTACACCATGATGAAGTTTGCCTGCTTTGAACGTACAGTTGAGGCTCTGTACAAGTATGTTGTTCCCAAGCCACGTAGTGATTGCACCAAGGGAGAGCAGTTGGTTGTTACTTTCCTTGCTGGTTACATTGGTATGTATACCACAAATCATCTTACCTGTGATTCTTACAGATCATTTTTAAACAGCTAGTGTCTCATGATAGTTCTTATAGTAGGCTCCATTGTTTTGTGGTTTATATCGAAAAATCAAAATATTATCGAAAATGTTTTGGCTATTAGTGGAGGTCTTTTCAACTGGAGGGGCTAATATATGTACTTATTTGCAGTTTTGAATTGTAATACTTAGTATAGCTTGGACAATGGTGAATTATCAATTTGGCTGTGTTTCTAACAGTACCCAATAAATTGGGTATAAACAGTAACTAAAGTCACGAATGCTTAAAGTGTAAATAAAATCAACATTCAACTTACTGAAAAGATGGATGGTAGATTGCTAATTTGAAAAGACACAAACAGATTTCCATTAACAGGGATTCGGTGTCATTTTTGAGAAAGAGAAGAATTTCAGAAAAGAGCAGTTATTTGATGATGAATAATTAAATGATTTCTATTTTCCCTTTGCAGCTGGTGTATTCTGCGCTGTTGTATCTCACCCTGCCGATACTGTTGTTTCCAAGCTTAACCAAGACAGTGGAAGCACTGCTGTTGAGGCTGCCAAGAAGCTTGGCATGGCTGGTAAGCTTCAATTCATATTTTATCTGTGCTCCTAGGTATCATGAAGTTATTGCACAGTGAGGCTAAGAAAGGGAGTTAGTTTTCACAATTTGGATAAACCTATGAGACTAAACTTTTAATAGGCTGACAAATCTATAAATTTTTGCGAGAAGGACATTGTATATATAATGAAAATCAGAAAGTGCAGTCAGGCATATTAGAGTAACATTCACATGTATGTTGTCATCTACAATTGATAATAGAAGATTAATTTTATTGGCCTTTGTCAACACCTTGAACACCACTTTCATTGGATATATGGCCATGCCCAACACTGTGCATTATCTTTAATCTTGTCTATTACATTCCCCATTAAGTTGATAATAAATGTTCCAATTCCTCTCATCTTGTGAGAAATACACGCTTCCTTAGATCCGCTTCCAGGGTGGTGTTCTCACCTTCATCCTGCCCTTCATACCTATCTTTGACATACACCTATTCACCCTGGTCCTTTGATGTCCTTTCCACTATCTAAGATGTGTGCATTGTCATTCCCTCTTTAGGGAATCCATTACACATTATCTTTATCTGTGGATAATGGACAGCTTAGTGCCATGGAATGTTTAGGTGTTCTGTTATTGTTAGGTTATGTTGGTGTCTTGCATGGGGTGTGGTAGCCACCCAGCAACGCTACAACGTTGTGTACCATTGGAAGTGCTTGAGTCATTGGTGTGTGAGATCAATATACCTCCAGTAAGAGCACCCTGTCAATCTTGTCTGATGCTTGCAAGATTGCTGCTCTTGATGGGGACATTCCATACTCTTATGTTTATTGTGAAGTTTCTAGCTGAGTAATGTAGTTTATGTAGGGTGAAATGATTGATTGCTCTTCTATAGTGTTTATAAAGGGCAATAAAATATGTTACTGAAAAATCGAATGTGATTACAGTGCACTCCCATTATAATGAGATACATAAGACCAAGGCAATTATTTGTTACTTTATAAGAACACAGAGACGTATGTGTCTTTGTTTGAAATTGGGACTGGGAGTATTGCCTAGATATGTCTAGATGTGGTATTTGTGCTCATAATGGGAGTGTGCTTTGATTTGTTATCTCAACAACTGATCAAACAATATTGCTTAATTCATGTTGTGATGTATCACAGTTAATGAAATGTAACATTGTTTTTATATCAATGTTGATATATATTGTGTGCTCGTAATATGAATCAAGAGTGACGGTTGATTTACACTTGAATTCCTTTGTGCTTTTATTTTGTAGGTCTGTGGAAGGGATTGGTACCCCGTATCATCATGATCGGTACCCTGACCGCCCTTCAATGGTTCATATATGACTCCGTCAAGGTCTTCTTCCGCATGCCCCGCCCACCTCCACCAGAGATGCCCGCCAGTCTCAAGGCTAAGCTTGCAGCCAAGACCGAATAAATATGTCTCTTTGAGATCATCCCAACATCAAACAAGACCTTACAAAAGAAACAATTTTACCAGACACACATATTTAGAAAAAGCATATTCCTGTTTTATTGTAACAATTGAGTAACACTTCATCTTCTCTTATTTAATATAATATTGAGTTATTGATTATTGAAACAAAATACCTCTCCTATTTAAACAAGAGAAATTTGTATCATCGGGCACACTGACTGCCATGCATTATTTTCAGGGTAAAGGAAGTGGTCAAAGCGACCACACTGATAAAAGAATGTGAAAGCAAAAGGTCTTTTCACAACAAAATGAAAGGGAAAGTAATATATATAGGTATATCTATACGTGTATATCGTGAGCAGACTAACCATAAACATTAAGTGTTATTATGGTGGTGAATTTGGACCAGTGTACACTTAATATTAACAAATGGAGAGAAAGGGTTATATTTCACATATTTATGCATATTGTGAGACATTCTGAATAATTTGTAATTTACCTTACCGGAAGACATGTGAATGATGTCTTGATATAGCATTTATTAAGAACTTGTATTCACAAAGCCATTATATTGCTCTTGTGCTCAAGGGACTGATTTATGAGCAATATTAGATCAATAAAACGATAGTATTTTACATGATTTTGCATCAAATAGATATTATATCCCAAGTTAGCAAGAGATTGAAACTTATAGACTTTAAATTATGAATAGATGTTAAATGAAACAAGTAAAGATCCCTTTTTAGCGTGGCATATTCAATATAAATAGAAAATGTCTATTTTTCTAGTGAGTATGAAATTAAAATCCTATAAAAGGTGTAGAAGTATTGACTAACATTGCATTGCTGTGCACAAACCTGCTTCTACCCAGGATTCTTGTTGAACCAAATACAAGTTGAATGCATTTTAAGATTGTATTGTAATAACCTTTGTAATTATTATTGTGTATCTTGCAGTGGAGATGCTAGTGAATATAATGACCATCTGCATTACATGTGGAACATGAATGTGTGTCTGTCTGAAAATATGCATAAATAAATTGACCACATGGTCATACTTGAAGATCCAAATTAATTGTTAATATTGTCATTTATCTACCTTTTCAATATTTGTGTTATGTATATGTTTTAGTCATGTTACGGTTTATTTGTTATAGTGCAGTCTACTCTCATTATAACATGTACGGATGCAAGATTTCACTAGAACGAGGTAGTTCTCCCAGTCCCAATATCATGTTTCTATGTGTGGGATATGTTCAAATAGATTTCATAAATCGTAACGAGTTAGATGGTTTGGCCCCGATCACCTCATTATAATGAGAGTGGACTGTTCTTTGGAAACGATAATTACCAGTATTGGGACCTAACAAATTACCTTATCATGAAAATGAATTTGGGTGAATTAATATTTGATATCTGAAAATTAAATAAGTTCTGTTATTTGAAATGGATTATTCTTATAGTGTTGAGGTTATAACATTTATTGAAGAATAAAAGTCTATTTAATTTTGGGATCAACAAAGCTCATTTTATCTTATTTTCTGAGAATTAAACCCTACTTCAGAACTGAACCTTTGGACCAAGTCCAACGAACCTTCGGACTAACAAACTAACTTTACATGTACGTATAGGCACTGAAAACATGTTATTACAAATGGGTCATTGATTATAAAGAACCATATGGGTAATTTGTACTATCACTCAGTGTGTATATGGAAAGATGAATGATTTTATTCTGTGCTAGACAAGGGGAGTTTAATGACTCATCTATTAATTCCATTCTGAGTAAAATGACTAAATCCTGCCTGCTGGCATAGAGGTCGTAAGTTCAATAATAGGACGAGTGCTTTAACCGGTATTCTTCAACTGTATCATGCAATCCATTTCCCCCCTCAAAATTGGGCACCATTACAATTTTAATACCTACATTCTTGTGACAAATTATATTTTTAAACCTAATGATCTAGTGTGGATTCTATTCTATTCTAGTGCCGTATTAATTGACTTTGGCGATCATGTTTTTTCCACAACTCTCTGCCTCTAGCCTTCTGCATCATGAGTTGTAATCCTATTTCTTCCACTCCTCTTTCTCTTGTCCAGCCATTTTTTCAAACTATCCATCTATAGTATTCTTTTTCTCCCTCTACTTCTCTTCCCTCGATAATTCTAGTCAATGACAAATTCTCCAGACCATATTTATGTATTAAATGTCCTAGAAATCTCTACTGTGTAATTTCTATATTGCAAAGTAGTTTGGGATTAACATCGGTTCTCAGTACATTTAAATTGCTCACTCCATCTGTCCATTTGATTTGTAACATTTGTCTAAGTACATGTAACTTCAAATTTTCATCCCATACTATTGGATTTATAATTGAGCTACAATTTTACCACAAGGGAAAGTGATTCATTTCTATACACTATAAATTAGTCATTCATGTAAATCATACACATTAGAAGGCCAAACTTCTTTTGGAGCCTTCCATCACAATGTCATAATAGATGTATGGTAATGCCAAATGATTGGACCTTTTTTAATATAACAGAAAATAATTGATGATTTTGAACCCAGGGCAGTCCTTATTCCATATTTTACACATACATGTATTTGTTTGCAATCATAATTAGTAAGTAAAAATACAGTCAACCTTGCCCAAGTTAAATCTATCGGGACTGAAGAAATAACCTTGACTGAGAAAAAAATATCGACTTGACTAGAAAAGGCCTTTAATTTTTGTTGATTATTCAACATATATATGCGAGTTCCACTGAGGCAAGGTCGACTGTAAATATCACAATATTTTTTCTTCTCTCAGTACCCCTTTCACCTCACGTTCTCTCACAAATTAAATCATAACAAAAGAGTCATTTTCACACATATTTATCATGATTCAATCATTTCTTTGTTTTTTATAAGAAATCAGGTGAAACCAACTTGACATCCTTTCTTAGATCAAGATACAATGACAGTGATCCACACACTCACGGTATCATACGTCTCATCGGCCATCACTATAAATTATTTTTATGTAAAATCATTCTCAATACTAATCCTCTACTCTTTGGAAGGCTTCTGTCTTTACATACTACGCAAGAAAGTAAAAGAGTCCTACAGATTTTCATCAACAAAAGAGCAAATTTTTCTCAAAAGCTTTGTACAATCATTTACGTGTAGTATTCATTTTTGTTGGTTAATCAGCTTCTTATGTGACAATTTGTACAGAGACTACAATTTTCTAGGTTTGTAGACGATGGTAAACATTTGATACATGTTCACAACAAACGTGATAACGTTACAGTAATATTCACACTGGTCTGTATGCTTATTTTGAGCATGCTACTTTAAATTCTATACATGTAACACCCGACATGTACATGATATATGATTATTATAATTATTCACAAATGAGAATGAGATTTAAAACATGCAGCATTGTCTTGCTATGTGAATTCATACAATACATGTATATTCAATTCATGAGTGTATAATTGTATTCTAAAAGAGGTTCCAGTCATGTAGAATTGACTTTACATACCATGTTTCACAACCATGTAAACAAGCAATATAAATACAGGTTTCTGCTATTGATTATCGGTGTATTCAAAGACTGCTACTGCACTAAAAACCTGGCCATTTGCTAAAGATTTGTACAGAGAAAATAACAAATTGACATGTAAATAACAGCTTAAAAATATTTTTTTGAAATCATTGGTCATTGTGCATTCTCATATCTATCACTGATTAGCATATGTACAGCTTTCGTATAAACAAAAGGGGATCCACCTCCCCATTTATAGAAACATCATAAAAAGGGTGATTCTTGGATTAAGAATTTGCTTGAAATTTGATTAGTGCTCAATTTCGAAGGCAATTGGAAGCATTTACATCTCTCTCAAGGCCTAAGAGATACGCTCCATTATATTACATGATTTCCTTTCTTTAAAAGAATATCTGAAATCACGAATTAAAAAAAGCTGAACTTTTACAGCAAGGGCTCTCTTTGGTATCTTCAACATATTATACAAAAAATAAAACATAAAAGGAAAATATACATAAATTACATCACTCTATCTATTATTACATTATACATGTATATTCAACAAAAGATTTGATTCACCTTCTGACTTGTCATGTACATTGCAAAGAGTACAATATTCATAAATAGAATTGGAATGACATAGGACCAAACAATGGGGATCTACATACAATAATACAGTCCACTCCCATTATAAGGAAACACTTAAGCCTACCCAAATACCGTGCTATAACAAAATATTGTTCCACTCAACACATTGGCACATAGATGTACGTGCACGTTTAAAATAAGTACCAGGTGAATCTGCTGTTATCACAATATTTTTATCTGTGTTCGTTATAATAGGAGTAGACTGTAATAGCTTTCTGTCTGAAAGCATACATGCTGAGCATGTAGGTTATCAATTACACTATAACAACATGCCACACAATTGCACAATAATGGAATGGACATAAGTTAGGTTAGTTTTTAATCATTGTAAACAAGTTTCCTTGCTTTTTTTCAGGTTAGTCATTAAAAATATATGAAAAGATCAGGCATTGCAGGTCATAAATAGATAGGATTACATTACAAGGGGAAAAAGACAAGATGTGAAACATTGAAAATGGGGAGCTGAAACAAATTATTAAAAAATGTTATGTGAAAGAGTTCTTCCGAGGATAGAGGTTTAATGAATAAAATTCTTTTCACAAAAAGAAGTTGTACTTGAACTGGCACTTGGTAAGGCATAAAAAAATGTTAGTTTGCTGTAACAAGAATGTCCTGCACGCACGTCAGTCAAAAAGACAAGAACAATCAACCTCCCAACCCTTATTTTTTTCCCCTCTGTTACAGTAAACAAAACCCTTTTTTTTAGGCCTAAGACATAGACATTTGACACATTCCATGTACCTGACTTATTTGGTGATCAAGTACTAATTAACATTCATGCACATGCTCCAATAGCTTTACATAATATAAGATTGTATCTTTCACAGCCTTGCACCATTCCCTCAGTATTTTGTTTGAATACAATGGGAAGTACAAATCCAAAGGGGCTATTTTACAGATATACATTAATAAACAACTTCCACAAACACAAACTTTATTAAAGCCCTAAGCCAAAAAAAGTTGATACTTTTACTTTGACAACGAAACTATAAGAATAAGACCATCGTGTAACATCTCTACAACCCCCTCAAAATTCCATTTAGCTACATTGCATATGCCTTGAATTTTAGTTCTTTCATTTACAAAAGTATTTCATTCAGAAGTATATACACAAGTGAGATAGTATAACTACTAACTAGATAAAATCATTACCTTTTTACCTTTTTTCTTTCCTTTTTCCTTCAAATTATGCTACTTCTCTAGGAAAAGGGATTGGGAATTTGATTAAAAAGGGAGAAGGAAATCTAGAGCTTTGGCAAGATCTACATACTACTAATTTTCACACTGAGGTTAAAAACATTGTGCAGCATAACTGGTCTACAAATCAAGTAAAAAAAAAGAAAAAAGATTGACAAATAATAATTCATCATATTATAACCAGCTGTATCTACATTTCAGTCAAGCATATTGGTGTAACAAAAATGAGAGTGAACTGTAAGCCTATAAACAACAATAATGATATTTGTTTGCATTTAGTTTCAGTCCATTAGCAAGTGAAATTCACCATCATAATTATACTGGTACAATATTCAAAATCTCTTTGTAATTAATGGCCAGTATTCTCAAAGGGTGTTTAAAGTTAGTAGTCCTTCTAAATACCAGCCTATGACTTTAAAAAGGAAGATTTTTTTTATCTAAAATGCACCAAATATCCTCTTTGACCAATTCTCTCTTCAGGCTTGCTTTAGTAGATCTTGTAACCAAGAAGATCAAAATGAATGCTGGGAATACAAAAATATAAATATCTACAAATACATCTATATTCTAAAATCATCATTCTGCATAATCTTCTCTTTTTTTTTTTGGTTCTCTGAATTTTCAAGAAGAGTAAATCACACTTTTTTTTTCACATCACCCTTGTTAGGGAGCCTTGCTGTCATACAATATCAACAGTCTTTCTGTCTACTTACAAAATACATTTTCCTCTCTTAATCCAATTCAATAAGCCTGAACCAATTACATAATAATAATTTGGAGCCATCTCCAACAATACAAATCATTTTTATAATTATGAACCATAATCTCGCAGCATTCTTGAAATCACCTATTAGTCTTCTTTCTAATCATTATAAAAACATATTACAACACTTCTAGGTGAAAATAAAAGGATTCTTCCCCACATACTACCAAACATATACTTACAGATCTATATATAGAGGGCTTTGTAATTCCATACTCAAAGATAAGTGTTAGTGGGTCTTACTCTTGTGGCTTTTAATGGCAGTTCTGATGTTTAACGATTGCAGTGTGCCTCTTTCGAACCACACAAGATATTTGTTTGCCAGCGAGGATAATTCTATTTTGGTTTTAAAAAAATCTGTGTTATAATGTACCTAGCTATTTTGCATTTTAACCAATATCAAATGCAGGATAAAGCTACCGGTAATTTTATTAACATCCAACCCCCTAAACACAATGCATAGTCACCTGTCAATCATTAACCTTACACAGAAATCATTTTGGAGACCAAAATTTATGATAGGACGATGACCATTTTGAGGGAGCTCTATATATCACAGAAACATATTGCAATAAAACCAAGGCGTTATTTGGACAAATCAAAGTCTATGTCAACTATCATAAAAGACAAGGGTTTATCAGATCATGACAAAACGGGACCAATAATGATTTATTCCATTTTCTTCCAATAATGGGCAAATGCCAACGTCAGCCTACAAAGGGCAAGATAAGACATAAATGAGTTGCTCAATATGAGATTGGTGAAAACAAAATGTACACTGAAAACAACTTCTTCAAATTCAGAAGTATGTTTGTTTTTGTTTTGTTTTTCAAAATGATTGCTACATTCTGAATTCTCAACATCTAGTTAATGCTTACAGCAATACAATTTGGGTGTAAGCAAGTTTGGTTGTAGAATGACTGCATATAATGGAAGTTAAATTGTCTTTGATTGTAAAATTCTGGATTAAATATTTGCATATATATTTAATGCAAGGATGGAATGGTTGCATACCATTGAACAAAAAATCTTAGAAAAAATCAATAATTTACAAATTCAGGTTTCAGTATCACATGTTGAATTTGTAACTTGTATTAAAACATCAATAATTATGAAGGCTCACATCAATGTTTCCAGAAAAAATAAGCTGATGCAATATCTATGCAAACATTCACATTTCTATTAAAAGATTATGGTATTATTAATGGATATTAAAACACGGGACTGGCAGTTCTAAATCGAGGAAAAGAAAATATACAACAGCATTCCATCAAGCAGGAGAAATAAATAGGAAAAGAATCTCAAAAGAGCTTGAAGGTTTCTACTTTCAAGACGTCACATAATATACATAGAACACTCGGCATCAAGTAGCTTTCCATAAAGCCAGTGATGTCAGTACTCAAAACTATACTCGTCCAAACTATTAACCTGGACTACACTATTACCTATCTTGATTATATCATGGACATGATAATTTACACATAGTACTTATTAATTCCTGTGGAGTGAGAGGGCATTTAAGTCCTGACATGCACTTAATAGAAATCATGTTTTATTTCCTACAGTAGTTTCTTGCTTGCAAAGAGTTCTGTACTGAAAAGGTTTTGAAACATCATCACTATAGGAAAACAGGAGCCTTTCCTACCAATGGAACAAATTGGATACTGTGTAAGCCAATATTTTCCCAAAGACAGTCAGGAAATTTTTAAAGTGGGTAATGTTGTTCTTTTTGTTGTGCTTTCATTCCTATAAATAGCCTTATATTGAAATTGGAAATTTCCAAGTGGACAGACTTGAAAAAATACCCACAATTTATATTAAGTGTTAATTTGATTATATGCTGGTTTTAACACTGCTTTGATACCCACTCCACAGTGGATGGATTGTTATGTTAAGAATAAATAATCAGGGGCCGTTTCACCAAAGTGTTGGTTAGTTAGCAAAACTTTAGGAACAACAATTTCCATGGTGTCTGCCTTTATTTCTCATACTTTCAAATTGTTGCAACAAACATGCTTTACAATCAAATCGTCTGTGAATAAAGATCATGTTAATCGATAATATACATATGCATATTTTGACTTTATCAATGCGAATATCCCATTTGGTTCTTCATATCCAAGTGGTTTATGAAGTTGTGCATGACTTACACAACCTTGTGAAAAAAAACCTGGAAACATTCGATCAATGTAATTTGGCAAGTTCTTTCACACTACCATACTACATTCCACCAGCCTTGAAGATTATTTTAGCAGGTTAGGAAAGTAAGATCATTATCAATGAAGCAATGACCACCGTTTAGCTGCATATTTCATTTATCATACATCTTCAATGTTTAAGGAGTCAAGCCAGTTTTTTTTTAAAAATACTATGGTTGACTTAATTTCATCAGGATATCTAGACATACGTGTACCTAGACCACAGGAAAACATCTTCAATTCATTAAACTTTTGACATTTTGAAGCTGATATGTTACATGATGGATGTCTCATGTTTGATTTCTTATGAAAGTTTGATAATTCAGCCAATAAGATCAGTCAAATATCTCTTTATTCAGATCATGCCAACACCCTAAATCCTGTTCCACAAAACAGCTCATACCATCTCATTCTATTGACATGATTTACAAGGACAAACTTAACAAAATTATGATTTTATTCCATAGTGAGCAAATGAATTTCATTTGATTCTTTTTAATAATTGATGAAGAGAACTGAATCACCACTCAAGACCATTTTAAAATCGCACCTGTCAGATTTTGACCATGTTGACGGTTTGGAGTAGTTACAAGACCACGGTGAACGCTTTCAAGTTGGATGAGACTCACTGAAGGGTCACTGAATATAAATGACATTAAGACAGCTTGGACGAGGCTATTACATAACACCCTGACTAGAGCCCTCTAGCGTTGGTTCTTGGTGATGTTCAGACTGACCATTGGTTGATTACATAACACCCTGACTGGAGCCCTCTAGTGTTGGTTCTTGGTGATGTTCAGATTGATCATTGGTTGATTACATAACACCCTGACTGGAGCCCTCTAGTGTTGGTTCTTGGTGATGTTCAGATTGACCATTGGTTGATACCGGCATCATCATCATTGGATTATGATGCATCATACGCTTCAACTGCTCCATCGTTAGCTGACCAACCTTACGACGATTTGCTTCTTTCTCCATGCTAAACACAAGAAGGAACAAAAAAAACAAAAACACATCATCCTCAATGTTTCCAGTTAGTATAGCCACATCCTTTATAAATCCTACGCATTGGTTTGATCTAATTGCCTGAAAAGTAAAGTTTCTGAGAAGTCATTAAAATGACAGGAAAAAGCATTATCCATGTTTCAAGTTAAAATAGCCACATCCTTTTTAAGTCCTAGACATATTTGGTTTGATGTAATCGCCTAACAAGGAGAGTTTCTGAGAAATTGTTAAAATGTCGGAAGCAAAGATGTCATCAACCAGACCTTTGCATGACATTCCAAAGCCACAACATTACTGAGGCAATTTGCCCTTAGTCTGCTGCATGCGGACTGCTTTGCGGCACTATATGCCAGATATACCAATCCCTTTGTTTTTCTTTTATTAACTTTACAGGAGAGGATTAATACATCCAGTATCATCCCACAAAAATATTTTCGCAAGCCGCCTTATGGAGTTTTTTAGCCAAAAGCACAACGAACCGATTGAATGTCAAACGCTTAAGATAAAAAGTAACATACTCACAGATCTACAATGGTATGATGAGTTTCATCATCTTGATCTCTTTCATCCTCCATCCCATCCTCCTCCTCCTCTCCTACCAGCTCATCACCAATAGCTGCATTCCTAACCCTTTCTTCCACCTCACCGATACCTTCCTCTTCCTTCATTCCATGGGAATAAGTCTCTCTTTCTTCAAGGGCTTCAGCTTCTTCTTCAACCTCTCTTGCAAAACGTTCTTGCTCCGCCCTCCTAAACCGCTCCTCTGCCATGAAGCGCTCGCTTTCCTCGCTCGCGAACCGCTCCCGTTGCTCCACCCGGTAATGAATTTCACCCTCACTACCAGCTCCAGGAGACCGTTCTCTACCAGGAGGATAAACATCCCTACGAGGGTCGGGATGGGGTACATTCCCACATTGAGGGTATGAGTCTCTATCTTCATCAGGGAATGGATCACCACTTCTCTCTCCTCCAGGATAGTCATCCCTATCTTCCACGTCCAACATGTATCTCTCCCTCTCCTCTCCAGTGTAGCTATCTCGTTCATCCCCAGGATAGCGCCCTCTGCTGTCCCCGGGGTAGTCATCTCCTTCAAGGTCTTCATCTTCGTTGTCCAACACTTCGATTGCATGATCTGCAGCTGCTGCTGCTGCTGCATCACTTAATAATGGCAGACTCCCACCCATGGGCTGTAAGGCAAATATAATATAATTGAAAATCAACATCAGTTATCAAGCCACTACAATCCCTTACTTTTGTTTCATAATACATCCATATACACAATTAACTTGGTACACAATAAAAAAAAATATAAACACATTTTGATTAAGTTTGCAACTAATGTAACAGGTCAAATGAGTATTTTTAAAGGATTCTCCCTTAAAGTGATGAATTATGCTAATTTATTCTCAATCTATTTCATTGTTCTTTATCAGATTTTATTTTTTAAGCATGAGTTATCTTGAAGTAAATTGGTCTCAGAATTGTACACTTGGGTAATTGATTGCTCAAGAAAAATGGGATAGCTCTACATATTTTACTGCTTTCTGATGATAAATCAATCTTAACCAAGTTAAACCAATTTCCTATCATCTGCAACACGTCTTGAGTAACTTACATGCATGTGTGTTTCTAGGTTGAGCGGCATGTCCTCAGTCGGTAGCATATCAATAGACTTGCTGATGGGTGTGGTCGGAGTGTTGGGCGTACTCGGAGGTGTGTTCAGACTGTAGGAAGATAATGACGGTCTGTCAGCAGGTTATTTTCATGAGGTCATGCAATTCAAACATGCAACAAATGATAACAAAAAGGCAAAGGTGTGTTTGGACTGTAGGGAGACAAGTGACAATATAAGCACATGCAATACACCATGCAGCAAATAATAATATGAGGTGCATTCTGAGTGTTGAAAGATGTAATGTACTCATTGAGTCACATTAAAACCAAGCAAGCAACAACAAAAAAAGTGCATTTTGTAAAAAAAATGTGATACTTTGCAATACAGAACAAATACAAATACTGCATAAAAGCCATTTTCAAGCCTGAAAAGCAGATTAGTCATATCTTTGTTGTACAAAATTTTGCACAAAGCAACAAAACATCAAGAATAAAACCTTTCTTTATAAACAATGCATTTTATACGACTCTTCATCTCATGAGTCCCTTATTGTATGAACACCGTCAACAGTAGTAAAAAAAAGTGTAAATCTTTAACAAAAAAAATGGGCAAATATAGCACTATGCATTCATTCAGAATATTTATTAGTGTTATGTGAGGCTGTTTCCATTTGTATAGACAGTACTATAATCAAATCATGAATGAAAATTAGTTCAAAATTAGACCATCTAATTGTGCCATTGTATACAATCATCATTCTAGTCAAGAGATACAGTATGGATATCCACACAAATTATATAAGGTCATATTCAAACGTGAGTGACACGACATTTGGACTGATAGAAGAGCGCATATCTTTGCACTTGTAGGTTATAAATGGATCATGAATACCATATTATGTATAATGTAGGAGTAGCATGTGTCATTTCTACTTGGATTAGAATTTTACAATTGGTCTTGGAAATTATGATTAAACAAGATGAATCCTCGACAGCGCTCGGTCGAAATATATGCCTCCGCCATTGCCAGATCAGAAAAATATGACACATTCATCTATTCATTTTGCTTATAGAATGACATTTTTGACCTTGACCTTTGACCTTGTGACCCCAAACCTAATCAGACCATATTCCTCTGGTGATAGATACTACCCTTAAATTTGAAGTTTATATCTTAATTGGTTCCCGAGATATCGTGATAACAAACTCAATACATGGATTTTTACATCTTGACCTCGGTGACCCTTGACCTTTGACCTATATAATCCATCATCTAATCAGATCATCTTCCTATGGCGGTACATACTACACCTAAGTTTGAAGCTCATATCTCAAATGGTTCTTGAGATATCGCGATAACAAACTCAATACATAGAATTTCACTATTTGACCTCCGTGACCTTGACCTTTGACCTACATACTCCAAAATCTAATCAGATCATCTTCCTATAGTGGTACATACTATCCCCAAGTTTGAAGCTCATATCTCAAATGGTTCTTGAGATATCGCGACAACGAACTCAAAACATAGAATTTCACTATTTTTGACCTCCGTGACCTCGACCTTTGACCTACATACTACAAAATCTAATCAGATTATCTTCCTATGGTGGTACATACTATCCCCAAGTTTGAAGTTGATATCTCAAGTGGTTCTAGAGATATCGCGATAACGAGCAAGCGGGACGTACGGACGGACGGACATACGTACGGACGGACGGACAACCCGAAAACATGATGCCTCCGGCACCACCTTCGGTGGCGGAGGCATAAAAACAGTGCGTGAGTGACACGAAAGAAAAAAGACATGGGTTTCTGACCATCATTGGTTATGGTTGGATTTGTGCCCAAGTAGAACTGTAAGGGTACCATAAGTGCTGGTATAGTGTAAAACCTCAAAAATGTCGTTGCAATTCGAAGCTTTGAGTCCTCGTATCTTTTTTGTTATTGTCTATAATTCATTAATTTTATACCATTGGAAAGTTCATTTATTCCTCTTTACACTGATACCCATTTTGAAAGGTTGTGCAATGCTTGAATGCACAGTATTCCGAATACAAATCAAAGTCAGAAGTGGAAAGTTGCCAAATGAATGGCTTATGTTGAAAGGCAGAGTTTCTATTGAGAATCAATTAAATGGGTCATGCATTATTCCTCAATGTTTTCACTTATTGTTTGGAAGAAGAAATGTTGCCTTGCCAAGCTTTTTGCTTGGCAGTGCTTATTTTTCATGAGTAGTCGTTTGATAAGCTAGTATGGCCGCTTATCAGAATGTTGAGATACGGCAAGAACAAGAGAACGATTGTGTGCTGAAATGGACAAAAAAAAAGTTTGTTTTGATACTGCCTGCTTTTGTTGTTGGAGATGGATGAAAAAGAGATGAGTAGCGAATTTGTTATGCTGGAAACTTGCAATAACCTGTATGTAACCAATACACAAGTAATGCTCAAACCACTCGGCTGTATTAAAACAGTTCTTTTACAAACAAATTAACACAAATACTACCTTAAATTCCCTGAACATTATTTGACATTCAACCAGAGTATCCAACATTGTATTGAGCGCCTAACGCACAACCAAACAAACACAAAGAAACACAAAAACCTTTTATCAGTTAAGAACTCGATGTAAGCAATAGCCATTCATTTGGCAACTTTCCTTTTCTGCTTTCATTCGAGTTTGCGAGTACTGTGCATTCAAGCATAACATAACCATCACAAATAGGTATCAATGTGACAAGGAATAAATAACTTTCAATGATATCAAATTTAACCATCATAAACAATCAAATAAAAAGATATGAGGGCTCAAAGTTGAATTGCAAGACATTTTTTGAGGGGTTTATATAAATAGTGAACCTCTCTGACATTTATTGTGTTTATCAATCATTCCCTCTCTGTTGAAAATGGTCCACCTCTATGTGTCGTGAGTGACACGACATCCAAAATGTGAGTGACACGACCAGTGCCTTAAATTCAACATTTCAAGTAAATAACTAAATCCAAATTACCTGTATTTATATACCATGTTAGAGTAGTCCATGAAAATTACTTTAAGCAAAAAAAGTCTGACAAAAGTGATTGGTATTAAGAATAAGAGGCATTTAAAGCACCATAGTCCCATACGTGCAAATTCCTGTTTGCTCAATTATTCAGCATAAGAAAACAGGATCACATAATATTTGAACTTTAAATAATTGCTTGTATTGTAAAGAAGCCTTTGTGTTGATTTCAGATCCTAATTTGCATTTTCAAAGGCACAGCGCCACATTAAAATTTCAGCTAAATATCCCACTTAGTCTGAATATGACCATAAGTAGAATAAATCTGTAGAATATCCGATCATTCCAAAATGCTACTTGAGTTGGCACAATATGAAAGGAATGTAGTGCAACTAACCTGCCCATTCTCTGAGGTCTTCTCTTCATGAATTCAATCTCATCTACCGTCCATACAGCACCCTTCACATTCTCTACCCTCACAAAACACTTGTGAAGGCTCAGATTATGTCTTACAGCATTCTGGAAAGAACAATAGGGGTAATAAAGTCAGTCAGTGATATGCTTGTAAGCCTCCATTCTGATGGATGAAAATAATCGTTAATTTGCTCACCTATAGGATACGATTAAACAGTGTTTTTTTTCTTCCAAATATCAATTAAGCTCAGGACAAGTGCTGATAGCTCTTTGCATGTTTATAATTTTTATAGGGCAGTATTTTTTGTTAGTGGGACATGCTAACCACTTAAAATCTTTCCTACTTCCACCTACTTCAGCAATTCAATTTAACAGGATGATGATAATCCCTCACAGTCCTTCCACTAATAATGTCTCAAAAGGTCTTTACAGCATTAAAGATGTTAATTCCATAGGCTTAATCCCCTATCATTGAGCAGGGGTATTGTTAAGCAGGTCTCAACATAGGATCCCGAGATTGTAACGACATACTTGTTACAAAGAGATGGAGGGGCTCTATGAGTAGCTTTATTCTATTTGTAAAGAACAGTTCCTTTTTAACATTTGGACTACACAAAACATACATTAATAATGCTTAGATGACATTTTTGGTCTAAGACACTTTGTATTGAAACACATGTGTAACTGCAAAGTTTGAGAAGTAGGTATTCCATTTGTAAATAATCATACATATTACTAATTCTTGTCAAATTTGGTTAAAAATCCTGGTAGAATGTACACAAGTAGTAAATTTCAAATTATGGCGACAGGGCTACTTTAACAGACACATGGACAGAATCCCTCAAGGGTAACGGTGGTCTCTATGCCAATTCAAGAATTTTGGTCTGCTACTGGTCTCCCACTGAGGCAGAGAGGCCAAAACAACCATGCTTATTTATGTTAAAAAACAACTAAAATAAATATCTACTACTTCACCATAATATTTGAATCTACATGTAGCTGACAATTGACATTATTCTAATGCTAATACAAACCTTCCACGTGGCAGCGTTTCTCCTGAAGTAAGCAAACGTTCTGGTGAACCAATTATAGATCTCATTCAGTGTTAGTTGCCTATCAGGTGCATCGATGATAGCCTGTCTTATGAGGGCAGCATACGTAAATGGCGGTCTGACATCTGTGTTCTTGTAGAAGTCTGAGTTGTGATGAATTTCTGCTATGAATGTCAACACAGTAGAAAAAAGAATGATGCTTGCATCAAAGAGGAGTTCTTTAGTTACTAGCTACCCATACAAGCATCCACATTAAGAGAAATATTGGTAGAAGCAAATACTTTGAGTACTTTGGACACTTGTGTATCAATAATTTCTGTTTCATCAATTTTTCATCTATTCCCTTTAATCGTCAGATCAAACTAACATTTGAACACAACTGATAGCTTGCTTCGGTTATTCTTACAGCATTTGCTTGCTAATTTTAAAATTTTGACTTTACTTGGAGTACTTTGGACACTTGTGTATCAATAATTTCTGTTTCATCAACTTCTCATCTATTCCTTTAAATCGTCAGATCAAACTAACATTTGAACATATCAAATTGATAGCTTTCTTCCGTTATTCTTACAGCATTTGCTTGTTAATTTTAATATTTTTGACTTTGATACTAATAGAGCATCAATAATTCAACTACAGGCAAACAGCCAATTTGACATGAAACATGCATGGATATGGAGATCTTTACCTGTACTGAGGGACAAGCCATACTTCTCACTGTTCCGCCTCCTGATTGGTCCACCAGGTGTCACATGATGTGAAGTAAGCTTGTGTGATTGGTTGTTGCCTTGATGTTGTTGTTGCTGATGTTGTTTGATATGAATGGGACTACGTAGAGCCTGGCTCATGAGAGACTGGACTGCAGCTTGGGTCGAGACGGGGATAAGGGGAGGCATCTTAGGGGTACCACTCGCTAGGGAGACGTGGTAAGGAGCAGAGGCTATGGAGGTGATGGGCACAGGAGGTGTACTAGGGGGTACCATGGGTAATGATGGCAATGATGGGGTCGTGTGCTGCACCACCGAGACAGGCTTGGAAAGGGCAGGCGATGACTGTAATGACAAAAATAGAATTTAATATAAAATGCAGAATTTCAGATATTTTCCATACAATGTCCTAACAAATCCTACTCCTGGGGGGCATTTCATCAAAGGACTTGTCAGACATCTTATCCGACAAATTTGCTCTCAGCCAATCAGATGCAAGCATTTCAGTAGCTTATAACAGTTTGTCGGATAAAACGTCCGACAAGTCCTTTCATGAAATGCCCTCCAGATACATCTACATTAGTAGTACAAACGTTCGTATATCAACACAAAAATAATGTTCACATTAATCTTTTAAAAATTAGCATTCAATACATCAACAGTGTCAGTGGGTTTGTAAGCAAAACCTTTAACATTTCAGATCATAGGAGACATAAAAATAGCTGATGCTCTAATATCCGGTATCTCAATATGTTCAATATGATTACACTGTAAGCTGAGAAGTGTTTAGATAAACAAAACCCTCCAATGCCCTCCCTTCCTGATTGTATTTCCTTAGAAACCAATAATATTTATCTCTTCTTTCAAACATAAAAGATTAATATCAACAAAGTATTCATGACCATGATAAAACAATGGTTTTATAACCAGGATAACTAGACAGTTTGTTGGTATTGTTTTTCTCTATATTATCATAACAAAACTCAAAACAACATCAAAGTGTTATCACATGTAAGTGCTCTGTGGTTTGTCGTCTTGATTGACCTGAAATGGTTTTCAGAACTGGGGCAAGGGTTATGATGCGATCATGCTGATCCAAACCATTGTTGCCCTAAATAATTTAAAGTATTATGAAAAAATATGCAGTGAATAAAGAAATATTTGTATGTTCATAACTAGCAGAAGGGCACTATGTAAAAGTACAAATTAAAATAACCCAGAGAATTTAAAATATGGAATGCTTCAAATCTTATCCACCAGAAAAGCCACTCAGAAACATTTAAAAAATACTGAAACTGGTCCAAAATTCCTGGAAAAATGCCCAGACTTTTTATTTTATTATTATTTTATTTATTTATTTATTTATTTATTTTTTTTTTATTTATTTATATATATATATATATATATATATATATATATATATATATTTTTTTTTTTGGGGGGGGGGGAAGCCCCAAATGGGCTGATAATAAATGAAAACTAAAAAATTTTGATAAAGAAGTTTCTTGTAAAACGGCATCTCTGTACCATTCATCTGAATACAATGAAATAAAATTGGAGGAAACCTCTTAAGTGTTATTTGTTTTGTATCTCAACTTTTTTTACAAACAAATTTTGATATTGTTGTTGAAAACCAAATATTGCATTTACCTATTAAGTTACAAGGTTATGAAAACAAAATCACAGGGAGGAAACCTTAAGTATCTTCTCAAAACAACAGATTGTATGAGATAAAGCCATAGTTCATAATAATAATTGGCAAGAGTACAAATGATTCATTTCTACCACTCACGTCAATAATCACATGTTTTATGATTTATTTACGTCTCCAAGGTTGTCAGTATCTTTGCCTGACCTCAAAATGACTGGTCACTCACATGATCAATTAGATTGGTAAAAGTTTTGTTATATCAACAAACAGTATATTGAAGAAGAACTTCTTGTATCTGTAGCCTATCTTGTTACCATAGCTCGTTCTTGGATATATATAGATTGTGTTATGTGTATATATTTTTTTGTGTAACATGGACCATCTTCTTTACCTAACTGTTTGTTATTTAGAGGCCCCCTTGAGATCTCGACCGTGCGATTGAACCTAAAATTGGCATACGTGTTGCCCCCAACATAATCTACAATATTGTTATTGTTATTTTTTTAATGAAAATTTCTTTTTTTTTCCAATTTGTATTGAAATTGTACAAAAAAAAAAAAATCACGTTTTTTGAGCAAATTTTGATCCGACATGCATGTACAAAATTTATGTGTTTCTTCTGAACCGAGTACTCGGGCGTTGCAAATTTGGTCTTAAAAGATGTGGGAGACTTGAAGGAAAAAAGTCATGAAACATCAGGCTTAGAGCCCTCCCATGCCCCCCCCCCCCCTGGCCTCATTTAGGATTGAGTGTATTTTCTTACCTTAGCTTGTTCTTGTTTTGGTATCAATAGGTTTCATATGAAGATGAGCCCTCATGGCTGATAATCTCTCTCTTTCCTTGCCCCCCCCCCTGGCCTCGTTAGGTTAACCCTAATCTGCCCGGGGGGGGGGGGGGGGGGGCTAATTTAGCCCCCCCCCCTCCGACATTTTCGCGATAAATTTTTGACGCGAGAAGCTAAAGCCGCGGCGCTTCATGAGTTTTTTCTTTGAAGTCTTGCTCATCTTTTGAGACCAAAATCGCGACCCCGGGTACCCGGTTCGCGAGTTACGCATAATTTGTACATGTGCGTCAGACCCAAAATTGCTCAAAAACGTGATTTCATGTACAAAGTCAATACAAATTGTGTTTTCAGCTGAAATTCATAAATGAGTGATTAATCTTGCTTTTATTGATAATAATCATTTGATTTGCTGCTATTTATGACCAAAATAATGTCGTGGATCAATTTTGTCGAAAAACAATAGAAATAAAAAGGTTAAAAAAACAAGAAATACATAAGAAATAAAATACATAAGAAATTGCTTTGGATACTGGATTTTTTTTCAAGTACAATTGATAGGAATACTATAAAGAACATTCACACCAAAAATTAGCATTCTAGCAGCTATATTTAGTGAATTAGAGGAAAAAGTATGATTTCATGCTTAAATTAGCATAATTAGCATATATAATTAAAATCAAACATTTTTCGGGAAAAATTAACTATGCAATTATGGAGATTACGCGACAGGGGACGTGCATGCCAATTTTCGTCGCGATTGCGTGGTAAACGGCCGAGATCTCAGAGGGGGGGGGGGGCTAAATTAGCCCCCCCCCCCTGGGCTATACGTTTTCAAAAAAGCCCGGGCAGATTAGGGTTAAGTGTATTTCTTACCTTAGCTGGTTTTTTTGGTATTAAAGGTTTCATACAAAGATGAGCCATCATGGCTGATAATCTCTCTCTTTCCTTGCCCCCTCTCCCCCCCCCCCCCCCTCCCTCCAGTCTCGTTAGGGTCAAGTTATTTTCTTACCTTAGCTGTTCTTGTTTGGTATCAATAGAAGTTTCATATATGAGCCATCATGGCTGATAATCTCTCTCTTTCCTTGCCCCCCTCCCCACCTCCCCTCCCCCTCCCTCCCCCCCCCCCTGGCCTCGTTAGGGTTAAGTGTATATTCTTACCTTAGCTGGTTCTTGTTTGGTATCAATAGGAGGTTTCATATGTAGATGAGCCATCATGGCTGATAATCTCTCTCTTTCCTTGCCCCCTCCCCCAACTCCCCTCCCCCCTCCCTCCCCCCCCCTCCCCCCCCTGGCCTCGTTAGGGTTAAGTGTTTAATGGCCCTCGCAAGTCGGAGATCGTGGGGAATGCGTGTTTTTCTTGAGCTCCATTGACTCATACACAATCTACAGTGAGGCTTACGCAAGGGTCGGCCTACTGGGGATTAACATCGGACAGCACGAACATGACGAAGTTTACCGAATTCAGTCAGTCAATAGGGTCAGTAGCTTCGGATTAGTTTATAGACTCTCAACGGGTCTCTTCGTATTAATTCAAAGAGAGGACTTGTATAATACTCCATTTCAAAAACAAAACATAGGTTAGATTTACTTCGGACTTCTGGCTAGTTCGTCTAGCCATGAAGGATTAACCGGATTAGCTCCAGACGGGTTGGCGCTGAAGATTACGCAACACGCCTCAGGCTCTGATTGGAATGTTATCATTTCACCCGAGATAAGGTGAATTCCCCATGTTTTATCAATTATACGTCCCTTTAAGTGTATATTCTTACCTTAGCTGGTTCTTGTTTGGTATCAATAGGAGGTTTCATATGTAGATGAGCCATCATGGCTGATAATCTCTCTCTTTCCTTGGTCAATTGAATTTCTAGCTGATTAACAACTTGCATCTGAACCCGTGCTTGCGCTGTACTCCGGTCGTCGAGGGCGTGCTCCGTACTTAGGTGCCTGCAAGGGGAAAATAATCTACTATTAGTGATGCAAATTCAAACCCTCACATTAGTATAGTGACAACGGTGTAAGCAATGAGAAAAGGTCTTTCAGTAGTGTGTGGTTCAAGGACACAATCTGAGATGATTAATTCAACAAAGTATGTTGTACTCATTTGTCATATCATGATCATTCCTTGAATTTTTCTATTTTTATTTATTGAGAAGGACGAAAGTAAATAATCTGTAGTAATGCATAATTCTATATTTAAAATTTCTAATAATAATGGAAATAGAGAACAATACTGACAGATGAATAATTCCATTAAATAGTTAAAATTTTGTTAATAGTTTAAAATAAAAAATTATGATTCTAGAACGGTTTAAAGTTAGGGTCAGATTTAGGATTTAAAGTTGAACGAGGCTCTACAAATACGCGTAATTTTAACACTTTAAGTGCATTTTTCATGCGGCACGGAAACGTTTAATGAGTGATACCAATGTCAAATCTGACTATTGTATGTTAAAGCAGCAAAAGATTTTGCTGCATAAAAAAACGACTGTTGGATTTGACATTCGCACCACTCGCAAAGCTTTCTCGTGCCCCTTGAAAACCCTACTTTATGTTTTAGGGCACAGTTTGGTTTTGTCCCTGGTGCACACTTACTTGAGGAATGCTGGGAAGTCGTCACATACCGTCTCACAGCCAGGCCACTTGCACATACCATGAGCATAGAGGGGGTGATTATTAGGGTTGGCAAGTCTATCCTCATGAGGCATCCTAGCAAGCAATACAAACTCTAATTAACATCTTAATTGCAGCCCCCAAACACCCATACTTTTCATGTTCAACATGCTTTTTAAAAAACGATTAACCATATTTAAAACAATTTATTTCCCAAATCATGGCAATTATAACTGTGCATGTAATGTGACTACTGCATAAATTGGAATGATATCTTATTTACATGGAAAGTGTATTTTTGTCAAATAGGTGACAATATGCCCTACAATTCTAACCACAGTATCAAACTCTCCAATTCAGTATGGCTTCTCAGAATGAGCACTTGTAAATTGCATTCTACTGTTGAACTGACTGTTCAGTAAGTACTCTCGCATTTTCAAGACTAAATATACAAAAAGAAAACTTTTCAAACAATTTACACGATCAAAATGAGAGTGTGTTTCTTACATCATGCCCTGATGAAGAAGAAAGCCTGGATGTAAGTGAGACCCATCTAGAAGACCATTCATCATATGCCGATGGTGACCACTTAAACCAGGTAACATGGATGCTACAGAACTTGTGGGGATGCCCTTGCTTTCCTCAGGACCACCAGGGGTAGAGACTTCCTTCCACAGTGATTGCAGCTCAGACACTGACATGGCTGGAGGAATGGGGACAAAATGGTTTAGTAAAGACTATTGGATACCTTGTAACTTGCTAAACAGGAAGACACTTTTATATCTTGAAATTTGAATTCCTCTCAAAGAAAAGATATGACAAGACCCCTCCATTTAGCCCGGATAGCACATGTTGAACGGAATAGCATTTTACTTCATTTTGAAAAGCATAACACAAAACAACCCTTTGGAGTGCTAAGTCAATCACACATGCCATATAATTTCTATCAAAACTGTTTGGTTGTTATTATTCATTTGTAAGGGAAGATGTTTTAACCCACCTCCAATTATTGTGAGTGTGGGTGCCCTGTGGGTGTTACAGTAGCTCTGAGAAGAAATCCTCTAAAGAAGCTTCTAAACATTTAAGTCTATTTTTAGTTTTGATCATTCACAATAACGTTTGTTTCCTTCTGTGAAAATTTCTTTCAATCAATACTAGATCTCAAGATTTCATGTACATATCCGGCCCTGATTTTTGTAATTAATATAGTTTATTTTGTCCTATGCACCCATTTGTTTCCTGGGGGGCATTTCATGAAAGGACTTGTCGGACGTTTTATCTGACAAACTGTTATAAGCTACTAAAATGCTTGCATCTGATTGGCTGAGAACAAATTTGTCAGATAAAATATCCGACAAGTCCTGTGATGAAATGCCCCCCTGGAGGACAATAATGGAGTTGAAATCATAATGAATTGAACAGGTATATCATGGATTTTTATTCATCACATCTAATAATGTAGCAATGATAAAGCCTACAATTACCTTGTTGTAACCTGGGTGGCAGCATCATCTGTCCCGAGGCAACAGCTTGTTGTTGAGCTTGTAGCTGTATCATATGAGCTTGTTGCAAGGCCAGACTGTGAAGTTGTTGCTGGTGTGGTGAGAGTTTGGTTGGTGTTTTACCAGCATCGCCACTAGCTGCAGCAACAGCAGCCGCCTGCATCTGTTGCAACAATGTGGCTTGCTCCTGCAGCTGAAACATACAACCAGAACATAATTGAATCTGAATCAAAACTGGCAGACATGACATCATTTCTAAAAGAAACACTTAAGTTGAATGCCTCATCACAAAAATATGATTGTAAGAAATGCCAAGTAAAGCAGCGTCAAGTAGCAAAATGCATCAAAAATAAAAATGTACATTTGATAAAAGAGATACACAGATTAAAGAAATGTCAAGGAGTAAACTTTATATTGAGAGGCTTCATACTGTTTATTCACTTTTACTATCAATACTGGGCTTCAATTAACCTTTCAAATATAATATGGGATTATCTGTCTGCCCAGGATAATAATCTGTGAACGGCTTTGTTTTAATTTTGACAAGAATAAGAAATTTGAAAAGACAGAAAGATAGATATTACCCCTTTTTTTGCTAATAAAATGGGGGGGGGGGGGAGAAGGGGGAGGCTACATAATAAGAATATTGAATACAGAAGTGTGAGTATGCAAAACATTTCAAAATTAATGAAGAACTATAAGCTTTGAATGATCCCTCACACAGTATGCCTCAACAGGGATATACGCTGCCATAGAACCACATAATATTTCACATTGCCCTATAGACCTATATCCGCATTATATCAGTGATTGTAACTGTTGTCATTATTGTCTGTCAAACCTACTCATTTTACTGATCAATGTTTATAATATTATGACTAATATATTTACAAAACAATGTAATTTAACCATGAAACATATGAATTTTGGTTTCATAAAGACTTTTATGTGGCACCTAGTTATCATATATTATTTTTTCACTGTACATCAGCACTCTATTCTTTTTATAGTCTCACTAGTTGTATATCATTGTTAGAATTAATCATTCTCAATCAGATACACTGCTTGAAACTATAAGAACTTGGTTATTTATTAGCTGCTCTTCAGTGGTTCTTTATTGAAGATTGATCTACTTATAATGGAGGATCCTTATATTTGATTGTACTTATATAGCACTTTATAAACTGAAAATAAAACTAATCAATGTCTCCATTAAATAAAAGACATCCTGTCATTTAATCATCTCCTTTATTTCTCTTAATATGTTTCTTTATGATTTACATGTTAAGTTGTACATGTAGTGTATCAATTGCATGACCGATGCTTCATAGACACCAAAGAATAAATTGACTAAATGGTGATCAGAAATGGCCATTATAAATTTTCCTGCAAAGTCCTTTGTTTAGCTGAACAAACAAAATGCAATTCTTGGTTTCACTTCTCACACAAAGCAATCTTTACCACAGAATATTGTTCCTCAACATCTCTTTGTACTTCCAAGAGAATGAGAGAAAGAGAGAGAAGGCAAAAAAAAAAAATGCCTGCAACAATCGCCTGATTATTTTGGAAAACTACCAAGGCCAGCTCGTTGTGTTTACATTCAGCGAGCATCTTGTTTACATAGCGTGATGGTTGTTTTCTTTATTTCCCTTCCGGAGCGCCAGTTTTGTTTGTGATGTAAACACCGTGGAACCATGATTGAGTGCTCTGGCATGGCTGTTTCACAGGGAGATGGGGGAAGAAGGGAAGAGATGGAGAGATGAGAAGAGAATGAGAGGGAGCAAGATAGACATGAAGGGAGCAGGATGGATGTAGGATGAGGGTAAAAGAGAAAGAGGAGGGCAGGAGAAAATAGTCCGGGCAAGAAATGTTTGCGATAAACAAAAAAGGCTTGGCTTGGCATCAGCAGTTATGCATGTGCCTCTCACATGATGATTGCAATATACAAGATAAACATTGGGTCACACACTGAGTCCAGAGATAATTGGATTTAAAGGGAAGCAAGCGCCTAAATTGACAACGCCTAAATTCAACCAAACAACAATTTCCATCCAAAATTAGACGAATGGCATCTCCCCTTAAAGTTAGACTGTTAAATTCAGACTTGATTTGTGTTCTTCCAAGAGACTTAATATTTCTGATCAAATTTAGAACTGTAAACTAATTTGTTGTAGTTCTCCCAAAAGGTGTTTAATGTGCATGTGGAAAAAAGACATCCATGAAATTATGAGGATTGTGAAGAATATTGATTTGGAGGTAAAAACACTAACAAATATATGGTGGACATCCTCCATACATAACTGATACAAAATTACCAATTTTTCCCATTGAACATAGGACTTTTTAATACATTTTTATGATTACAACACTAATTACATCAAAGTGATTTTACAAGCACAACTAGTCAAAGTTTTATTTCACTTCATGCCCTTATCCATTATCGGAGCAGTTTGTATCCGATCATGAATTTTGCAATTTACAGCCCTTCACTGATAGCCACAATAACAACTTTTCAAACAGTTGATTGGAGGGAGACATGGAGAGAGGTGATGCGGAGGAGATTGGGGGATGTGGAGGGAATGCAGAGGAGATGGGGAGGAGATGGGGAGGGAATGCGGAGAGGATGGGTATAACATTACCCACCTGCTGTTGCTGCAAGAAGGACTGTTGTTGTAGGACTAGTTGCTGCAACTGTTGCTGGCTGAGAACCTGGCCCTGTAACAAGCTCTGCATCTGTTGAGCAGACAAGGTCTGGGGTGCTCCAGGGGGCATGAGGAGGTGCTGAAGTTGTAGATGGTGGTTAGACTGCCCTCCTCCAGCGCCCCCGGTAGAAATTAAGCTCTTTTCATTCACACTCAACATGGAGAGGGCATCTGATTTCTGGAAGGAGAGGAAGGGAGTAATAGGAAAGTATGACACAAAGACTGTTTGTACATGTATTTTAAGTAAAAGTACATTGTCTTTGTAAGAGTCAATCCCAACAGAGACTATAAACAAGAAGACTCAAAATGATAATTATTTGAAACTACACAATTGACATTCGATTAACTTGTACATTCCTTTATTCTTCATCAAATTTTGCATAAATTTTCAACAACCCATCATCTTACATTTTTTCTGTTTTCATGGAAATGAACTAGATATCAGGCTGGACTTCTCCTTAGAAGTACAATGAACTATTTTAGATAATGGGAAATAGTGTAAATCCATATTTGATAAAAAGTGAGAAGCACATTTGAATACTATTTATCAACTCTGTACATTGATACTTATAATTCTTATGACCCATTTTAATCTTCATTTGAGCTCTAAAGAAAAATTCTTTTGTCATCATAAAGGACAAGTTTAATTTCGAAAACATTTTTGTTCCATGTCATTTGTTCTTTAAAGATACATTCAGATGAAGGAGATGCCAATGTATTGAAATTTAATCTCAAGTTTCTGGATAACTACCAAAATTAATGGCCAAGTTGGAGTTCAAGAACTTCAGGCAACGTTTTAATGTTTGTAAAAAATCCTTGATAACAAGAGAGACTTGCAATGGCCTATGATGAGGATGATGACTTTGAATGTAGATGGTTAGGCCTACATACCTTTGGTTGTATATCCGTGTTTGATCTGACATGGTTTTCTGTAGTGGTGCGCTGTTTGGAGTCCGGTGGAGCGCCAGCACTGTTTGCTAGGGTTTCACTCATGGGGTCTGGCTTCCTACCATCCAACAATCACCAGCAACAAACTACAGTGGTAGAAAGACACAAGGAGATTGGAATTAAAGAAGAGACTCAATGACTCATTCAGAGGGGAGAGAAACTTCTCATGGTGGCGGTACAGTTAGAAGTCTGTCATTTCAGGCACTTTGTTACTAACAGAATGCAGACTTTGCAGATATTGGACAGGTTCATCAAGGGTCACAACTCCACTCAAAGTGAATTTGCCTGTTTAACTACACAGAACCCCATATTTTCCTGATGACATGTTGCTCTCTTTTAGTTTTAAGACACTCATCTTTGCATAAAATTAAAAATTTGACAAAGTGTTGTGGAATTTTTTTTTTTTTTTTTTTGGGGGGCGGGGGTTGCTCTGCAGCTCGTTGTGATTAAAACGATTTTAATTTATTTCCATTTTAAACTCTAGCAATGGACTTAATAAATCTCTTGTTTTGGGGTTAATACTCTTCTCATCCATGAATAGTGTTCTGCCAATTACCGGTATGGCCAACAATATGACAACCGCCCTACTTTTTTTTTTTTGCATACATGTATGTCAGGCAGTTTTTCTAACCAATCAATAATCTTGTGGAAATAAGGTGATGCAACCGCATAATATTTTACCTTATCACGTGAACATAAAAATTGTGGATAAAATAAAAGAAGGGAAGAAAGACAGATAGAGAGAGAGAGTGGTAAATATCAATCCGGATCATTTTCAACATTAACTAATGGACAGGCCAGTTCAACATAACAAGGAAAAATCCTGAATACAACTCAATCTCTTTCAACTGAAAATAAAGCTCAGTTGAAAACTAGAGTCTGTGAAAACAACACAACTAAATTACATTTTTATACAAAAGGTTAACCCGTTGCATACTAAGCCCGCATATATGGGGGCTGAAGAAACATGGAGCACCCCTCTTGTCGACCGTTTATTTCACTCTTGACTGCATAAACATCTAAAAACCTTATATAATTTAAATTATCTGATATTGATCTACTTAAATATGTCTTTGTTTCACCTTTAAATGAAAGTAATTTCTTGCAAGCATGCTTGACAATCACGATTCATTTGAATTGGTAAAAAGTTCTCAGTATACAACGGGTTAAAGTAGGCTTCCAGGTCGAGTATTTTCCATAAGGCTATGTACCGGGTCTAGAAAAAACATCAGCTTGTTCAAAATGAACTACAATGCATAATTTCATCTTCTTATGTTTCTTCACCCCTTATATGAAAAACAATATTTTCTTATGGCATTTAAGTCTTTCCAAATTTAATGAGAAAAAGCTGGGAAGTGTCAGCGACATTGTTGACATGCCAGGTTTGTTTGCGTTAGTCGCTGCACAAACTCCCGCTGCACGCTCAAGACAAACATGACTAGGTGCTGATGAAGGGGAGGCCTGGCTTTAATGCGTGAGGTAAATCCAATGAAAAATAAACAACGCAACTTGGAGATGCAGGAGAAGAGAGAAAACTAGGACCGGAGGAAGGAAGGCGCGGTTTTACAGGTGTAAGCCGTGGCGACTAAATTGATATTTTTGGTGCAGGGTGCTGCTTCCCAAGGTACGCAATCATGGTTTAGGAAGGGAATTTGTTTTTAGGGGCCGGGGCTTGTATATGGCAATTATCTCTGGTTGTTTGTTCAGATGATAAATCATGCAATGACAGATATTGCAGCGAGCGGTAATGCGAGAAATGAAATCATTGTTTTTGTTTGTCTCTGGTCGGTCGACGTGTGTGTTAGAAGTGTCGTGTGCAGCTAGCTAGCTAGATAGCCCCTCATCTTGATCAGTTAGCCTGCTTCTCTTTACTCCCCTAGAACTCATCCAAGACACAATCTACACTTGTTTTGCCTCCCTAAACAGCAATGAATCCCTTCTTGTTTGTTACTCAAAGCTAATGAGAAGAGGATGTGATAGGCAGGATCCCAGACAAGAAAGGATTAAAATGTTACTTATTTTTTGACAGTTGGCAATGCCTCAGACAATAGAGCTAAAAGAATAACATAACAAAAACAAATTAATGAGTATTTCCACACAAGGTTAAAATATGCCGAGAATAATTCATAAATAAATGCAGGGCAGAATGACTGTTTAAAGTGAAATGAATAGACTTGAAATATCACATACATTTTGCTTTATTATATTCCATTTTCCACAAAGAAAATTTTGATGCACTCAAACCTCTTAAATATATTACGTAATCAGAGTTATACAGTAGCAATTACAGACAAATTATTTACGCTCATTGAGAGTAATATTTCCACTCCAAAGTCATATGAATTCAACTTCATTTTCAAGTACATTTCTGGAAGTACTGTAAAACAGATTCAACATCTAGATGCCTATATACGGGTCGGTCTGAGTAAATAATTGCCCATAGCTAAGATCCACACGCCTTCATAATGCCATTCCTTTTATTTTGTTCAGTTAGTCCTCTCGCTTGATCCCTTCATCCCAATAAATTGTGAATTCATTTCAGGAGTATACCAGGCAATTATCTGCAGAGTAGCCAGGAGGTGTCAATTTCCAAATAGCAGCAAACATTATCGATTCCTCTTCACCACCAGTCCCACAATTTTGAAATGTAATTACTTGAACGATCATCCACTTGAGTGGCTCGGGATTACGATTATTCTTCAAGAATGAAGAGAGAAATAGACAAAATCTCAGAAAAGTGGATTACAGGAAGCAAAAAAGGGAAATATCCCAATGCACCCTAGAGTTTATTCATTTCAATAATATATGTGGCGGAAAGACATGGTAATTGTTAACTTAATATAAGACCATGCCATCAGGATAATAGTGTTTACAAAAGTAAGAGGTGTTGATCACTTTAAATACTTCTAGTTATCCAGATAATGGGGAAACATCTGACTTCAAGCAAATGCTTTTATTATCAAATTCAACTTTTTCCTATTTTTGTACGCTATCAATTCTTAGTCATCTCCTAAGGGTTTTATAATCCAAATATATTTCAGGAATAGCATGTTCTTATAAAATAAATTCTCCAAAATAACAAATGATCCGTCAAACATTTGGACAACTAATAATTGACTCATTTCATGTACTAAAGCAAACTGAGAAAGTTGATTTGAAATTCCTACATAGTGATTCCATGAAAATAATTTGCTTTCCAATTCATCCATTTCTTTCAAACTTCCATCAATGTTTCTTTGATTTTAGGTTCTTGCTGTGAAGGTTTCTTTTAATTCGCTCAATTAAGAACAATATTTGAGAGAGAAGGCTGATATTCTATCCAATTCATCAGATCAGAAATAATGTGCTATGTACAGGGACATCATCATGTACTACACACATACACACACTTATCTGCAAGAATCTTCAACAGTGGAGGGGGCAGATCACCCTGAAGAAGAAGAAGGGTATTTGCCAGCTTTTGACTGATGAAGACCCACCTAAAGAGACAGACAGAGAGAGAGAGAGAGAGAGAGAGAGAGAGAGAGAGAGAGAGCTAGATAGATTTATAGGATGAAGGTTAATCATCCATTACCCCATCCTGACCCTAAGCTGAGCTTGAAACAAGAGAAGATGAGACAAAAACAAGGTCTTGACCAAGTTTGTTGTCCTCTTTTCCTGTTTGTGTTTGTCAGCGCCGAGGTCAACCAGCAGGGGTTAGTCTGATCATCAAACCACACTAGTCTGCGCTTTCAGACCCTGGCTTTAGGGTCTGTCCCACAGGAAGCGATCGTTGTTGCGACAACTGGTGATCTTGCTCTTGCGTGTGTGGTAGCAAGTTGTTGTTGTAACCTAGCGTAGATAGAGTCGTAGGTAGGTCTATAATCACCATTTTTTAGCCGATCTCCTTACGATTATGACATTCTCAGGCTGTAGCCACAACGTTGCGAACTGTAGGACAGGCCCTTTTGAGCATAACGGGCAGATTTCATCATTTCATCAGAATTATACAAGTCAAGGGTGCCCACATATAACCGAGTGATGCTACACCGTAAATTTGCACGTACTGCTACAAGCAGAAAAAAATTAATATTACATCACACATAATATGAAAAAATTTCTACTACATCACATTCACGTTATATTCACAATTGAACTTATTATCTTTCCTTGCAACATGATTTAAATTTTTGCAATTCATCCAATGAATTAGACTTACAGGTATATACCAAGGTTGCCATTTGTCCTGTTCAAGACTGTACATTATTTGCACATTTTATGTACAAAGTAGGTATTATTTATTCAAATTCTTCTCTCTATTCTTATTCATTGTGTAGCAATACGAGCAACTACTTCCAAATAAATATTGACCAAGCTTGTTGAAAAATAAGTTAAATATTAATCACTCACACAATAGTTTTAAAAAGTGAAGACTTTATTTGTTGTTTTGTGTTTATTCTATTTTGAAAAGAAAGCAAGCAAGCAATCTTGTTTGTAGATAGGCAGTTAGGGAGGGTACTAGAATATTCCTATTTGACGATCTAGACACCCTTTCCTATTGTACAAACATAATCATACACCTTCTTAGAAAATCTTTTTCTTTTTTTTAGCCCTACATGTATAAAAGATACATTGTTGGTTGCAGCAAAAAAAAAAAAATAAAAAAAATAAAAATAAATAAATAATCTAAATATTGTATCTATAGTCCTATAGGCATCTGTCGAAAATTGTAGGCCTATTGATACAAATAATAAATCTCTTAGAAAAGTTACATTGAAAAGTGTTTAACCTTCCCAAAATGGAACCTTATTTATGATTTTTTTAAATCATATATTGTACAAATCATCACTCTCATTTCTTTTACAATCGGAAACAGATTAGCCTATAACATCCTTTGTCTTTTTTAGCACCCTGTTTCTATTGGTAGCAACATCTTTTAATCTGTGCAGCAGAATTATCTATGATACCTCAAGGCACCAGTGCATTGACTAGGGTTTTGAAACATTGATCTAGTAATGCAATTGCTCTACCATTAAACAACATAAAGATTGTCATGTCTGTTTTATAAAATTATTGTTACACCAAATGTTTAAAAAGAAAAATGTAAAATATAGGGCCTAATAATGAAGAAAAGTCAATTTGAATCATTTCCATTACCATTCAGAGGGAGAAAGAAAAATCATTTTTACGTAAAAATATTGTGCAATACTCTTTGTCATAAAATAAAAGCCTCTCAGAGATATTGTTACCGGATATCCATAGGATAAATAAGAATCTTCATATTGTTTGCTTATTTCTAAAAAATGAAGAGGTTTTTGTACCCTCCCTCTTCCTCTCTTCCTGTAAGAGAAAATAGAGTGAAAGTTTTCTAACCTCAGGTTAAGCTAGGGCAATGGCACAAGATGAACAGGACTCTTGTTTACATCATAATTCTAGATATACCTCACTGTTTATAAATAATGTCACCCCAGGGGAGCATTTTGTTGATATTTGCTGCTCTGCATCTGTTTCGGCCTAAATACCTTTGATATGACATTTCTAAGATTGTTCTCTGTTATCATTAAAGGTTTCAGTTCAGACGGATACCACAGCTGACATTGTACTGAAGAATATTGTTATTACATTGTTAAAGAACATCTGCATCTCAAAAGTAATTATTCATAATTACCAAGTATATCTAAAGTCTGAACATGGACATATTTGTCAATTTCATGTTTCAACTTCAGAAATATAACTTAGAAAATAAACCTGAAATTTGTCTGCTTCTCATAAATTTGTCATTAAAAAGATGCTGTTTCAAATATATGTGTACCCCCTCTTCCATATTGGAATATATTAATCTGACACTATAAATATTGTGGCCTAATATGTGTTCATATTAAAATACAATAGTGGGCTCTACTTTTAAAATACATTATAAATATTTTCAGATTCGACTTGAAAACACAACCCAGCGTGCTCCTTTAAAGGTAGTGTGATCCTTCTGCAGGCAAAAATATTAAATTTCTAGTTTTTGAGAGGATATAGTAGTATACCAATGATTATATCTTCCCACAACATGATTAAGCTCAAATGTGTATGTTTGTCATTATATTGCAATTATCAAAATTCATTCCTATTTTTTCGAACCTCGAAAAATACATCGTACGGTGCGAACCGCTGACCGTTAGCACAGAGAATAATGCACGCTGATGCGCCATGTGTATATTGCTGTGTATATCCGTGCTGCACGCGCTGTAATATCAACGATGTAGGATGGAAGAAGCTGGTCAAGATTGGTAGTCAGATTTTTGTTTCATAATACTGATCTTGGCAACCTATGACAGTAAGATGAATAGACAGTATGGGTTGATCATATTCTAAAGTTATGCCAAGTTGCATTAGTTTCGCAATTTGTGAAAAAGGATGACACTACCTTTAAGACGATGATAGTATTTATCTTAGATATCATTTCAATTTTCTTTATAGCCTCTATAATCTGGGATATAGTTTTTTTTTCCCTCCATCTGGGAGCTCAGGAAGTGGGACCTACATGGGAGAGTGAATCTCTAGGGGACAAACAATCACAAGAAGAAGCTTGTTTAGATTGGGGAATAAACAAACCTCATGTCCAATGCCAAACAAGCCCAATTTGTTTGGAAATAGAATACCTGGAGATATGAGGACAGGTGGAGTACTATTTGTAGAGAGAGGAAGAGAAGAAGGAGGAGAGAGGAAGAAGATTGTGGATGGAAGAGAAACTATTTGAAATCATACATTGTATGCTTCAAATGTATGGAAACAAAATGATAAGATTGGAGCTAGATAGGAGGAGTATTTAAATTAAGCTAAAAGGTGAATGAGGATGAATTGAATTATCATGCATTACTTTGAAGTAAACGTTCATGATTCTGATGTATTTACTAAAATGTTCATTGCATCAAAAATGTAGAGAAATACAAGATGAATATCCAAGTATATGTGAGAAAGAAAGGAGTCATGAGGCCGCTGCTGCACTAGCTCGAGCTAAAAATAGCGCGCTATTGGTGATCGGGAAAAACTCGAAAAAAAAGAAACCGGTCCTGCATTAGCTCAAGCTATTTTAAAATACGATCTGACCTGACCTTGAACAAACAAGCCCGATGTGTATTGCGCAACTGGTAACTATCGCCAGCGTATACACGCACAGGTGCACAATTTCGTATTTATCTCGGAGCAGCACCGCGCAAAATAGCGGCGCTATTTCGTACCAAAACCGCAAACCAGCTCGAGTTTTTTTGAAAAAACTAGGATGACTCGGGCTGGGATTTCAGCCAAATTAGCGAACTTTTGAACCGCAAAGCCAGCTCACCTTTGATCGGGCTAGTTCATCAGATCACAAATAGCGCGCTATTAAAATAGCTCGAGCTAGTGCAGCAGCGCCTATGAAGATATTTTTTTTTTCTTCTGATGGGGGGGGGGGGGGTAACAGGTATATCCATTATCTAAACACAATTTGTCCATATTTAACATCATTACATTCCAGGATTTAACTTGTCTCAGACTTGGTTATTTTCTGTAAGATTTAGGATAAAGTGTTAAGGCTTAGGTATAGCATCTACATGTACATGACTGAGCAGGAAAATTAATCATTGAGGGTTTAACCATGAACGTTTGTCTCCGAGGCCTATAAGAAAATATGTCATACTGCCACTTTGTACATGTATATTGTGCATAATTAAATTATTTATCATGCTTAATTGGGAAACCTTAGTGAAAAACATATATAACAATTAAAATTTGCAAGACTCATTGTGATATGTGAAAACCATATTACAATAGCAATTATAAGACAAGATACATGAATCTTGAGGATTTGGAGAAATAAATAACAATTCTTTCTTTCTTTTTTGTAAAAAAAAAATAATAATAATAATTGGAAGCCACAAACGTCATGCTAAAGATTGCTCAATTGCTTTAGAATATACTGTACATTGTGCTTTTCTTTTTATCTTAATCGTACATTATAGCTGTCACCAATCCAAACATGGATTCAGAGTAATCTAAAAAATCTTTTTCAAATTCACTTTCAATTGCACATTACCTGAACACTAAAACAAAAGAAACAAAACCATGACCTGTCCTATATTTAAGCCATTATTGATTATAATTTCATTTCATGTCTTTGTACTTGGGTTACTAACCAGCTGATATGCTGCTATTTTTGAAATCCATCGAGTTGTTTACAGCGTGTTTACGATAAAGACTGGAGATAGCATATTCCTTGGTGCACTTTGCTCATCTGAAGACCACAAACAGTCCTCAAAGATAACATCATACTCCCTTTCTTTGTTTTTATGGTGCCATTTTAAAGCTCTTATGTGTACTGGTTCCACTTTCATGGCAAACACTCTAGAGGCATACAGCTCCAAAAGTCTTAGTCCATTTTTTTAAAAGTTAGAATGTCAATGATGCAATGAAGCCTACAAACATGTTACTGATTATGTACCAAACCACCAAAAAAAAAAAAAATTCAAACTGAGAACCATAATTTTAACGAAAAAACCAATCAGTTTTCAAATCAACCAAATAACCCTGACCTACATTTAATTGTAAGCCAATTGTGTAGTTTCAAAGCTGTTTTTTGGAGGGGAAAATGAATTATTTTCTTGTTTATTTCTTTCCTTTGTGTACCTGTACGAACTGGAGTTATAACATATTATTCAGCACTCCTTTATTTGCTGTCTTGCACTTTGCTCACCATTTGAAAGGGAATGTAAACAAACAAATGTACACAAAAAGCACTTAGGCAGGTGTTTACTAGGGCTGTTTACCTCATGACCTTGTTTGTTGTTATAGAGACCTGGGCATCTACCTCATCACATGATCAACAAACATATTTATTTTGTAATAATCAAAGTCTATTGTCTATGAGACTAAATTGATCCGAGTGAACAACCCACAATTCAATTCCTTTCTTCTTTTTTTTAAAAAAAAAAGCATTTACAATTAAATTTGCAATGTACAAAATGTACATTACAAACTACTTTCAATTGGAAAAAAAATATTTATATAAATAAATAATTAAAACTAAATATATCTTCAAATTTCTACCAAAGCCTCTTTCTTCGGTAAACAGGATTCAAGCTAAACAACTTAACAAATGTAATTGGATGTTGACAAAAGGTTAAGGAAGCCATATTAATATTTTAGCTGTGGCTATGGTCGTATCAGTTGTCCCTACATGCATGGCCACTGTGGTTTTCCTCTGTTTGCTTCCTACTTATTATTACCATAGGATGCACAAACAAATTAACCAATTTAGAGAAATTATTTCATTGTTGTTTTGTTTGTTTATAATAATTGGCACGTAATGTGTTTCAATTCTGCTTAAATTATGAATTGCAATGAGTGAAAGGCTTTTCACTGATGACCAGGAACCTAGTCAATTGAAATCTTAATGTAATCAACCAACCTGCCACTCGAATATGATTGACTCAATGCTGATGACAACATGATGCAAATTAGTAGGTTACCTTTGTACATTATGAATGCAAACGATATATTCAAAAGTTAGAAAATTGTTTTTTGAATTGCAAACAAGTTGCAAGTAAATATTCAAAAACTTACATGGATGAAGACAACCTGTACACAAATATGCAGAGTGGACTTCCATGAAAGACGTCAAAACTACAAATGAAATTATCTTTTAGTTTCAGTCAGAACCTGTATCATCACAGATGACAATTTAATATTCAAGCAATAAATGGAGAAGAATGAATTCCCTATAAATTTCCCTACCTGTAAATAGATTTTCAAAGCTGATAAAATTATCTCGGGAAATGCATCCATTCCAAGATGTCTACTGATATCAAAATGCCTAATGATTGTCTTTTTTTGATAACATCACAACCACGTAAATATGCATTTGGAAATATGATTTTACTTTTTTTTTACAGCAGCTTTTTCTCTTCCCTCAATCACTTGGAAAATATCTTTTCTAATCTAATTACGGCAACAGACATTTCATTCTCCTATTGCTCAAAAAAAGAATTGATGATAATTGTTTTGAAAGCATAAACACATCTCCTGAAGCCCGGACTCTTATTTGATTAAGCGCATTGGGATTTGTTTTTCTGGATATTGCGGGGACTAAAGAAATATCTTGGAGAGAAAGGGCTTTGGACATGGCCCCAGAAACTTGTCTTAATGCCTTTCCTGTTTATCGAGAGGAAAACAAAATAACGGTCGTCAATCGCTAACTGTGATGACATCAGTCCCTAGAAACAAACAAGCCGCAGACATTAAAGAATGAGAGACAATGACAGATACATACATGGAGATTTGTTTTTTTAACGGAATGGGAACAACAAATTAAAACGAAATACTGTACAAAAACTACATACATGTACTACAAAATGTAGGTTACCATTTAAGATTGAAACCGTACACTGTAACAAAAATGTCAATTATCCAAGAACAGATGTTTTAGGCCTACAGATATCCAAATTTGTTTTTTTACTTTCATTAACAGCTTTAAGAAAAGTTTTTGTCCTTTTTAGCGACATAATATATTTCAATCTGAATTATTCAAATTCACACTTTTTTTTTTCTTTTCTTTGAGAAAAAAAATTAAATTCCAAGGTGAACTTTTCCTCTAAGTTTTTGTAGATTCAATGTAACTTTGTACAAATGGAAATACCAGCAATGTGAATTTTTTTCATCAAATCTATCATAAAACTTTAAAACAGCCTATCAACTCTGACAAAATCTTCTGCATTTTCAATTTCACTCCCACATAATGAACACCTGATAATACCTGTATAAAGTTAATATTAAACTTGAGATACAAATGTACCAGGTAGTGGGGATAACTATTTGGATGTTTAGTATTAACTTACAGGTAGGCATATGTTTCCATTACAACAATGTACAATTTACCTTTTACGAGAAATTGCAACATTAAAAAAAAAAAAAAAAAAAATTAATCCAGTCATCTGTAATTAACCAGCAGTATTTCTGAATCATGAACATCTAGGCCTATATGGAAAAAGTACATTCTTTAACAATTTAGGTATGGTAGGACGTAAAAGCCGTATTTTGAAATAAATTGATTTTTCAGAGAGGACATAAGACTTTTAACCACTTGGCTGCGGACCACGTAATATTACGTGCTTAGTGTTTGTACACTGTGCACGGACCACGTAATATTACATGATCATGCTATTGTCTGAGCTTTGTCTGTTGGGTATCACCAGCGCCACGCTGGTCATACCTGTGCGGTGCAATTAGCACCATGCAGCAGTCAAGTGGTTAAAGAAAATATATTTGAATAATCAAGAAACAAGTTGCCAAACTTCATCCAATTAACATCACTAAAATGAAGAGTAAATCATACGCTGTAATCATGTTGATTTGTCTCTAGTTCAGCAATTAGGCACTGGATGATAACAGCAGATAGCGTAACGGTGGTCGACTAAACACACATAACATTCTTCTCCATCTCATCATATTATCTCATCCTCTCATCTCTACCAGAAAAATGGAAAATATCTCTGACTACAAATAGGTCCAAACTTGATGACGTCCACATAATGTTTACGATCAATTACGTAGGTGATTAATACTTCTTCATTAGAGATGGTAATGAATGTCAAATCATTGAATTTTTATCTGAAAAAGACAAAAAGATTGGCTGATAACAGGAACCACTCTCGGGAGTCTCGTCCTAATACTGTAGTCAACAAATACAGAGATTTTATCTGATTGTGTGGAAGTATATTTACGTAATTTTACTACATGTACATCAATGACATCAACAAAATACACAAACTGACAAAACAGCCTACATGTAGGCTACATAGTTATTAGTCCAAAATACAAAACAATGATTTTATAAGTGATAATTTTTCAGCAATGTTTTCAATTAACTAATAAGAATATCATTTTTATTTTAATAAAAAAAAATATATAAATAGAAAATAATAATAAAAAAAAAAATTCCACAACTTTCATGATGTAGGCCTAAATTGTTTTTCGAGCATTTTGCCTCAAACTTTAATCCAAGTTGCTCAGTCAATTTTAGAAATGTCAAATTAATATCAGGGTGAGAACATTCTGTAAATTACAGCCTACAATTTTGCAGACTAAACACCATTTTCATTTGCTATGAATAGCTCTTCATTCATACACTTTCCCATTCATTCAGAATGCCAAATAGATGACCTTGGATTGACAAGGTCAGATGCCTGGTTACTTGAGGTCAATGCACTCTGGAGGTGACAGCTGAGTACAAGTCTAGCCTGGTGGGCCAGCCATTCAAGCCATTCATAGTCTACAACAAGATCTCTCTCCAGACCCTGATTTGCACATTAAGTTACAGTAGGACTCAAAAACAATAAACATGAGGGGATTCTTGACCTAAATGTAAGTACAACAAAGAATAACAAGCTTTATAGGAATCCATCTAAAAACTTTTTATGGGCTTTTTCTCTCAAGATGTTTAAATTTCAACAACAAAAATATGATCTCAGACAAGAAAAACAAATGCCATCAAGAATAAGACTAGTATAGGGGCAGGGGAAAGGGGGGGGGGGGTTTATTTCTACAACTTAGATATAAATTGTATTTACATAAATGGCCCTGGGGGCAAATTCGTCAGGAACAACTTTTCTGTAAGGTTAGTCATAAGGAAACATTAAAATTAGAATAAATGATAGTCCCATGTCAGATGATGGAGGGTTGCAGCAAAGTAAATAAAATAGGCCTACATGAACATTTTACATGTAATCAGTTTTAAACTCTGGGTAATACAAAAATGTTTCATGACATAAAATGTGTACAATAAAAGTACAAGATGGCCTCGTAAGCAATTAGCATGCACTTTTATAAATGCCGATATCAAAATGGTATTGTTTAAACCAAACAAAAGTGAATAAAAAGAGAGGAAGTTTAGAAAGAAAATGAAACTTTTTTGCTTGGTTGTCTGCAGCATGTGATTGAGAACTCAAGCCGCGGTCTCAGCGAATGACACAAAAAGGAAACCAAACTTCCTACCATTTGTCCAGAGACCAGACAATAGGACACAAAAATCATGTCATGTCTCAATTTAACCTTTCATGGAAACTCAGGGACTACAACTGTGGCTTGGGGACAATTTAGGCATCACATGTAAAAATAAAAAGAGATAAGAGGGGGGGGGGGGCTTTTAAAGAAGGCCTTATCTTCTTAATCTTAATTCATCATAAAAGTACATGTACATAGGCTTTTGTAAGTACAAATGCAGGCCTACAATGTACATTGTACTTCCATTCAAATGCTCAAAATCTGCATGAAATCATTACACAATATGTACATCACAATAACTTATTGTCATGGAATAGAGTTCTTGATGGATACAATATACATGAAGCTTGAGCATAACATTTACAGTGATTATAATTGTCATCCTTTGTGTTTATCATGCCAGATTGTGCATGGTCTTTAATGAACCGCAGGGTAAAATTAACAGATGTGTCCTGGATGCTATCATCTCATTATAACTCACAAACAGGACTTGTTTACAGCCTCTAACTTGCACATGTCCACACTCATTAATTTCAGGACAAATGCCAAGGAGACTATTTATTATGCCTGTAAGCTCTCTCATTTCATAAACACAACACTCATGGAATATTGTGTAGCTCAGTCAGTCCACAAGCTTGTATCCATGTGTTACGATATAAAACCAAAATTGCTCATCCTCATTTAAAACAAACCCAGTCAAGGTGATGCATTGTACACTTTAATAGGTATGAATAGTTGTCCTAACAAAATTTTATAAAAGAAAGGGAAAAAAAAGTAATAATAGTAAACAAAACGTTTATTTCATATGCCTACATGTATATTGCTCATGGACAAAAGAATTTTTAAAAAGTTTTACAAAAAGCAGTTTCCAAACATTAGTTCACTCTACAGGCTAATTGGCTTTGTACAAATTTGATGTTAATATAGCAGGCCAATTTAACAATCTAACAAGTTCATAAATTGGATTATGGCAATATTGCCTCCCAGGAGCAAAACATTATGACAACAGTTGGTATTATCATAACCAATTTGTATCTAAACTAGGTTCCAAAGATTCCTATCAAAATGAACTTGAGTTTAATACATACATTGCAGCAATCAGTTCCCCTTGAAAAATCAATCACTTTTCCCAGATCCCTATATCTCTCTCTCTCTCTCCCTCTCATACACGTTGTAGTACTTTCATTCAAGAAAAAACAAGAATGAAAACATGTCTGTAACGTAATTATTCCCTATGTGATTAACAGGATGAAAAGTTTGCAGGGAGCTATTAATTATGGAAAACAGGCTGCAACATCGTCAGAACAACAAGATGTTATTAGCCAACAAACCGAGTAATTATTTCAGCATGCTGGCAAACAGCAGGATGCTCAGAACTAGTTTTTTTCCTCCATCGTCAAGGCTGTGCTTATTAGGGGGTGAGCGTTCCATTTCATACCGGTTTGTCTGACTCTCATGTTCAGCAATCATCCAATGAATGTAAGAAAGAGATACATGTACCAGTATTTTCCCCAAAACAATTTATTTCATTTCATAACTAAAGAAACAAGATAACTAGGTTAATGGAGATCTTGTCTCTGTAAACTTTAAAAAAATTATTCTGACTTCCTTCGCAGTTTAGACAATTACCAAAACAGTTTATTACCAAATATTAATTTGTTTAATCTATAAGTTCTACTGTTAAGCCAAGATATGAAAAGCAACAACACAACTACGAAGTTATTATGAGAGTTCCTTGCACATACATTGTAGAAATAACAACAACAAAAAATGAAGGGGTTGCAGTGTAGGCCTACTTTTTGCCATCTACATAGGATTAAACTTACATTAATCCTATGTAGAGGATGTACTTTGCAGGTTTTGTACAACAACTCCCCCCCCCCCGCCCCCCCAAAAAAAAAAAACCCAAACAACACACAACAACAACAAACAACACAATAAACAAAACAAAAACAAATAACAACAAGAAACAAACAGACAAAAACAGACAAAAACAAAAGAACTAAACAAAATAATAAACAAAAATATGTGGGAGAGCTCTGTAAATATCAATATGGATCCACAGCTCATAGTACAGGGCCCTGCTTTACAAACAGAATTACATTTTCACATCCAAGTACTATCATAAGTACAAAAATACAGTGGTGCCAAAAAGTTTCATAAATTAACTATGATTTTTCCCTCTCTTGTCCCATCTCTTTTAGAGACAAGCACATTTATGTAGTGTATATTTTAGTGGTTTCCTGTACAGCAAGGGATGTTTTTGTTTCTTCCAAACACAATGGCTAAATCACAGCTACAGGAATCAGGCATCAAGTTTACCCAAATAATCAGCGGAAGAAAAAACAAAACAATCAGAAAAAAATGTTGCCAAGCAAAGCATTTGCCTTAGATTTACAGGGCCCACTTTCAAATGACTTTTATATCCGGATGAATGGCTATGGCAGCCATTATAATATTTCTTAATTTCCTTATCTTTGTTTTTGAAGCAAACGGGGAATAATAAAAGGTGCTTGTAGTGTCAATCAAGTGTAGACAGATAAAAAAAGGTAACAACATGTAAAGGCCCTGTCACATCAGCCTTGCGAGTGAGTTACGGGCGAGTTGCTGGTTACAATTTTTGCTACCCGCAGGTCGCCCGCGCTGACGGTATCTTGCACGTATTTGCCCGCAGGTACGCACGCAAGTCTGATTTGCCCGCAGAAAAGTTTTGAACATGCTCAAAACTTGTTCCAAGTGATTTACTGGTGATTGCCCGCAGATGTAGACGCAGAACACCAGTAGGACACCCGCATCGACCGCAAATCACGCGCAATTAACCCACTCGAAGTACGCAAATTGCCCGCGGATTTTCGCCGCCAAAAATATATGACGTCTCAAGGGGCAGGGTTATTTCAGGGAATTATTTGAGAAATGATGGTTTCTCCAAGCTCGCACAGTGCAAGCAATTGACATGCAGTTATGCCGCGGATACCACACAGTGCACGTACAAATGTATGTCACCCGTAACTCACACGGATCAGTTTTCGAAGCTTGCACGCTCCTGACCCGCAGGTCACACGCAATACACGCAATTAGACAGTAAGTTAAATGCGTACAGCAGGTAAGACGCACGCAAAACTTGTGAAAATTCTTGTTGAACGCAGAAATCTTGATGCGTGCTGAAAAATCCCTGCTCGCAACTCGCCCGTAACTCACACGCAAGGCTGATGTGACAGGGCCTTTAAGGTAAACATAAATAGGATTGGGGAAATATGGAATACTTTTCCTTTAAATTTTTGGATTAGTGCTGCATCCCATTGATACATCTATTTACATTTTGCACTGTTAATCTGTAAAGAATAAATGCTATAAAATTGCACATATTACATGTATATGTACTCAGTATGAAATAAAACAATCTAACATAAAATATATGTCACAGACAATACTAATGTGCTTGCCTTAGGCCTAAAAGCCTACATAATATTCCCTTGCCCAGACAGAATGAGAAATATCATATCTCAAAATTTTGCATTTTTTGTGATACGAATCATCTCTCTGTATTTGATCTTCATTCATTGGTGCAAAAGTAAATAGAACAGCACAATGGGGAAGGAATAAAGCACCTGAAGTAGTCAATTCAAACACAGGACTTGACAAACCGATTGATAGTACAAACCGTAGCAAATCATTGGCCATGACAAGAAATCGGGACTTGAAAGAGAAATAATGATTTTAGAAAAAGAGGCAGACAAAGAGAGAGAAAACTTTTTCAAGGTTGGCGGAACAAGTTGTTCCAATTGAGGGGCATGGAAGTATGAAGTGCAAACTCTATACAAAGATTACAACCTAGTGACATGCAGTCTTCACTCATTCATAATAATCATAACCCTAACAAAATTGAGTGAACTTACAAGAATGAAATATCAATGAACATTTCAAAGACTATTTCTAATTTCCTTTATGTTATATTTCCAAAGCATGTCATTTGGTATAAAAATAGCTCCTTCTTTCAATAGGAAAATACAGAATTCATCCCACTGTAAAATGGGTCCTGTTATACATGTATAAGCTCAAATTGATTTTTTTCATCTAAAGATATTGATACTGTATAACAAAATTCACTATTCATAATCAGATGTCAAGTGTCAATGTCATGTAGTACATATTCTATGAAATCCTTTTAGCAAAGGCTATTTAATAATAACCCACAAAATTAGCAGGTACATTCATACATACATGTATACTCAACTGTGGGAAAAAGGCGCCAAGGGCAACATAATGTGGTTAGTGAATGGCATGATACACACCAGTACATCTCTATGCAATACAATAGAAGCCACTCCTGACTGCCAACCCCATTGTCAACATTGCAAATTATTTAGTACTTTTACCACCTTGCCACCATGAGCATTGCATTTCAAGGATTTCACACTTTGGCGATTGTGTGCTTCGCTTAAAATGGACCTTTCAAGTACAGGGTTACAAAATGTATATAAAGGAAGTTACATTTACCCATTGATGCATAGATTGCAGCTTTGTCAGATACAATGTTTATTTGGCCACACTACAGTCTATCATGAAATTTTTCTACATTTCAATTATATAACAGTGCATGAAAAAGAAAGAAAAGGGTAGCCGACATGACAAATTAATGCCCTCATTTCAATTTCAGAGAGCAACTTCAAAATAGTATATGTCCACTTCCAGCAAAAATGTATGTACATGTAAACTGTAAAAAATAAATATATTTCAGAATCCCACTTTAATAGCAATATCCAAATTTTCTTTACCCTCCAATTTATCGCCACTTTCTTAAGTTTTAAGCTAATGGCAGAGTGGGAAACCTAAAATGGCATTCTACTTTTACTGAATACACAAAATGTAAACAAAGGCCCCAACAGGATGCAATCATTGCACAAAAATATTGTTTTGATATATATGTTTTAATATATATATAACAATTGAGGAAATTGATATTTTTTTGGGGGAAAGGGTTATACAAATGTATCTAGTAGGAATTTGAAAAGAAAATATGACCAATTAGCCAAGGGGGTATATTCTTTATTAAGTAATTTCAACAAGTCGTAACTTCCTTAATTTCTTTGACATATTCTCTTTAGTTCACACATTTCTCCATCTCTTTCGTATCCCTTTAAATAGTACCATCGTGTTCTGGAAGGTAAGTCCTTCCTTATAGCTCATTTTCCTCCCAATTTTTCTTGGTGTACAATGGACAAACCATACATGGAAATAAACCACACAAGTGATTCACAATAAAAAGGTATGGTATTAATAGGAACCGAGGTGGTTTGATAAATCATACAGCCATTGAATGAGACATGCCTTGTGCCCTCATTTCTGCTCTGTCTTGTATGCACAGGAATAGAGAAGAGGTAAAGATGGAGAGGAAAAAATTGGATATACTAATGACGAATGGAGCAAAGTAAATAGCAACAGCAGTCGACAACTCTTGTGGACAAACAGCAATATGTGCAGCTTGACAGCTGAGCATTGAGTGCGCTTTGTTGTCCTAGGCTCTCTCTCCATGAACAGGCTCTAGCAGCCATTTGGCTAGGTAAACAGCGCGAACAAAAAAACAACCCTTGGGTAAACAAACACACCCGCTTGCTCACAAATTTTCATATATTGAAAGTGGATTCAATTTCCTGTGCATGGCAAAATGCACTTGATTTAATGTGAACAATCTTTTTTTTTAAACCAAGTCCTTTCATCCTTCCTTTTTTTGTAATACCTAAATGAAATCCAATCATCCATTGACTACCCCCCAGATAGATTTTTGTAACGTAATTTTGTAATTTTTTTGGTAATTTTCACCTTCATTGAAAGGATCATCCTCATTTAGTTCAACCAAAAAAATAAAAAATAAATAAATGAATAACAAAAATAAATAAAAGAGAAAAATTAAAAGAAAAACTAAAATTTAAAAAATGAAAAATAAATAGAGCCTAAAAAAATAAAATTTTAAATGATATACTATCCCCTAATTTCTTTTCCTCCAGATGACTGACTGAAGGAGACCACACCAGAAAATTTAAAGCACATAAATCAATGAGGCAGTTGCAATGGGGAACTGGTAAAGAAAGAGGGAGAGGTGGGGGGGGGGGTTGAAGAAAATCAGAAAAAAAAACAATGGAATCAAAATTCACTCTTGTTATAACAGGAAGATTGTGACCTACAATGCAATCAAGCTAGATTCCCAACATTTTCAAGAACCCGTCATTCCATAACATTTGTGTGAATCGCGATGACAGAAACTTTCTCAAATGTTTTCTACATTTAGTCTTCACAGAAATCCTTATTTTTTATGCTTTTTTAAAAGGAAAATTGATGTGACTTTTCTGGGATGGAAGATGGCCTTTAATTGTTACATTCCTTTTTATTCACTACAAGATGTAAACCGCATCTCATGGTAAGGGCTGCTGCACTTTTTTTCTTCTGAAGAACAAAGGGGGGCAAGAAAAAAGAAATAAATGGACCACTGAGGTGAAATCCCTGAATACACAGAACTGATTTGCTGCCATTCACGGCAGTCACCCATTCATCCCTCAAGGGTCAAAAGGTTACCTAGCTTACTACCAATTTTTTCCCATCTAGTGTCAGGTTACACTGAGCTCCTGATTTGAACTTGGGAATAAGAGCTGAGGAAATAGAGGGGGAAACTCAAATATGAATTCATAATGTACCAAGGGATGCTTTCTTTCATGACCTCCTTTCCACAACAAAGAAGTCAACATTCTCTAGAAATTCACTGAATGATATTCGAATTTTTTATCAATATTCAACATTGGGGGCTATTTTCAATTCACTCAGAATAGAAGTACACATGCACATTACCATATCTGTAATGTAAGAATGATCATTCAGTTTGGTTGTGAAAATGTAATCTTTTCAGTTTGGAAGGATCAAGAATATTGAAAAATTGCAGAACAGTGTCCTGTAACAATAGATGCTCATTATTTTGATTAGTTCAGAGTGAGACTTTCATGCAAAAAGTGCATGCAACAATGATTCTGGTTGGTTACAATCCATTTGCAAATTCATTGAAACTGAATATTGCAATATTATTCATAGGCCATAAATTAATTATCTTTCTAGTACACTATTTAAAGATACCTTTGAAAACTGGGAAACACTTCATTACTTTTCAATGACACTTTCACCAATTCTTATTTGAAGATGCAACAGATCATGCAATATTGAAGCCAAGGCCAAGGCGATCAAGAGCATGAAGGTGGCCTATACATTATTGTCTGCGACCCTATTAATATTAACTTTGCTCTACTTAAAAAAAAAAAAAAAATTTTAATGGGAGGCACATTTTCATTTTTACTGACTAGTATGTCTTTCTGACATTGCAAAAACAAATGTTTCCTATCAGCAGTCTTTATCATATTTATTTATCTTTTATTTTTATTATTATTTTTTTTTTACATAGAAAGATGACATTTGAGGCCTGCATTAATTGCTAAAACAAGGCATTTTACAGGGTTAAAAAAAAAAAAATAAAATAAATTGTGCCGCCAAAGCCAGGTACTGAGGTAGAGCTAGCCTCAAATCTGATGTGATGTCATGATTCTCTCTTTCATAAAAATAATGCAAGCATGCATTCCTGTTGTGTTGACAATAAATGTCTGTATGGGTGCCCCTAAAACAGGGCAGGGCCAGGCCAGAAAGCTGAACTATGACATTAGGCAAGCATTCAAGAAATTTTATTAGTTATAGACTGGATCTGCAATTATAAACTTCTTCTGCAGTTCTGGAATAGATTAAGAAACCAAAGTAACTCTTATCAAAATATATGTCATGAATTCCAAACACATAGAAAATGAATGAAAAATATGTGGATATTTCAGCTAAATGAATCAACAACTCTAACTTAGTATTATCAAATAAATTGAATTAATTATGTTCAAAGAGATAGGGCACCCTTCTTGGACTGACCCGAGCTGAGTCGGCCAGCCCATCTCCCACGATTGTGGCCATCGAGTCATTGCTGTTCACAGCGCCTAAAGCTTCGGCACAGAAAACCACAAGAGTCCGCTCATAATCTCATCGCAAGTGCTAGATTTTACAGAAACTTTTAATGTCATCAATACAAATTTGCTTTAAAATCCGTAAAAGAACACTACGGTTATCTGAATATGGCACTACCATCACAGGATATATTAAAATTTATCCTGAATTTTGATCGTTGTTCACTGCACAAAATTACCACGACGACCTCCTCGGGTCACATGTTATGCTCATTCACCCACGAGGAGCAATACAAATTGCGCGGTGCAGAAGTACACCGTACGTGCATTTCCTATGCAAATTATTTATCCGAATAGAAAGCCATTGAAGGCACAAATAACAACAAAAATGCATAATACAATATAACATATCAAGGCAATAACAGCATTTCAAAGTATAAAGAAGCTGAAAATGGGTGGGAATGGTGCTTACCTAGTTGGAGATGCTCTCCCACAAATCATCAAGGCGTAAAAGAAACCGAAATCTGTTCGAATCTTGAATGCAAAAGACATTGAGCCTGTGTACGGCTTCTCGCCGGACCTGACAACGATAAACAATGGAAATATCCATGCGCTGGAATGATGACTATGTACACGGTTTTCTCCAATTCATCCTCGTTTAAATGCTAGATAAGTATAATATATGTCTTTCTCACACCATTTGGCCCATATAAAGTGCTAAAAATGGTCATATTATGTATTTTGAAAGTAAACATATTTCTGGCCTACATGAGGGTGTACGAATTTTTGTTGTCTTAGGCGCGCTTCGACTCCTATTCATGACGTCAACAGTGTCACCTGCTGTGTAAACAAACCATAATGCAACGTGTAAATTACCTCCAATGCGTGCACAGTCTGTTATTTTATGGTGATGTCTGGGAGGGATCTAAAGGATGCGGTTTCGAGGAATAATGTTCCACTCTTCATCATTCACATTTTGCTCTGTGTTTCTCCCAACGCCAGCAATCCCACATCGTTACTACTGTTACACTTTTAATTATGCAGCCCAAAAACTCCCAGGGACCTATTATGCCAACAACATGATTGCAAGTATGTCTGTGGGTATGCTTTTGGCCAATGCACTGAAAGAGCATGGAATGAGTATATACATGTATATTATTAGTTCAAGTGAATCATAATGCTCATTTCAAGATGGAGATATTTGCCCTACCAGGTGATTAATTCAAGTTTTATTAATAGAGTATGAGACTATTGTGACAAGAAGATTGAAAATGTGGGGTGCATGCAGGCTAGGGGTGGGGCATGGTGGGGAGGGGGTTATATAAGCAAGCTCTTTACTTTTGGGGATAAACAACACGAGAATTGCCGACAAAAATAATAACGATACTGAATATAAGATTTATACATTAAGGTTATAACTCATAAAGATCTAATAAAAAGCAATATTAGGGTCGACTCTGCACGTTCCCAATCGATCTGTAAGATTTATTGTAAATGCAACTAGAATCATAGTAAGATCGATTTTGGCTTTATTTCAATATTTCTGTAACTTTTATCAAGAACACCGAGCTGTTTTTGTTTCTTCTTACTTTTTTTTTTGTTTCTTTTTCTTTACTTTTCTTTTTCGTTGTCTATTAGAGCGGACGCGTCCCGCGTAGCTGCAACCCTAACACCAAAAAACTTTTAGAATCGCACTGATCGCGTGAATACATGTTAATGCGATCATCCAAAAATAATTATGCCCCAAACTATATGGGCAAAAAGGTAGGCTAAATTGCTAAAAGTGCCCGAAATACGAGGTAGACAGAAAAAAAAATAATAATAAAAAGGACTTGCCGCCATCCTCATTTGCAACTCTGGAATCTGCGACTGATCTACGGCGAAGCAAATCCTTATCAACAGTTCACTAACTTAGTAATCATTAACACGAATATTTTATTTGTGTACATTATCTCATTAAAGATGATATTTGATACAAAAATGCTAGCATCGTGTAAACAACTCTTGTTAATTTTGTTGTGCCAGCTGGCTGTGTTATAACTTAGAATTGGACACGGACTAACCCGCTTTTCAGAGCCCCCCCCCCCCTAATTGGACAATGCAGCATCCATCCCTGGCTTGAGAAAATCATTCACTATTATAAATCTTTACACTGTAATTCATTAAAATTGTAATTATATATCAAATAATTATAATATAATTATATTGTAAAGGTCTCACTTTCGTATTTGAAATATAATTTTGATGGAAAAACAGCAGTTTAAGGACATTTTGTTTTTGTTTGTTTTATTTTGTTTTTGTTTTTGTTTTTGTTTTGTTTTGGTTTTTTTTGCGGGGGATGGGTGGTTTGCTGATTGATTGCTAACACATTGCAGCTCAAAAAAGAATAAATCGACGTGGATATGCAAAAGCAACATTTTTACTGCTAAATGAATGGGCATTTTACACAGGGACGATAAACCAAAACATGTATATGAACGTGTTTTTTCCCCAATGCCTTTCAGTCTGCTTTCATTCTCACAATCGTAAGTGCAATCAACTCAGATAAATTACTCTTATTGTAGAAAAAACTGAGAGTGGGATGATTAAAACACGATTTTTTTTTTCTTCATATTTCGAAATAATGGCACAACAATAAAGCCAATAGAAACGCCGTGCCATTCATTGCATAACAATTGGTTAGGAAAAAAAGGAGGAACATGATATTTGACTACATCATCCAACAAAATCATTCTTTTATTTTATTTTTTTTCATGGTCTACCAGCTGAATATAATTATTCGACGTACAGCATGGCCTTAGTTATTTACAACTTAATTCTACCATTGAATTATTCAGTACATTCTTGGACTGCGTGCACGTACGACTTTAGTATCATTACCCCTACTATAGATCTTTATTGATTTTTAATCAACCTTATTGCACATCGATATTTCCTCATTTATGGAAGGAAGTTACGTCTCTGTCATGAAATATATTACAATAAGTTGTATGATATTTCTGTCTGTGACACAAAATGAAAAATATTCAAAGTCATGAAATAAGCAGAATGGTAATTTTTTAAAGACATATTTTCGTGAGTGGATTATCTAAAAAATCATTAGGTGCAGATCCAGAGGGGGAAGGGGGGGGGGGAGAAAAAAATGTTCGCTGGATGACTGACTTGAGTGACCAATTGAACCCTACCCCTATGGCCGATGTAATAAGTAATAAAATAAGCTTAATAAAGGTCGATTTGGGAGGGGGTACGCCATCTAACAATTGAAGAATTGATAAATTAAGAATATTGATGAAGAGCGATGGGTCCATCATTCAATTCAATTCAATTCATTTATTTCCACTTCAAGATAAAAACATTTCATACATACATATAAATATACAAACAAACAAGGTAATACAAATCATCTCCATTTCCATGATTATTCCACTTTCTTCTTTGTATTTCTCCTCTCTCTGTCTCTCTGTCTGTCTCTCTGTCTGTCTCTCTGTCTCTCTCTCTCTCTACCCGTGAGCCCGATCGATCTTCCATCCCCTTAGCCTCCTTTATCTCTCTTAGGCTATATTTTTTTGTCCATTTTGAATAATGAACGGGTGTGTGACGCCATTTTTAAACCACATTGATCTAAAATGATACGCATATTATGACTAGAAATATTCATGTTTATCATGTTGATGATAATTTTTCTACGTGCCATAGCAACGGGAGCTATATTTGTCATTATCAGAGTATTAATTCATTCCACTTAACTGATTACAACAATTTTGACTTTCACTTTTGACTGTTCGTATAATGTAAACTTATTGTTTGCGTGTCAACATAAAATACAAATAATGATTTCATTATACATTAAATTGTGACTGAATAATAGATTGACTTTCACTTCGCAGGATATCAATGGCAGCATACCGCATGACACGACTGTAATCAAATGTCATTAACTAAAGTATTACTATATTGATTGCACGCAATTGTTGGCAAAATTACACGGTTTCCATACTTAGCTAATCCTCTATCTATCAAAATATAAAACTCGAATCCACGGATGTGAAAAAAACTTTATCGGTCTATCGATAACAGTATTTGGTGATATTGTAATTGGCGTGTTCCATGTACAATTGATTTATAAAGTTAAACATAGCTTACTTCCCGTACGCAGTTTCATTCAACCAAGATATAGATGCTTCTAATTTTGTCAATCAATTTTTATAGTTGCCTTCTAAGTATTAATTGTTGACATTGATTTTTAATTCAATTCAATTCAATTCATTTTTTCACATTTGCTTAAAAAAGACAAGTATAAGATTACATACATGTCATGTGAAAAAAAAATATAGAGAATTCAAATACAAATGTGTGGAATTTGACAAAGGCCAAAGGCTTATCAAAGGCATATCACAGAAGGTTGAAACAGAAGAGAAAATATGAGAATAAAAAAGAACTTACCTAGACAAAACACACAAAAAACAAATGAAACCCACAATTATAAAATAAAACAAAAACGACTCAGATTCATTAAAGTTGTGATAGAAGCCCAAGTAGCTATGCATTTGCAAAATGAATTCAAATAGTATGTGCTATTATGAAAAAAAAATAAATAAACTAGTCATGTTGGAGGCGGCTTGTTGTTTTGTTTATTTATTAGTCCGAAGTTTTATTTATTTATTTATTTGTCATTCTTTATGGTGGCTTCATTAGTGATTTTTTTTTATTTTTATTTTTTTTTATTCATGGAGGCAATATAACAAACATGACAAATTATTTTTACGGAATACGTTTAGTTGGACTTTTCAGTAGTTTAAATTCAAAATAAAAACTCAGTTTGTCATTTCCTTTTTATCTATACCATTTCAACACTCGTGAGGAAAAATGTAGTGATCAAGGACATATGAGCCGTGTTCAGACTTCAACCCACAACCTCCCTATGTAATATTTATACCCGCAAGTGGTTATAAACTTTCAAATCAAGCACGTTTATCTTCTGTCTTGCTCCGTTTCTCTCTCTCTTTCTCTCTCTCTCTCTCTCTCTCTCTTTAATGTGTGTTTAATATATGTTTTATCTAATCAAGGAAATCACAATATATTGATCCGCTATATATTATTGTATCAGCGGTCATTTTTTTAAAAAAATCATTTATTCTATTATTATTTTTACAAGGGAAATCTCAATTGAAAAGCAATTTTCTCTAAAATCAAATGTCGAATGCCGCCACCTGCGTCAGTGAACGACAAACATTCCTCAGAGAGATTTTTTTTGTATTGAATTTAATTGAAGTTTTTATTATCATTTCATCGCGACCAATTGCTGAATTGTGAAAGGTATTGTCACTGATCAAAATGTAGTTGTATATTTTGTTTATGATAACTGGCTGTGTGCCAGCTTTTATTGACTTTTTTTTAATAACGAGAAATGGTCGTTTCAATGAATTCCAGCTCATTCTGTTAGGCTAATCTGCAAATTGCATTTTAAAACTGTTTGTATATTCCATTTAGGCTTATATTGTGAAAGTAATTGTCCCTTTAGAGGGTTTCAAGTAGCCATATAACGCTATGATATCATTGCATAATGTGTTATAACCATGCCATCATTCTAATGCACCCAGTGGTTATTTTATGATAATTATTTTCGGGATTCTCGATATGACACATGGGCGTTTATCACCATTTCGACATGTCAGAAGGCCTACTGATACCATCAAATTCACACAATAATCAGTTTTAAATATCACGACATGTCAGATAGTATCATTCTTGTTTTTATTGTTCTGATAATTTCCACTTCATTTTACATTTATTTATTACGAAAATAAAGTTCTACATATGATTAATATTATAGCCTAGCACATACAAACATTGCTCATCATCCTCATATTTTCTGTGTTTTGAAGGTTCGTTTGTCCGAAAATGATATAGAATTCATTGTTCTGAAGGTTCATTTGTCCGAACACAAAAATTTCCTATAGTCATTACCTGAATGTTCGTTTATCCGAAAATTAGATTATCTATGGAGCAACGTCAGTGAAGCAAACTCGGTAAAGCAAAAAACATTTGTTGCTGGACCAACTGTCGCCGGAGCGAATAATGTCATGGACCAGTAGAGGCATGTATATGATGTATGTTAACAATTTGATAAAATATCGACAGTATATAAATCAAAATGAATAACATTCTTCTGAAGATGGCAGTTTATGAAATTAATTAGACACCCATGCTGAGGAACAAAACAACATTATCAAGTTAACGTCATTAATAATCATATAAATTTCCGCAGTATGCAGTAACCATGGAAACAAATATCACATACTAATTATACATGTAGTTATACATGATTATGTTTGATATGTTGGTGTTGCAGTAGCATCTCACCAGGTAAACATTTGTTCATCAGCAGGCAAGAATAAGATATTGTCAAATTATATTCCGTACGTATCGTGTATATTAAAGTAAATTTCACGAAAGAATACATCGGTGGTGTAACAGAATTCTTTGACATGATTGACGCTTCTTGTTGAATTGGATGTCACGGGACCCAATAACACAATTCGATGGCCTCAGTGTTCACGGATGTTTAAATATCATTTTTTTCCTTCATATTTTAGACAGATAATTGAACATTGTATAATAATTTTTAGGCAATAATGATCTCAATCCCTAAAGTTCGGTTTCTCATCTGCTAGTAGTTTTTGCATGCTTTGAAAGTGGCTGATGGCGTTGTAAGGGTAACAGTCGTGTGATGCAATTGTCTTCACTACGTGTGGTGGCGAGGACCGACTCTTAGCACCCATTGAACGCACCAGAACCTGCAAAAGGTGGAACGATACAATTTTTTGTTACACTCAGAGTCAAAGTAAAACTAAAATAAATAAAATTCAATGAATTTATAATGACAGATTTCTTTATCATGGAATTAGATACATTCTCTTCAATATTAATTTCATCGACTAGATTTTTTTTATAAATAAAATAAATTACCCATGCAATTAAAAAAAAAAAAAAAAAAAAAAAAAAAAAAAAAAAAAAAAAAAAAAAAAAAAAAAAAAAAAAAATAGATCTTTTTAAAATAAAATGACCCATATCCATTATCTCCTAGCGATATGATTTTTCACCAGGCAGTAATTTGATTTGGAAGCTGAAAGTTGATGTCCATGCAAGAGACAAAGGGGCACTAGCCCCACTCCCGGAAGAAACTGCAGGGGCCGTGGAGCAATCACTCGTTTTTTGAAAGGGGAGGGGCTGAGTCGAAAGTGGGGGGGGAGGGCCTGAACAGGATAAAATCACAAGTTTTATGGTCATTTTTGTGATTTTTGTACATGTTTAGTGAAGAACCTGGGGGGGGCTTGAAGCCCCTTTCCGGGATCATCATATAAGTACCTTATAATGCACAATTTTGCTTTAAAACAGAACAATACAGGTCTTTAATTTGATTATTGAAAGCCATAATTAATTTAAACACAATATGGAATGACAATAAATGGGTTAATTATGCGGAACATACGAACCTGAACCTGTGCAGCTCGTTCCATGTAGTATAGAGCATCGAATGCATCACACACTCTTGAACCAACGTCAGAGACCATGTTGACCCATGATCAAGATATCTCGATCTCCCAAATGCTCCGGACAACCTCTCACCTCATCCATCTCATATGCTGGACTTCGTAGTCGGAAGTCGTAGGCGATCCGACCAAGAGAATCGCATGCTTTCTGACACATGGTTTCATCAAATGAGTCGGTTCGTCGAGGCAAGCTGGAGACAAATTGTGGGGAATGTTGGAAAACTTTAGAAAATTCAAATTTTGAAATTGTGTTTTATCTAGTATTGAAATTTCGCTTCAATCAGCTATACAGTGCGTCCCAAAAAAACTATACACTTTTGACAAGGCTCCAAATTAAAAAATATATGATTCTTGGGGAAAGGTTTAGATGTATATAAAGCTCATATCTCAACTATCATTATGACACATAAAATTCTGAAATAACGCATTCTTTCAGTGAGCAATGCCACTTTATGAAGAACACAAAAAAGAGCCTGCGCAGGAATTCGCTATTCATTAACCACCTGGGTATATGGCATGCCAAGAAGGATTTAAAGAAATAATGAATCAGCTAACAGAGTAAAAATATATCAAAAGTCAGAAATAAGCAATCGGATATTATGCAAAATGTATTTTTTTTCTCCGTTTTGTTTTCAACATCATTGATTTTTTGCTCTGATTTTAGTTTATTTTTGTCTTTGTTAGCCGATTTATTCCATTACTTCTTGGATCCTTCTTGCATGCCATACCCAGGGGATAAATGAATAACGAATTCCTGTGCAGGTTGTTTTTTGTGTCCTTCCTAAAAAGTGGGCGTTGTTCACTGAAGAATGCGTTATTTTCGGATTTTTTTTTTTCGGTGTCATAATGACAGTTGAGGATATGAGCTTTATAAACAGTGATAAAATCTAAACTTATTCCCAAGAATCATATATTTTTAATTTGGTAGCCTTTCAAAAGTGTATAGTTCTTTTTGGGACGCACTGTATTTAAAAGAAAAAAAGATACATGTAATTGATGCAATGGAGTGTTAATAGATAACAAGTGTATTCCAGCATGAGAAATAATTCAGAATGACATATTTGACAACAAGAAGAGAATAATGACTGGTAATATTATACAAACCTGAAAATGAGGCGGTGCAAAGACTTAATGCTTCGTTTTTCGTAACATGATTATGGAAAATAAATACAGCTTTGGCACCAGTAGCGGTTTCTGGAGCTTCTTTTTTGAAGCTTCTTGTATTTATTCCAAGCTTTTATTTTAGGGTCGCACCCTCGGCTCCTGTCGTTCTTATTTCCTTATTTATTATTATATTTGTTTTAATTCACCGCATAATGCACCAAACACAGAACAAGTTAATAATGATTAAAAAAACCCCCCAAACAATAAATATAATTATTTTAAAAAAAACAACAAACAAACAAATAAATAGATGTAAATCTCTCTCTCTCTCTCCTCTCTCTCTCTCTCTCTCTCTCTCTTTCCATCTCTCTATCTCTCTATCTCTCTCTCTTTCCTCTCTCTAGCTCTTTCTCGAATTTATCTCTCTCGAGCACACGGATATCTTTGGTCCTCAATTTTGTAAATGATCACAAGGATTAATCCGTGTTTTTATGTCCTTGGGGCAGAAAATCTTGATAATGGTATTTCATACAATAAAATACAAAGAAAGTAGGGGGACTGAGACATCAGGTGCCAATTGAAGAACTGCTTCCTAAAAAATTCAAAACCTAAGAAAATTCATAACTTTGCTATTTCTTATCCGATTTTGATGAAATTTTCAGTGTTGTCTTTTTTCGATTTTACTTTATTTTTCTTATAATGCAAACTCCAGCCCGGATGAGTCCTTTAATAAAACTAAAAGAAGAATTAAAAAAAAAATCTTTTGTTAGTGATGCCAGTCCACTTTTATATTCTAAGTTCCGTATAGGCCTATACGAAAGTTTGGGAGGTTTTTGATTTATCGATGGATCTATCTTACACAATGAGCGTCCGCTTTTTGTCAACAAATGCGCAATGCCTCTTGGGAAATATTGATCTTCAATTCCCATCATGCATTGCGCATTTGTTGACAAAAGGCGGAAATGCGCGCTTGAACATCCGTTGCGCATACGCGTATGTCTTTATGACGTCATCAATCATGTGTCAATTAATTATGAAGCGGCTCTTTGTGACGTCACAATAGACTTCCACACGTCATCAGTGTCGCGGTGGCTTTGGTTCCCGGTGGATTCGGTTTTTCTAACACAATCTGCCGGCGGATCATGTTCAAGCTCTTAATCCGCCGGTGTTGCTTTCCCTTCGGCAGATATTGCTCTTTCAATCGTTGCTCACGCACATTGTATTCGCTGTTATATTATTATATTATATATATTAATTTTTCGCGCTGAGCAGCCTCAAAGCATGCTCAAAGGTTCTTGAATTCGCGCTGCATGTTCGTAAGCACGCAATTGAACCCTCCCAATACATGCATAAGAAAGCATGCTCATATATTCGCGGGTTTTTAAATTCGCGACTGCCGATCTTCGGGCAAAATCCGCGAAAATTAATGTACCACGAATATTTCCACGATAGAAAGAGTGCAGTATTATACATGAATGATGACGCGGTTTGGCCATGGCACCTACGGCAGTACATGTCAGGTGCGGATCCAGGGGGGGGGGGGTGGGGGTCCCATAGTCCTCACCCCCTCCCCCTCAGTAAAAAAATTATGTATATACATATTTACGTTGAAAAAAAAAATGACTGTTAGATCCAATGCCCATATTCTTATCTGTTATGGTTTACCTAAAGCGAGTACGTATGGTTGATGTGTGTGCATGACAGCAATGGTTCCATATTTCTCATATCTGGTATTGTGGATGGGGCAGTGGATGCACACGGCGCTCTCCAATGCAACACCATCACCTTCTAATTTTTCTCCGGTCTTGAAGTCTACGCCAAGCAGGGAAGATGCTGTCACCTGTTGCAATAATGAAGAAACTTTAGAATAGGTGCAACTTTTTTATCTTCTTTTAAAAATCCCACAGATTATTCACTCTAATAGAAACACGAATCAAAATAAACTCATTCAGTGTCGATTGTGGCCGAATGTAGATTAGCAAGCCCTAATGGATCTTGGATTAGGTTTTTTCTGACCCATGTTATTCTGGTGTGTCGTGCGTGAGACAAATGCCATTGTCATTTTAAACTAGTTTCTCACAATTAGTAATTCCATTACCAGTCCTCACCAAGATCAGGCCTCAGATGGCTTTAAGTTCCAGGTTTGCGAGATTTTACATATAGTAAACCTATAATACAATCGGTAACTATAACAAGCTACTAGAAAGCTACTTGAATATATTTGGAAATAATAAACCCCGTATGACCCAAAATTCATCCAAAACCACAGTCCTGAGAAGCTCTTTGGTTTTGATATCGAAGCAGGGACGTGCATCACTCCAAGTTTAGGCTCACGGAGAAACTGCGGAGAATTGACCCGAATAAGGACAAGCCCTGTCCCCATGTTGAGGTCAAGCCTTATCTGTTTTCATCTTATGTAATAGCAAGGTTATCAGACCTCAACGATGCCCATGTCGCGTGCGGGTGATTGATTGACATTTGATCTTAGCTATTCAGTTTAACCTCGATGAGTCATAAATCACTGTCAATCTGAAATGTTGCGCTAGCTTGTACAGCGCCACCTCTATTTCTGCGTTCAATTTTCTTCGTTTCTTCATGAGATCTATGTGAAAAGCAATGCTACCAGGAATACATTAATCATAATATACAATTTCTTATTGGGGCAATACTCACTTACTAGGCGTCCCAACTGTCAAAATAAAATGTGACGTTACATAATATGTAATGTATAAGAATCAAACTAACATATATATTGACTAAATCAATTTTCTGCATACTGTTGGTATGTTATATTAAAGCTTTTTTTTTTGGTTTTAATAGAAGAATATAACGCAATATTCCAAAGGTTTTAATCACAGTCTCAAGATAAAAGGAATAGAGAATAAAATTATAATTTAACAAAATCAATGCTTTGTGAAATGGTCAGATCATCTTTTCTTTAAAAAAAAATATCTTAGTATAGCCCCGAGGTAAACGCAACATAGGAAAGAAATTAAATTAATTTGATTAACAAAAGAAATAGTCGTGGACATCGAATGAAAGTAATAAAATGCTGGCTTTATATTCGAATTTAATAGTAGATTCAATTTCCCGTACGTTCGACTGTATTGCATTTTCATGAACCATTTTCAACCCTTCTATGATTTGTGTTGGTTTGTTGTTTTATCATTTTTGCTTTAATGCCCTATCATAAACAAGAATGTATTTCTTTTCATTAAACAATGGAATATTTACCGAAATGATTTGTTCATCTAACTCACCTGTTTCCATGGTAACCCATAAGGCACCACCAGCATAACATCATCCTCAGTATTTCTCCCTGGTGCTCTCATAGTAAGATGGTTGCAGATACCTTCCCCTAATCCATAGTGATCTACTGATCTGTATGCCAGGGCTAGCTCAACCCTCGCCTCATAGTTAGCTTTCTCTCTCTGAGCTTGATCCATGGGTGCCCTTTTAAAAAAATAGTCATGAAATAATGATAAAGGAGTACAAATAAATCTTCTATCTCTCTTTTTATACTTTTAAGGGGAGATCCAACCCTCAAAATGAAGGTTCAAATGTTGTTATTGTACAAACTAAGCACACCTTGTTTTTTCGAAAGAAAATATATTTGGAAACAATATTTCAGAGGTGTGCTCTTCGAAATTTGTTGCGATCACCTCTTAATCTAAGGGGGCGTCCAAAATAGTTGCCCCTTTTATGACAAATAGTAATTTGGAGATGAAATTTATAGGTACTTTCATATCGCCATGAATTTCAGATCATATAAAAGAGGATTAAATTGCCTACAAGCTAAATCCCACTTTGATGGAATTTAGAAGGGTAAAAATGAATATTCAACCAAAACAAGTTCATTTTTTATAATATTTTTCAAAAAATTGAATGTAATCAAAATTTATACTTCGCATTTGTCAAAACTGCGTAAAGAATATTCAGTTGTAACTATTTAGAAAATTTTTCCAATATGTGCACGACATCTTTTGAGAAATGCAGGTTCGTATATCATTTTAACAAAAAGTTATAGCATCCTAAAGTCGTGAACTTGATTTCACCGAAGAACGACAATCTTGCTAATATCAAAAAGCTCCGTACACGAACGTGTATTACTCTATGGGAAAAGGTATGGTGTCTTCTATAAATAAAATGCGTTTCACATTTTAAACCCTAAATCAACCAGTTTCAACAGTAAAATCTGACATTTCATGATTTTGTAATACATGCAAAGGTGGTCAAACATACAAGTGAGTGCAGAGTGAATTTGAGAAGACATTCCATTCCCTTTTCCAAAATTATTGAGTGTTATGTTTATAATAGTTTGACAGATATTCCAGGAATTGTTTTTGTTTTTGTTTTTTTCTTTTACATGGGGTTCGGCAGCCACCCTAACAGAGCCTAAATGATTGGTTGGTTAGGATAGAAGGGATAAGAGGGTGCAGCTCGTTGTTCCTATGGTTCATTTGTCCGAAGGTTCGATGTTCACAAGGTTCGTTTGTCCGAAACCAGACTATAGGGTTCGTTGTTCCAAATGTTTATTTGACCGATGGTTCGTTCGTCCGAAAGGGAAATAGGTTTCGTTTTTTCGAAGGTTCAATAGTCCAAAGGTTCACTCGTCTGAAAATGAAATAGGGTGCATTGGTCCTAAAATAAAATATGGGTCATTCGTCCGAAAAGGAACTAGGGTTCATTCGTGTAAAACAAAATTATAATCCCTATTTCATTTTTGGACAAATATGAACCCTTATTTCAGCTTCGGACGAAAGTAAAATGAACCGTATTTCATTTTTGGATGAATGAACCTTTGGAATACTGAACCCGATTTCATTTTCTGATACACGAATTCGCTTTCATTTTTTGAGGAATGAACCTTCGTAATAATGCATCAAACGTTCGGGCAAACGAACCTTATTTCATTTTCGGGCAATCAAACATCCAAGTACGTGTTAAGAGAGACGAGCTGTAACAACGAGCGATAACCAAGGGGATGGGATGCTCCTGGGCTCGGGCCTAACCACGCATTAATTTCTTTTTTTATTAGTCAGTAGGGGCATGAACTTTTCATCACCCCCCCCCTAACAAAAAAAAAAGTGCGTCCCGCTCTACGCCAGTGCTCCAGGAGGTAGGGGTATGTAGGGTAAGTGAGGAGAAGCATTTACTTTTGATAATACTTTAACAAGATTTTTGCTCTGATAAGGACGTGTTCCTTATCAAGATTAAGTGCATCAGGCAGAAACGTTTTTTTTTTCGGCTTAAGGGCTAGATATACATAATTACATATGAATTATCAAATTGCATTTATTTCATTACTTTTTGTACCTGCAATGTATAGCGAATAAGTTTAGCCTGAAAATTTTTAATATCATATCAAAATATATACTAAATAAAATTAAATATATCTCTCTGTATAGTAGGCTACAAAATAAATTCGATAGCAGATTGGCCCCCTCCACCACCCATCTATATAAAACACTGCACCGTTGTAGCCACATATATTACAACTCCTTAAATTCAGAATAGAAAAAAGCTTCCGCATGTCCTTTTTTATTTATTTATATATTTAGTTAGTTTTTCCAATTTCCTTCATTTTCATACAGTTACCGGCAGCTACATGATTTTTTTTCCAAAGTGTATTTCTTAATATAAGCATTATTACGTGCTAATATTATCATATCCGTGCTCAGAGGGAAATTATTAGTGGCAGATCCATGATTCTATAAGGGGTAGGGGCCGGGGGAGCTATTTTCAGGTTAATCATGTTACCGTACACCTCATTTTTGTGTCGGTCACATCGGTAAGAATTATCTTTGTAGGGAGGGGTGTTGCAATGAAAAAATGCTTGTTTAAAAATATTGAAAAAGAAACAATAATAATAACAATAATAATTGTAGCCGTTTCACTCCGAACTAGTGTGCAACAGCAGACTCAAATTTAACACTGAACTCAAAAACTCACCTTATTATGTGCTCTTGTTAAGAGTAGCCACAGTAAATGAATTAATCTTGTATCCTACTTTAGAGTCTGCATTATGAACTAATTAAGGACCAAATCGGCCCTGCCCCCCCCAAAAAAAAACAAAAAACAAATGGCCATCTGCCTTCCTTAAGTTCGCATATCAGCCACAGGGGTTGTTTTATGTCCGTCTATATCGGGTATTAAGATTATTGTTCTCATTTTTTTAAAAATCAATTTGGCGCCCCAAAGTTAAGCGGCAATTTGTCGCCCCTTACTTTAACCCTTTTGTAGCCTTTTGTAGTTTTGTAGCCATATGGGTACATAATAATTATGTAGCCATATAGCTACAAAGCACAAAGAGGGTTAAGGTCGGCTTGGCGTCCCTTAAGGTTAATTTGCCGCCCCTAGAGCTCGTGCCCTTCCTCCCCCAGAATACGGGCATGAACCTATTGTAATAGATTCTTGTAATCAAACAATATTCTTTGATTATTCTTTTCTTCTTTTTTTTTTTTTTTTTTTTTTTTAAAGATTCCCTTATTTACTTTGTGTTATTCTTATCTTATTTTGTTTTAATTTAACTTTATTTATCTACATGTATGTATTTTGTTGAGCTCCCTTCATTGCACATTAGTAAATAGATGCATTGGTTTAGGGATCCGAGATCAATTTTTTCCAGAACTATTGCATCGTTAAAAAAAGAAATTCCTAAAAATAATTGATACAATATTTAAATGCATCGTTAAAAAGAGAAATACAATTAAATCCGTACGGTTCATATAGAATGAAGGAAATAGTTGCACCTCAGAGAATTGGATAGTGCAGATTCATAATTCGTTATCAGTTTAAAGGATTTTTCCCCTTTGATTTAACGTAAATATTATGTTGATCCTGGAGGATTAAAGTCGATGCTAAAAATCCGTATGTTTCTATATAGACTGACATTTGATTCAATATCATTTCATTTAATACAATGGAGTTAGGGTTTAATCCGAAAATTGTTTGTTAATATAAGACACCATACATATTCCCATAGAGTATTACACGTACTTGTACGGAGCTTTCATAGATATTGACCAGAATATCATTTTCGCCGAAATCAAGATCACGACTTTAGGATGATGTAACTTTTTGTCAAAATAATATACGAACCTGCAGTTCTCACAAGATGTAGTGCATATATTTCAAAAATTTTCTAAAAAGTTACAATTTTAATTTTTGTACGCAGTTTTTATAAGTGCGAAGTATAAATTAAGATTACATTCATTTTTTTGGAAAAAAATATGAAAAATTAACTTGTTTGGGCTCATTATCCATTTTTACTTCTTTGAATGCCATCAAAATAGATTTCAGTCTGTAGGCAATTTATTCCTCTTTAATTATGATCCACATTTTAAAGCAATTTGATATATCCATCAAAAGTTATCTTTAAAACATTGCTTGACATAAAAAGGGCAACAATTTTGGACGCCCCCTTGAATTTAGAGGTGATCGCAACAAATTTTTAAGAGCACACCTCTGAAATATTGTGCCCTATAACATTTTCTTTAGAATAAACAAGGTGTGCTTAGTTTGTACAGAAACAACATCAAAATCGTTAACTAGGCATCTTTTTCAGGTTTGGATCTCCCCTTATTTGTGTTTGAATGTTATTGTTGTATGAGATACACTGATTGTTTGTAGTTATTGCTGTGCGTGTTTTTGTAATCAGGCAACCTCGATCACAAGCATTGAAAGCTTTCTATAGGACAGACTCCCTTGATTTTTATTTAATGTGTTTATTTATCTTTTTTTGTATTGAATTGAATTGAATTGAATTGAAGGTTTTATTATCATTTCATCGCAGCCAGTGGCTGAATTGAGAAATATTTACAGAGTAAAAAACATAATATATAAACATAAACAATGAAATATGTAATGTAAATCATAATTGCAACAACAATGGGAGTATACGAATATTTTAGAAAGAAATTTCCAATAACAAATTAATATTCAAGTAAACTTTAAGAATATAACAATTATTGAACAGATAAACAATGGGAATATATAAATATTTTAGATAGAAATTTCAAATAACAAATTAATATTCTAGGAAACGTCGGAAATGTAACATTGATTAAGCAGATTCATTTAATTTTTTTGAGAAAAACGGTAATAGTGTATATACTAATGCGGCGGTCACAACTCGTCGTAGGCTACGGGGCACGTGCCATCGACGTAGCCTGCGATGCATGTGCAATGCACGCACAGTTCCTGTAACTTCTGCGATTCCTGCGTTTCTATAGTAAGGGTATTGTAAAACTTCCTGCACGTCGTGCGTGCATTGTACCTTCGAGGTACCTCCGCTGCACGAATTTTCTACGAAATCCATCGTAGGGAGTTGCACGTCGATGGTACGGCGAGTTGTGACCGCCGCATACCAGTATACCAAGCATCGGGAAAAAATTAGATACTTTATAGAGATAAATACATCAGATTGAAATTTCAGTAAAGGATAAGATTCAGGATATGAATTGTGAAATTTTAAATATTGAGAAGAAAACTTATGGAAATTACAGACAAAAAGATTTAACTGAGCACAAATTGAGACCTATATAATTATTATGAAAAGAATACCAGTGAACAAAATGATTATATAGATTCAAACACAAATTAAAATAATGTACGATACTTTTAAAACATAATGTCCATCCAAATTTATGAGAAAAAAAAGTTTATAAGAAAAATTTAGGCTGAAGATACATAGTCAAGTTTCATATAATTCAAATTACTTCATTGAGAGAAACAAATCAAAGCAGCTGGTTATAAATGAGAAATCGTTTGTAGATTTCCAAGAGTATTTACATGTAAGTTGAATTGAGAATGCATATTACATGATTAATAATCGGAAATTAAATTGGATTGAAATTGGATATAAATACAGAAGAATGATTAATAATATATAACACAATTTACTAAAATATCTGAAAATATTAAACCCATTGTACATGTGTCATATCCATTGTTTACCCTTATAAGACATCTGAACCGGGTATTGCAAATTCATACCGACCGCAGTTTTGATATGATATCGATATATGAAGCGATCATGGGGTATATGGCCATATTGACCGGAATAAAAAATCCCATTGAAAAAACACGCATTGACGTAAGGCTGCCTTTTTACCGGCTGGTCGGGGGTCTACGCGTAATTTTAATGATGCGCGTTTACAAAGAGTAGTAAGACAATGGATACGCACGAAGCATTATTGCGTCACAATGGTTCAACTCGGAATGCTGAAGAACAAAGAAAAGAAAAGAATCCCACGACAAATGCCAGTTTAAATCAGTTTTTCGGTTTTTGGTAACGTTATATCCTGAGAAAGCAAACTATGACTCGTTGAATGACACATTCTGCAAATTTACCGAGGCATGATGTTTCGAGGGAATTGATTCCTTGATATTTTAATATGATGAAGACAGTGGAACATTTTGGATTCAAACATACATGACTGTACTGTAGCAGTTGTACCAGACCAGCAGGATATGTGTAAGTAGACTACACGTGTGTTTTCAATGTCCTATGTTGGAGATAGGTAGTTGAAGGATAATAATAAAAATATTGACTGTTTTTTCGGGCAATATGGCATATAGTGCCCTTATAGCACCATATTGCCCTCGTCTTCGACTCGGGGCAATATTATGCTAGTTCAGGCACTATATGCCATATTGCCCTCAAGGGCAGTCAATATTATTTAATTATTGCACATTAATAAGAGTCATCCAGTGAAAATAATTATGAATTATTGTTCAATAGTCTCACTAGAAAGTTGTATTTTTGTATTTCTTTTTAATGACATATATGTAATAAAATGAAGTAAAAAGATTTTCTTTTGAATAAAAGTGATAAGGTTCATCAAAATTTATCATCTGATCAAAACACGTTTTGTTTATAATGATGACAATTTCCACATTAAGAAAGTTCTAAAGAAACATGCTCAATTATGGAATATACATTAAAAATCAATTACAAGAAGTAGACTAAATCTTTTTTTCCCCATGCACCTGAACATCAATATGAATTCAATTATTGTTAGCCAAGTACATAAGACAAGCTTACCTCTGAGTCTGAACGCCTGGATTAGATGCCGTGGTTTGCCATCTTGCTAACAACCCTCCACGTTGAAGTTGAGAGCTATTAGTTCCTTTGAAACTATTATAAATAGAAGAGAGGAACGATGTATATACATCAAATTTCCCTTTAATATCCGAAATGTTTTTCACTTAGTAGACCTACCCCATGCACAGAACTGAATATACTTTTATGCTGCCAAAATAAGGATTAGACCTACCCTCCCCACATAATACATCGAAATTCTCAATCTCTATTTTGACAAATTTTAACTTTGGCGGAATCGAACATCAATGAAATCGAGGCATTTCAACAATTCAATCCTATGCTCTTTAGAATCTGCCAGATATCTGTATGAAATATTCTTAGCTTTGGGCTATATCTCTGATATTCATTTCAACAACTAATATGTGATTCAAAGTCAGTAGGTTATTGGAATATAATTAGGTATGTCTAGTAACATGTGAACATACGAGTATAATATTTTGTGATTAGACACCATGTAGGCCTATAATATGCTGACATGGTGATGGTCATGGAGCTGACAAATATACTGTATACCGTTGCCATCTGAATCCACTCATGTGTAACCGTGCCTTTTGTAAACCCGTACGTCGTTAATGCCTTGATTAATGAACAAAAATATCGGTCAATATTATGAATTTGGTTGTCTCCTTTGTAAACTGCAGTAGGGGAATATGTCTCTGTATCCATATTTGTGCTATTGACAGGGAATACGGTATACGTGATACGAGTATTGAACTGTTTACCAAGGCATGTTTACATGTTGGATATTGAAGCCATGCATGCCGTTTGCTAAATAATGAAAAATTTTACCAACAACAGGATGGCCAAAATGATAAATGAAATAATCACAATCATGAAACAGTACTATTACCTTGTACACGATGCTCTTGTTAAGATCGCAGACGTTGCTTTTCGAATGATTTTGGCAGCCATCTTCACGGGTTCATGTATGTAGAGTAGAATGAGTCGACCTTTTGAATCTATAGGTTATTAGTTAGATGTCAGCTGATGCTTGCTTATCGTTTACCACATGTATTTCATTGGCAGTTAGACAGGGCTCCAAGAGATATGAAATACCTGGATAACATTCGATGTTTCATATACGTTTAACATTACTGCCCCCTATTACTAATGGTATGAACATTGTTGAATTAGTATATCAACATAAAATGGGTAATATTTAAATCATATTGATCATCATAACAAAACAGGGGGCGTACATTGTAATATACTGACCCAGAGTGATTGGAATAACCAACACATCATTTACAACCAGAAGTAAGTTTTATTTTCTGTACAATCTGTATTCGGTCTGGTTCCGGATTGGTCTGTTTGACAAGGGTATTTAAGCTTGACATTCGGATATTCAGTCAAAGTCCAAGAATATATAAAATTTTGTAGTCGCGCATCAAGACATCATAATAATTCCAAAACGAACTATTATGATGCGTCGTTCAACCATTTTGGATCACTTGTGTTATTTTGTTTTTATTGTCGTTGTACCTTGTCATTTGTATTGGTTTAACATTTGTGTGATCGATTGAAAGATCTTGTCAGAGCAATAATGATTTCTGAAAGATTTTATAACAAGTAACAATTTTATTCAACATGTTCAAAGGCCGGTGTACATATAGCACTCAAATCTTCTCATTTTCTTCTTTATCTTCCACTTGCTCTTACTAATTTTCAACTTGAAAGGGGGATTGTGTCAGCGATTAGTGTAAATTAAGCTTAAAGGGGAAGTTCACCCTGGAATTTTAATAGTTTTAAAAAATGCAGAAAAAAAAATATTAGTAAAAGTTTGAAGAAAATCGACCAAAAAATAACAAAGTTATGAATATGTAAAATCTTGATTCTGCGACGTCACGTGCGAGCAGCTCTCTCATGTGTTGTGTATGTGTTGTGTCTTTTTTCATTGTTCTTGATAAAGGAATGGGTCAATTGATAGAGGAATGTATATGAACATATGTTTAATGATATATCGACCGCGCAGATGACATAATTAATTTTCTTTTGAAAAAAAATGACACTTTATGGAATTTACACTAGGCCTACATAACACATATGAGAACTGCTCGCACTTTGAATATTCATAACTTCATTATTTGTTGGTCGATTTTCTCCAAACCTTCACGCATATTTTTCTTTTATTTTTCTGCATTTTCTAAAACCAATTTAAAACCAGGGTGAACTTCCCCTTTAGCGACACTACTTATGTCCCTCGGTGGTAACAAATAAATATTATTTCCACTTATTTTCAAATGATGCAAAGAAACCCTTTAGATATTGACAACGAAATGGACACTTTTTCCAAATGATATTTATTGAAAAGACACATTATGCATATTATAAGGACTCCAGCTCCTGTCTGAAAATAAAATTTTACCTATTCGGAAACTGAAATATATTAAGGTGGGTATGATTTAATTTATCAGCGGAAAAAAAATGGCGGGAAGAGTTTTTTTTTTTTTTTCATTTTCTATCAAAAAAGTCCAATGAAATTGCCCCATAAATTTCCCCCGTGGAAGGTTCAAGTTTATAATACAAAGACATACTATGTTCATGTAAATGCTAGTTACCAAACTCTCGTTGTGAGTAATTGTTCTGACCATATAACACATTTTGCAGAAGGAGTAGTTACTATAATCAATTTAAACAACTTGCACAGTAAAATTATTATGTTACTGTATATATTAATATTTCTCTCTATATATATTTAAAATAGGCCTACTACAATTTTTATTATATCCCTTCTATGAATACCAATGAGTACTCTAAATGAATGATTGGCGTTAACGTCATAAAACATAATTTCACTATAGGAAAACAGACTGGTATATTTGCTAAATATTAATATTAAGTTACGAACTTCCTATAGTTAAAATAATGTTTTTCTTATGCTACAGTCACACAGACACTTACGTTTAGTTCAGGCCCGTAACCAGGGGGGTTCGGGGGGTTCGAACGAACCCCCCCCCCCCCCGCTGGCGACCAGCGGTCCGCTTTACAAAAAAAAAAAAAAAAAAAAAAATTGATATTTTTTTTTGTTTTGCTTATCAATTTCTGGGGCCAATCTTAGCCTACTATAGCTAATATATGGTACTCTTCTTGAGGCACAAGGCAGAATTTTTTTTTGAACACCTACCCCCCCCCCCCCCCCCCCCCCCCCCCCCCCCCCCGCTTATCGCGCGGCCAGCGTCACGTGAAAAATTTTTGGTGTACCTTTTTGCTCGCCCGGCGTGACGTGAAAAAATTTTTGATGTACCTTTTGGTCCACTTTTGCAGATTTCGAACCCTCCCGTAAAAATCCTAGTTACGTGCCTGTAGTTACGTATTTGTTGCATTATATTTCTTTAATCTTCTATTCTATCATTTCTTATGTATTGCTTTGTTTTATTGTATGAACGAAATTATCACTATTTCCACTGCTGATTATGATGGAAGGAATCCGTAGGGATCCGCAAAAAAAGAAAATAATTTTTGGACGCAACCGGACGTAACTCAACGTAAGTGTCTGTGTGACTGTAGTATAAGAAAAAACAAGCAAACAAACCAACAGCTATAAAAATAAACAATAAAAAAGACATGTATACCATATATAATTATTATACATGAAATAATGTAAAACTAGGATACGACATGCAACTTAAAACATTTGATATAGCATGAATCTACGTTTATAATTTTCATGATTTACAAATTAGAATTATTTACTTTAAAATATTACCAGTACCGCAATAATAAACATCATGATGCCCATATAAATTGACTCAGGTATATCATTATTTCAAAGATGATGAAAAATTAATTTCTCATATCTCATATTATTATGACCCTGAACATGACCCTGATTTTTTTTTTTCGGGTAAGATAAGATTAGATTGGATAAGACATGGCTTTCATTGTCACGCATACTGACACAGAAACAAATTATGTTTTTGTAAAGTATCAGAAAATATAAAAGACACATCATGAAGCATCGAATAGAAGAAACAGAGGCCTAAATTTAACAATAAATTAAGTTCAGTAGAAGCAAGAATCTTACAAAAGTAAGATGATATGAATAATTTATAATGACAACTACCTTATCAATACTGTTTAATATTTTGTTCAAATTGATTGACGAGCTTTTAAGGTTTTTTTAAAGCGACCGATTAAGAATTGGGTAATATTTAGTATCTTTGTTTTGTTGTTGAATTCACTAATTAATGAAATAGGATGACCGAAGTTATTTGCAATAGTTGGTAGTGACGATGAGCGACCACCTAATTTCCGATCTGTATTAAGTTTACCCACGAACGATGACATCGTATTACCAAAGTATGTGCTATTATTAATCGTTTACTCTGGAATAAAGATGTTATGTCCAACAACACCTATCGAAGATTAATGTCCAAAAGTATTTTTTCTTAGTTTTTAAGATGGCTGTTGGTCTGAGACTCTTTACGGGAAACCCATGAACGGATGTTTGGCTCCATAAGAACTGTAGTCTGTCATAAGGGGATAAAATGGGAACAAATCGGTACATTGAGCAACATCTGCATTTTTGAAGAACAAGAATTGACCCCTTCCCTTGGAAAAGTATTGAAATACGAGAAATTATATTAGCAGTAAGTTACGAAATAATAATTTCAATATCAGTTATGTTTAAAACACACACAGTTTAAATCAATACTAAGAGACTTATGATATTTACGATATCCTAAATCCGAAAAAAAAAGATAACGTGAAATAAATGGTCACTCACATGGTTTGTTTTGTCCGGTCGAACTGACTCTGTTGCTTCTTACAGTGCCGAGACACAATCCCCTATATGCTAACGTGATTGAAGGATCATTGCAGTAGGCTAATTGAAGAAGACATGGATTCCAGTATGTCTGTCCGTCCGTCCCACAGACAGGGTCCTCAAAGCTGTCACATATTCTAGAGCAGGGATCTATCAAAATGAATAAAAATAATTTAGGTGACAAATGAACAAACAAAATAACGACGGATGCCATTACCAAAAGTACGAAAACCACACTGAAATCAACAATAAAGATCACCCACCACCACCATTATAATTATCATTCATTCATTTTTCATCCATTCATATTTATTTATTTCCATTTCCATAAAAATACATACAATGTATAACATAAAAAAATTCAGTGCCATAGCAAATAAATATTACACTCTCTAACAAAGTATAAGCAAGTATATCATTTCCGGAGAGGCTTTGTCAAGTAAGTTCTTTCATGTAGTTTCATCGATTACAGTCGGTTTCTTGGATGTATAACTGTGTATAAGTATAATAAAGTTTTAAATGTTTTTTTTTTTGCAAATTTTCTGGAAAAAACCCCACAATATAAAAAACCAAAACAAAACAACAACAACAACAACAACAACATTAAATTATCACCATCATCATCATCACTACCCACACCACCACCACCGCCATCACACCTAACCGCCACCTCCATCATCATGACCACCATCGTTACCATCACCACCAAGACCACATCGTCACCACCCAAACCGCCACCACCAACTCAATCATTATCACCACCACCACCACCACCACCATCATCATCATTATCACCACCATCATCATCATTATCATCATCATCATAATCATCATCATTATCATCACCATCATCACCCCCTTCAACATCATCGTCACCCCCATCATCATCATCATCATCATCATCATCACCATCAATCATCATCATCATCTTCATCATCATTATCATCACCATCATAATCATCATCACCATCACCACCCCACTCACCTGCTGTACCCGGCACGCATGGTCCAGCATATCTGAGCTGTAGGGTGGGGTCTTTACAGGCTGCTACACCGTACTCACAAAGAGATGGATATGTCACTCCATCGCTGCCACAGTGAGGATCTCTGGAAGGTTGACACAGGTTTGGACATCCTGTAAGAATAAAATCCAAGATATTCCAATAAAAAATATTATATTTCCGTTTTTATTACAAGGCTTGATGGCAACATTTACTACTAGTCATTTGTAAACGTAACATTTTCGATACCATAATGTATTGTTGTATCCCTTTCTCCAGTAAAATCATTTACATATTAAGAAGTGGTCTTTGAGATAAGAAATTGCATCAAAAGTATTATCCCTTATATATAAATTTCTGTAAGATTTCGTTAAGTCAACTAAAATTTGTATTACTATCATAATTACCATAATCATGATGATTAAAACAGACTTTAGATCGATGGTCAATGCGTAATTCATTTCCATGATAAAGTACCCCCTCTTTGCGAAGTGAGTTATTTGGTGTCGATATTCTGGCCAAACTATCCAACGTATTTTAGTCCTAAATCTGAACGACATTACGTGTAATATAGCGCCATCACGGGACGTCGCGTGCATCATTTTGTGTAAGGGAGAGAGACTGCTTATGTACTTAAAATTTAAATCTAATTTTAGAATAATTTGTTTTATAACGTAATTATCTGTCATTGAAAATGCTATAATAATACTGGCAAACGAATTATTGTTCTGCTTGATGATGATTATCTAATACCCCTTTCTTTATTTCAATATATATAATGCGAAATGAATAAATAAATGAATAAATAAATCCCCCCGAATCTACAAAATATAACCCCAACAATTTTTAGATTTAATTTCTTACTTATAGGTGCGTGTGGACATGCCCCCATGTAAGCCACGTCAATAGTATTATCTTGCATGATACATCTATGTCGGGTGAGTTCACATTGACTACGATATGTCACATTCTTGGTACTACATACAGGTTCGTATACCGTCTCACATGGAATGTTGCACCGCCCTGTAATTCAATCGAATATAAAGATAATTTAGTTAATATAAAGATAATTTGGTTAATTAAAACAATTCCTTTGCTGTTCATATTATCATGAATTTTAATCAGAAACAAATTACGTTCCAGATTAAAAAAAAAAGTACACGACCGATCAATAGATTGAAGACCAATCTGATGATTTTTGCTATCAAATTTGAATGAATGTTGCCTGGCTTGATGTCTTATTTTGTATTAAGTAGGGGCTTAATGATTAATGAAAATGACTTATTTTGAAATCTTGTCGCAAATGAAGTTAGCATTTCCATTATACCTTGCAAAGCGGCTACACATTCCCCTTTATACGACACCGTCATTGACTTGTCACTGTGCCTACAAGCGTCTTTCTGCATCTCACACTCCGACGTGAACGTCCCTTCTCCAGGGAATCCAGGTCGGTTGCTCATTGCGCAGACAGGTTCGTACACCATCGGGCAAACCTCCGGGCACTGACACGCTCCGATGTAGTTGACGACTAGGGAACGATCGCGGGTACGGCACGCCTCCATTCGCATATGACACACGGAGTCGTAGGTGAAACCGTCACTGCCACATACCTGTGTAGAGCTTGTTGTACATTGCAGAGGACATGGGAACGGCATGACACCATCAGGTGCTAGAGTCGGGTCTGGAAAATGGAGGGAAAACGATAATAGATTACATTAATAGTTAGATTCATAAAAACACCAAGATACATCAAAGTGGTATTCCCGAGATTCGGAGACTCGGAGACGTCACCAAGACGTCACAGAGACGTCATGTTGCACCAAACGTCTTGGAGACATCCCCGTGACTGGAAAAGTATCATGTGTTCGATTCTCTCTTGAGTCTCCGCGGCTCATGACACGCCGCGGAGACTCAAGAGACGTCGAAGAGACGTCTACCGAGTAACAATTTACATGTAGTTTTAAAGCGTCTCATTACAGGGGGACAGAGACCGTATGAGACCCCCCAAGAAAGTTTAATGAGAGGGAGAGAGATATAGAGGGGTGTGGAGGAGGGGGGGGGGGACAAACAAATAAAGAACCAAATTTATGTTAAAATAGAGGGAGAGAAAATAAACAAACACATGCATAAAATGACGATTAATGAGGTAGAGAGAGAGAGAGAGAGAGAGAGAGAGAAGCAAAGACACAAAATATAAATATGACAATGGAATAAATTCAGAGGGAGAGACAATATTAAGATAACAAAAACATTTTTGCTCACTATTTATAAGTTCCATTGTAAATCCTGTATAAGAATTACCAAATGCTGGTACTGTGGGTCGTGGAACCATCTCATCGCTCTCCTCACTACTATATGTTGCAGATGCAGTTCCTATAGCAGATAAATCATTAAAAAGATAATGGCAATACGGATTTAAAACGATATTTACAAACGTAATTACGACTAGACATAACTAACACATGTTCCTCCGTTTAAACCGAAACATTTACTAGGAGCTTGTTATATGTTCATCTTTTCACCCGGGTGCCTGTAGGCCTGTTGGCCCGTAATGCGGCGGTCACAACTCGCCGTACCTTCGACGTGCAACTCCCTACGATGGATTTCGTAGAAAATTCGTGCAGCGGAGGTACCTCGCAGGTACAATGCATGTACGACGTGCAGAAAGTTTTTACAATACCCTTACTATAGAATTGCAGGAATCGCAGAAGTTGAATTAGGACCTGTGCGTGCATTGCACATGCAACGCAGGCTACGTCGATGGCACGTGCCCCGTAGCCTACGACGAGTTGTGACCGCCGCATAAGTTAAATAATATGTTAATAAAGACTAATATAGAAACTTACGTATAACGAAATTGTATAATAAGCATATCGTTGTGGGCTGACAGTCGTCAACAACGTAATTCATAGACTTGCCACATAAACTGCAGGCCATCGATTTGAAATAATAAGGCCTATCGTTGTATCAAAGTTTTATCGTTTTCATTGTTTTACCTTGGTAATTTGGTTGCTGCCATTGGTTACTTGGTTGCCCAACACATTTCCCAGAATATGCCAACTGGATGTCGAGATAGGGATCATTGCATTGTGCTCGCAAGAGGGCGCAATGACTATTCCATGTTCGGCCGTTCGTGTCGCATACAGCTCGATGTCGTGTACCGTTTGGACACCGTCTTCTGATTCGACGACAATCTGGAATTTTGGTCGTTGTGGAAAGATAAAAGGAGGAAAAGGGAAGAGACATATCGAAATAATTTCCTTTTATTTAAATTATATATAATAATAACATTCCCTCTCCCCCAACTTCCAGCACTATAATTTATGTCTTCAGATATAAATTTCTTTAAACCCTACCATATATGCCTACATTTTGTTTCCCTCTGTCACTCCCCTTCGCCCTTTCTTTATTCGGTTAAAAGGTAATAAGTCTTGTTTTTAAAAAGTGAGTCCCAGCAATCAGACATTATTTATAAAGCAGCCGTGATTCATATTACTATGCAAATCTATGCGTCTTTGAGTCTATGTGAAAATTGATAATCATGAAAGTGAACATCGCTCTCGATGAATAATATTGAGTTGAAGAAATTTCATTTTATATTGACCTTACCAACTCCTTGCCTAGACGATTTGTAATAAATCAATCATGTTTGGAAAAATTGACTAAAAAATGTAGTCTAGGATCAATAAAAATAACCTTATTCCAGAAAGCCCTAAATCCAACTTTCCTGAAAATTCGGTGGTTGATATTCGACCCACTGTTTAGTAACTAAGACCTACCTGTTTTAGTTTCAACCTAAAGTCTAAAGAGCAATTAAATCGAAATGCACATTTCATTATAAATTAAAAAAAAACGTCTTTACAAAATGAAAATGAAAAGTGAAAACCCGGGAATGCCTTTCCGCTCTTATAGGTTTCAATGCTGGATTTTGCGCATTTTATTTTGGAAATACACTTTTTAGTGTCAATTTAAATTGTACATTTCGATTTACGTTACATTGGTTACATCTGTCAGGAAACGAATTGACATTCAGGTCGGACGATACTACATAATGTGATACTGTTCATGGACATGATGATACATGACATAACAATGGTAGTTATCTTTATGATTTAGTCTCGACGTCGGGCCTGCATGGAGACCATTTCATGAAACAAATATTCACTGATTCTCACTGACACCTGTTATAAGCTACTGAAATGCTTGCATCTGATTGGCTGAGAGCAATTTTGTCGGATAAAACGTCTGACAAGTCCTTTCGTGAAATGCCCACCCCCTGATGTCGACATCCTTGATGATTACAAGGATGACATCCTTAGCAACCGACGAGCGAGAGACTTTAAATGTTACGTGATTAGGAAATGGACAGTTAACATTGACGGGTATTACGTGTAACTTTTCTAATATCCATTCTTATTTTGTATAATAATGATAGCAATAAAAGAAAATTATACTGCATCATCTGTGTAGCTTTTAAGTGGAAAATCTAAGCTTTTCCCTTTTATCTTTCATCTATTGCTTTCGTATTATTTTTTTCTTCCTGATATATATTTCTCTGCTTGATTTTATCTTCTCTATCTTCTTTCCTAAACTTTTTTTTTCTTTTAAATTCTTCTTCATCTCCTTCTTTGCCTTCTCCTCGTCCTGTCCCTCATTCTTTTTTCTTCTTCTTCATCATCATGTTCTACTTTAAATTATTCTCCTATCATCATCTTCTTTTTCCTCAGCTTCCCTATCCGTTGCCTGTCACGGACACCTCAGGTCTCATGAGAAGAGGAACTTCAAATTAGGCAGAACTATGTCACGGTCAAGAAAATTACAAACTGAAAGATTTTAATGAGAATAAAACAAAATGGATATGGATATTTCCTGGGATTTCTATTAGGGAAAAAATATGCTTCTCCTAAACTGTGTTGCATGCATTTTTTGCCTTTCTTGTTCCTCAGTTACATCTTTGTGATTGTCCTTATTATTTCAACATTTGGTTGTTTTTCTTATCTTGTATCTTATATTTTTGTTTTCCTTTTCGCCTTTTCAACTGATCAATCGCTATTCCCCTCGATACAACAAACACACGGCGATGGGGTGATGTGTGGTTTCGATTTTTCCATTACGTCAAACATGAATATAGTCCATAGCTTCAAAGTCTGTAGATAATGCTTCGATATTCCTCTTTGCCAATTCCTCAGGCATATAGGTGGGGGCACTTTACAGTCGAACTTGGGTTGAAGAATTGGATGGTATTATTCGTTAGTGCTATGGTTATTTACCATAAACTACTTCTTAGTCGAAGAGTTCAACACAGCAAAATCTAAATCTTTTAGAAAAACAAATAATTCTGGTAGAATGTTATATACTTTTCAAGACAATGCAATTTCTGTGTATATACGCATTTCCTTTTCTCGAACAGCCTAAATGGGCAATATGATATACATCCCTTTGAATATTTATGTGTACAAGCTCACAAAATCATATCTAAACATTCTTTGAAACCCCGCACGTTTATTTTGTTCACTAATACTTGCATTTCTCAGGATATAAAAATGCTTTAGGCCAGATAATAGTAACATTTATTTTACAGTTTGTAAGCTTGAGACACCTTCGTTTCGGAAACATTACTTTTAGATTATACCTACCAATAATTCAGCATGTAAGAAATATTTCCAGATATTCTCTCCGTGTTTTGGAACTTTGCCACATTAATCCTAAAATTAGGCAAGTCTAGCATCGTACGATTACGACCATGCAACGTGCCAAACAGGACACCAAGTTGTGTTCAATTTCTAGTATTTTCTACTAGACAAAATGATATAGATAAAAAGAGGGAAAAAATGTTCTTACGTGAAAAAAAAAAGTTATCAAAAAATATGAACAAGATGAAGAAGTACACGAAGCCGAGAAAATAGAATGTAGTTAGGATTACGAAGAATCTCAAAGATGTAAAAAAAAAAAAAAAAAAAAAAAAAAAAAAAAAAAAAAAAATAAGGGCAAAAAAAGAAAAATGTAAGAAGAGTAAGAGAAATATCAAGGGCAACTAGGTGATAAAAAATATTTTAAAAATTGTTTTCTATCATCACTAATATTCCCTTGTCCATCTTTCAACACGATAGCCCTCAGCCATTCACCACAAGAAACGCCATCATATTTCCGTTGCCGTTTTGATATCAAAGATAGGAGTAAAGATCAGGGTTCAGATTAGCACTTGGGATAAGATGGAGAGGATGACACTCGCCCTAGAAGGTTCTGAAAACATAACAAGGAAGACCCCTCCCTGTTCGAGGAAAACCCTACAAGAAGTGACAAGCTATTCGCTATGGAAACGGTCAACAAATCCGTTCAGCCTTGCCTCTACGTTTTCAACCACGATATGAAAACCAACAGGGCATGTTCTTTTAAAAGCTGACGAACTACTAACAGATGAAATATGGTGGTGCAGATTCATATGAAAAAGCAGAAAGAAGTGGGGGCAACGGCTAGAGAGAAATAAAGGGTAACAACTCGTTCGTTCGTTTTCAGGTGTAAAATGGTTTATTGATCTGAAATAGAAAAAGGGTTCATTATGCAACCCTTTTCGGTTTATGTTTTTTCGGACTAACTAAGCAATTGGTTATTATATATTTCAGGCAATATTCAGTCGATATAAAGTCGGAATACCTTAAGCCATTCTTTACATACTCGTTTATGGTATAAAGTTTTCAAAAATGTTTTTGTCATGTAATGAAACGATTCGTTTAATTTCTATCCGTATTTATAAGATATTTTTGATATTTTTGATATTTGTTCCTTACTTCACTTTGTAGAGTATTAATTAATTGTTTATTATTATTTTTTTTTGCAATAGTAAAGGCATGTTTGCAAAATGACCTAACCATACATTGAATTATAAATTACAGCCAAATTTTGCCCAAAAGTTCATCTTTCTTATCATTCTGTGCATTTTGAATTTCATTTTGTCCAGGCAACTAATAATTTTAGCCACGATAAATTACTGGGCTGAGAATCAATATAGTTACAGTTCCGGATATGTGCTAAAATACAGATAAATTTGATTTGTTGAACGGCTAACAAGTTCAGCTAACGATAATTCTACAAATTAATTAAACACATCCCCGAAATAAATTTCCAGTTAATTTCAGTATAAACATAAAAACAGGCCGGGTAAAATATGAATGGATGCCTTTCTTAAAACCTGCTAATCTGTTTATTTTTAGTTTGAAATTTATTTTATTTCATAAAATTTTTTATCATTTATAACGATTTTAAGTAGAATGATAAAACGATCACAGAAAATAAGACAATAATATTACATATTTCTCTGTATATGTATACAAATTGTAATGGTGGTAGTGAGAATTTCTTTTTCTTCATACGTCTACTTACCATATTGTCCCATTACAGATTGATGTCCCACGAAGAAACAGACAAACATCAGTACACGATCAACAGTCACCATGATGCTGGTAAAATGGCGGAAGATGATGTTTACTTCCCTCAACTTTATTTTCTCTGTTTGATGAATTTATTTGAATTGCCACAGTAAATTAAAACAATTTACCAAAAGAAAATATATATATTACCATGTTTGAAAAAAGAAATGCGGAGCCTACAATGGCAAAATAATTAAAAGATCGTAATAATCCAGGCCTACATCATTTTGTACATATAGTATATCATTCACATATCTCTTGGTAAATAAGTAGGATTCAGGGATCAAATAACCCTTACAAAGCCGACTCATAATAATTAACAGAGAAAGGATATTGAACATACTAGATTATTTGAGGTAAACAAACAATCTACAAATAAAAGACATTAAGAATTTACAACAATGTACTATTTAAATTACTTTTAAAAAAACATTTCAAGATCGGGATTCTTTGCTAACTGATAGGAATGAAAAAAAATTAAATGATTGGTTCTTATTATTCAAATGATAATAATAATTATGTTAATGATGATCAATTTTCAAGTTAAGTTTCAGATTTGTTTAAAGTGAGCTTTAAAAAATGACGCGAATGACGAATGCAATTCAAAAAGTTAGACATTAATAATCCAGTTTATCTTTCTTGACTACATCTCTCCTCGCTGATTTATTTCAATTCGTGGTTTTCGTTCTAGAATTATATAAGTAATTGCTTGAATCATTATTAAATCAAAACATTTCAGACTTGACTTACTCAGTCACCTCAGGTTCTTGAACTAGACACTCTAGTCCCACGCGTCACAAAAATCAAGGGACGTCTAAACTGATTTAGATCTTGTTGGTTTATCTGATGAATGACGAAGTCACCAGAAGGAAGTAAAACCCTGGATAAAGATGTCGATTATCACCTCCGTCGGTTAGACAAACAATTCAAATCAAGACAGTTTGATGGTGGAAAATTTCAGACTCGGAACATTCAAATATCCTAAGCCCCACGCATTTCGAATAGATGTTGGCGAATTCACCTCCAATTGTACGACTTGAAGTTGTCTTTTTGGCAAGTTTTGAAAGGATGTTAAATGCCATACGATGTAACCCGCCACTGCCTTTCCGTAGCGGTGTTAAGTGACGGTTTTACATCGTTTTCATGTCTCTAGGGAGAAGGTAAAGAGATGATTTTTTTTCTTCTTTTGTGGACATGCTGAGGATGTTTATTTACTTATACGAATCGGAAATTTTATTTGATAACCCCGCCGTTTCTTTTCCTTTTTTTCAACGAATAACCAGTTCACAATTGATCATAACAACAAAAATAATAAAAAAGTTACAATATTGGTCAAAACGAAATTAGAACTTTAAGCGAGATGGCGTTAGGAAAAAGAAAGAAGAAAAAAAAAAAAAGAAAAGAGAGAGGGATACAATTGGGGGGGGGGGGGGCAGAGAGAAAGAGAAGGGAAAACTAATTTTCGGTAATTACCGTAATTTTTTTCGTGACCTAAATTGAAATGATTGAATCGACGTTAGAAATTTATCGAAATAAGTTGGTTAGGTAGCTAATTCAGTCATGAGGTTATACAGACTAAAATCTGATAAATGTCAGGCAAGTCGAAATGGGTTAACGATAGTCTCGCGGGGTAGGAACTTGCGTCATTCTTGAGTCTATTTGAGCACATTACATTACAAATATAAAAACGAAATATTCAGAACCTGTAATTTTCTTGTTTATTGTTTTGTTTTGTTTTGCTTCCTTTTTTAACATAAAGAGGGAGGAAGATATTTGTAAATCTTAAAGTCATCATTTAAAAAAATTATTATAACTATTTAATATATCAATTAGGTAAGAGTATACCGAGCTTTAGAAAAATATCGTTGGAATGTATGAAATGCTTACAGAAACTACACAGTTAAGATTTATTTTTCATAATATAGGAAGAAGAAGTTGACAAAATGAATGCGCATCATTTTAATTGGCTGTTTGGCTATTCGTTTTGGCAAGGGTCAGTGTGGTTAATGAAATTACAAATCTCATGTATCAAAATTCATAGTTCATTAAAATGAAGAGAATATGACAAAAATATACGAATCAATATAGAATATTGACCTTTTCTAACCTTCTTCTTCGATTTATATCCATACATTTGTTGGAAGACGCATCCATAATCTTTTTCCACGTTTTCTTTGTCATCCTCTCACAACGCACACTCACAGGCACATTCATACCCATCCTCCTTCACACAAACGTACCAACACACACAGTAAACAATTCACCATAAAATGTCCCCTTTTGTGATTGCGTATTGTTGCCTTGTTTACCAAGACCATCGCTGAATGTTTGGGGGTAGTAATTTCCTACTTGAGTGTGTGTGAGTGTGTGTGTGTGTGTGTGTGTGTGAAGATGTGCGCGTTTTTGAGGGTGTGGGTGTGTATTTGTGTGGGCCGGTGTGGATGCGATAGGGTAAATGTTCGTGTGTATGTTGGGATGTATGTGGGTGTGGGTGAGGGTCTTTGTGCGTGCACATAAGTAATAGATTCTCAATTTGTTTATTCTTCACCCAGAAAATTGGCGCAAGTAAGATGTTGCTGTCTTCTGAAGATTTTCTGTTATTCAGTCATGCGTGCAAAGATCAACATGAAAAGGGTACCAACAGATTAAATGTTCATGCTTTTCACAAGACAACTTCAAAATGACTTTTTTTTCCTCTGACTCACTCTGTATATATGAACCGATCAAGGTATATCTACGTAACAAATCCATCATTACCACGCACTCGTTCCCATCCCATAGGAATCGATACAATGATGCATTTCCAATACGAGACTGTTTTCAATTACAGGCAATCCTGGGAGATTGCCAATGTCTTCATTTTGATCGCGTCATCCAATTTCAAAAAACTATAGTCATGAAAGTATAAGATTTTTCTTTTCACGTTTTGCCCTTTTTCTTTTGTTCAGATAGCAGTGGCTGAGGAAGTTAACCAACAATACTATATCATAATATATAATATAATATCATCAATCAAAGGTTATATATAAAAAAAAAACGAAAAGAAAATTATCATCTCTCCTTTCGTCCCCTTTTTATTTTGGTGCACCCCATGCGTTGAGATGATGATGAGGCCCCACTGACCTCATGGTATGAGCTTTGCTGAATTATCAAAATATCTATATAAAAGCATCATCATCGTCAACGTATCGTCATCCTAACAATTCACAATCACCGTCATCGTCATCATCATCATCATCAACATCATCATCTTCTACATCATCATGACAGTCATATAATCAGCATATTCTTAATGATATAATCGTCGTCATCCTCCTGCTCCTGCTCCTCCTATTTTTTCCTCGTCACCCCTCTCGTCATTGCCATCATTATCATCATCATCATCATCATTATCATCATCATCGTAATCATCATCACAATCATATTTATCATCACCGTCGAAGATGTGGACACAATTTCTATTGTTAGTGGGGGATGATGAATAAATCATCCCTCCACTAACAAAAGAAATTGATGAGTGTCTAAGCCAGATATCATCATCATCGTGACGATCATCATCATCATAATCATCATCATTATCATAATTGTGATGGAATTATATACACTGTTCGTCATAACATTTTTCTCAGGTTTTAATGTTATGAATACAACCGTTTTTCACTTTTCGGGGTCCAGATCGTATATAATTTCTCCTTTCTTGGGAAAGTGTTGAAATAAATGGTTCACCGGCCCCAACGTTTCCCATTTTTGGGCATTTAGGTTAGAACTGATCGGGCCTTGAGTAAACAAAAAAGGGTCCCAAACAGGGTAAGAATGCAAAAATTGGTCCATTGGTCCATTGACAAAATAAAGACCAGAGCAAAAGGACGTCAATAGAGCAAAATAAAATATTCATTCTTTATGACGAACAGTGTACAACATCCTTGAAGAAACACGTAGAGCTGATTTCATTTTTATCTTTATAATATTGACGACGGAGTTCGTCAAAACTTTTAAATTGTTATTACACACAAAATGGAAAGATAATTAGCTTTGTCCGTCTTAAAGTTCTCACCGAAGGATAGAAGGATGGATATCAAAAGATTGCTTCCACAAACGTGTGATCTTAATAACGTCATGGCTACTTTCATTAGGTTTCGATGCAACAAGTTTTTTTTTTTGGACATTGCTACACTGTATGTGTGTGGGTGTGGATGCGCTTGCGTGCGTGCGTGTGTGTTCATGTGTGTGTGTGTGTGTGTGATTGTGTGTGTGTGTTTGATAGATAGAGAGGGAGAGAGATAGAGAGAGAGAGAGAGTGAGAGAGAGAGAGAGAGAGAGAGAGAGAGAGAGAGAGAGAGAGAGAGCATACACAGGAGCGTCCCAAGACTAGGATGTCATGATCAAGATAAATTTTTAAATGCTGTTTGTGAGATTGATCCGACTTAGTGTGCCCCCACGCCCAAATACGTTCAGGAAAATACAGAGATATCATCAATTGTCCTCAATACGTTTAGATTTAAATCTGATATTCTATATTTTATCATCTTTTTACATGTTTCTCGGTTATTTATTTGATATTGTTTTATGTGCAAAGCATCTGAGGTTTGCCTTTCGTTTCGCAAGTTAGAATTATGCCTAATGCGGCGGTCACAACTCGCCGTACCATCAACGTGCAACTCCCTAGCCTACAATGGATTTCGTAGAAAATTCTTGCAGCGGAGGTACCTTGCAGGTACAATGCATGTACGACGTGCAGGAAGTTTTTACAATACCCTTACTATAGAAACGCATGAATCGCAGAAGTTGACTCAGGACCTGTGCGTGCATTGCACATGCAACGCAGGGTACGTTGATGGCACGTGTCCCGTAGGCTACGACGAGTTGTGACCGCCGCATAAGATCAGCGGAGTTTTGAAATTACCCTGGGGTGCATCATCCATTCCCAAAAACTGTTTGAAACACTGAAAATCAGAAACAGGAAACAGACAAACACCTGTAACATTTCAAATGAAAAACATGAATACAAGAAACAAGTGTTTAGATTTTATCAAAAGGATCATACAATTTTTTTACATCTTTATTTTAATCAAAATATAATTTTGTCTCTTTTCAAAGTCTTCTATACCCAAATTTATAAACCCAACAGTCATTTTTTCATCGTCGTGAAAATTTCTACGTATTAGTTGTCACCTTCGTGTAGCTAAGTCCAGCGCAGTTTGGCGACTCATTTCAAACAATTTTCTTTGAGTAGAATACTTGTTAATTAGTCAGAGTCGTGTGTAAATTATATCGATGAAACCATATTTCTGACGCCTAAACAAAGGTTGGAACTTAAATCAGCAACTGCAGACATTTCTCCAAACCAGACAAATGAAATGAATTCCAAGATCTTTCCAAACCGAACAAATCACGAGCAGATGCAGTTAAAGCTCTGCTCACCAATCCGTGGTGATCCAATGAAATAACAGGTTTTTTTTTTTAGATACCGCCAAATGGTCCAACACTGAGTTGAGAATCACTGGGTGAGCTACTTTCAGCATCCTCACGAGACTCTTCAGAGTCTGTGTTGCCACCAGCAGCTGCCTGGGCCTGTGGTGCCTGTTGTTCGGCGGGTTCCATGTCCTCCTGTTGATCATTCAGCTCCTGCATTTCCATTGCTTCCTCTGGGTCCTGTACTTCAGCTGGCTCCTGTTGATCTCCTTGCTCCTGCATTTCTGCAAGTTCTTGTTGATCCCCTTGGTCCTGCATTTCTGCAAGTTCCTGTTGATCTCCTTGGTCCTGCATCTCTGCAAGTTCCTGTTGTTCTCCCTGATCCTGCATTTCCGCTACTTCCTGGTTGTCTGTCCAATCCTGTTGGTTGTTGGGCCACTGCTGCTGTTGGTTATAGTTGGGCCACTGTTGCTGCTGGTAGTTAGGCCATTGCTGTTGTTGGTAGTAGTTGTACCATTGTTGCTGTTGGTTCTGGTACCACTGATCCCACCACATTTGGCCACCGTTGTCAGGTTGCTCTTGTTGGTCCGGTTGTTCTTGCCACTCCTGTTCCTGTTGCTGTTGCATCTCTTGTTCTTGATTCTCTTGCTGTTGTTCGTAGGCATTCTCTTGCTGCTCCTGCTGATCTCCAGCATCCTGGCCCCAGGTGCTAGGGTCCCATTGCTGCTGCGGCTGTTGTTGTCCCCGTGGTCGCGCTAGAAGTAAAAAAGAAATACAAAACTCATATATAAACCATATCCGTTCAGTATGGCACGAATTCACGGAGAAAATATTGATATATTAAAAAAAATGTATATATTTCCATGATTTTTTTTTCTTCAAAATGCATACAAATTATATATTAAGTTAGGAACTGCTGCTTTATATTGATTTGATATATTAACTGGACTGTGTTTCACCAAGTCGTTCTTAAGTTACGAATGACTTTACGAACGACTGGTGATCAGTTCTTGTGCTACAAAATTAAGCATGTGATTAGTACAAAGCACATAAGAACATGTTTCAGTCGTTCGTAAAGTCATTCATAACTTTACAAAGGACTTGGTGAAACACCCCAGATCCCTCAACCTCCACTTAAAGTTACATAAATATATTTCAAAATTAGGGAGTCACAGTTTATGGTAAAGAAATAAATTTACCTTCGACGCATGCCACAAAGGCCACCGCCAAACACACAGCGATAAACGCCTTCATCTGCGAAGACAAAGAGAGAAAAGAAAAAAGAAAATAAGAAAGTTACAATGATTTAATTTCTACCAATTGTACGAGGTGATTCATGAGCATGATGAGGTCAAAAGTTAGGAATAATTTAAAATTCTGCTTCCATGGAAGCGAAGTAAACATTGAGTATCAAAAAGTGCGAGTCAGAATTGAAGAAGTTAGGAGATGTGCGCCTAAATTAGTTTCTGAGGTATTGGAAGAACGGATATGGGTTTTCCTTTGTCAGGTTTGAGGAAGGGGGAATGAAGGCGAATCAATTTTCAAGAAAGCTTTTGTTGATTAATAATCTCTAAGTAACCTATTCTAATGCCTCATAGTGCCAAAAACCAATAACCTGATTTGTCTGTCTGATAGAAAACTAGCCTACATTGTGTATCATCATGCTTTGATAAAGATATCTTTTATCACCATAACTGAATTTGGGTTTAAATTTGGTGCAAAGAGGACTTCAATTCAACCCCTGAAATGAGTCATTCCATTTGTTAAAGCAATATGTTAAAGTAAACCTATCGTTTGCTGTCTTGTAGAAAGGTAATAGGTTTAAAGGTTTAGCCATTGCCTTTGATATGAATCATCGCAAACGAATTAAAGGCAACCATCGAAACGAATACCTCTGAGCCTCTAAATTTTTCGAGAGGAAATACAATCTCAAGAAGATCTAATAATGATAGGTATTACGGGTAGAATATTTTTCCCTTGACGGAGAGAAGAAGCAACATGAGAGTGGGGGGGGGGGAGATCTGGGCAATGTTTTTAACGCAAACATATACAAAAATAAAAATCCTTCTTCATAGAAATGAAGATGTACAATGACGTATCAATAAAATGCGTCAATGAAATAATAAATTGAATTTTAAGTCTGTATTCTAGTCTACTGGGTAAAGGGTTTACAAAAACGGGCAATGTTTGTCCTCGCGCGCAACCTAGACTATGTATATAACAAGTAAGAACTGGATGATCAGAGACCTGTCAAGTGTACAGGAAAGCAGAACAGGAAACACACCCAGACAGGGTTATCCCGACCAAGACATTGCTGGGGAGGGGATGTTCGTTCTCTTCATCGTTCTTGATCGCAAGCGTGACGCTGTCAGACTCAAGATCGGGTGAGGTGATTGGAAGGAGGGTGAGTAGAAAATAGTGGGCTGTTCCATGCAGTCACATGTACGACGCATGGCCAAAGCACATTATGCGCTGGGAATGCGTTACTCATTCGTCGAGCGCGCTAAGCAAACGTTGTGCATTCGTTGTGTATTTTGATATGTGTTGTATATACACTCTTTGTGCGCATTGTCGGCAGTTTTCACAAATTTCAATGGGCTTATTCGTTTTGCGTTGTGGACATGTGACTGCCGCTTTATGCGCCAAGTCATGTACACAACGTATGACCGCCGCCTTAACAAAAACAGCGCGCCAAACTTTTGTCAAGATGTAGAGCGTTAATATGGAGAGCGCATGTTAAAGCACACAACGAATGAATGACGCCAAACAACGAATACTGACGTACTCCCAACGCCAAGTAACGCACTGGCTAAAATTGTTGTTTTTCTGTGCGTTAGCCAAGCATTTATTGCATGTGACTGCATGGGTCTTTAATATTCAGGTGTTTATACTTCAGCTTATTATTTATCCTTCTTTCAATTTGAAGACGTGACTGCTTTATTTTATGATAGTATGATTAAGAAAACAAATATAATGAATAAGTTAACTCCGTATCTCCAGTTTATAGTCCATCCAGCACTAAGAAAGAAATTCAACGTTGCACCTATGAATGTTAGAACTTTAAACTAGGTACAAATTTGCACCTTCAAAGATGCTCCCAGTCGGACATGGATCTTCAAAACTCTGAAAATTGTTCTTAAAAGTTTATGAAGAAAAGATTTTGTTTGAAATTAAATCTCTTTAAATTGTATTCTTCTTCGTTATGTTTTTTTTTTGTAGATTGGCATAATAATTGAAATATGTTTTAAGTGCTGGTGTCTTTGTTTGATGCTTTTTTTAAAATACAGCCTCATTATTCAAACCTGTTATTAAATTTAATATATGATCGGTTATATTACGATATGATTCTATGGAAAAAATAATAATCAGAAACTTTCTTAGTTTCACAAATCGAACAATTCAAACGGTTTTAGCAAAAAAAAACAACAATGACAAACTACCACAACATTGTCCAATGAACAGGATTGAAAAATTGCCAACGAAAATGGGTAAGTGATGATATACTGATCAATAATATAATATCGTCACCAAACTCATTATCGGTGGACCAATGGATAGTGCACGTGACTGCATTTTTTTATTTTAATTTTTTTTTAAAGCTAAAGTTCGAATCCCAATGTCAACATGCGGTTTAAAGATAAGTGACATTGTGAATAAATGAGCGGTTAATGAGCAGTGAATGTGACTTACAATGGAGAATAAAGAAATGTATACAAAGCAACATAGACGAATTCTCCCCAAGCTGCACCATAAATGGTGCATCACAATCGCATAATAAAATGTGAAGAATTGCTCCTTCTAAAATGATACAAGATTGCACTATTTTGAGAATGTACGAAATTGCACCTTGAAAGATGTTTCCAGTGTTTCATTTTTTTATTTTACCCTTAAAAGCAATTATTCATTAAAGGTAATTAAATATTAATTAGTTATTATTACTATTATGCTTTCAGCATCCTCGGCCACATTTGTTATCAGCTAGCTAAGACACGCTAATATGCACTTGATCCAAAAATCCAAATATACATTAATAGTTGAACTGTAGTGCATTGGTCGTCATGTTTAGGATAAACAATATGACATAGTGCCAAAAGATAATCTGCCTTTTTACTGGCTGAAAAAAAAGGGAGGGGGCAGAAGGTGAAAGCAAGTATTTAAACCATGATCGCTAAATCTTTCTATATATCTATCACAGTTCATTAAATTACCATCGTAGCTAATCTCCGAAGATTATCAAAACATTGATAAACGGAAAATGAAAAGTACATCTTCTTGACTTTATTTTGTTGACACATGCTCCAATGTTTTACATTATAGGCATGTAAGAAAACTGATGCATTTTGACACTAATTGGATTATGAATGAACAGAAAGGTAATATAAAACGGTCGGGATATAGTCAAAATAGACTAATCAGCATTGATTAAAATGTTAATATACCGAGTAATCTCATATGTTTTCTTACCTTACAGGTGATCTTGTTGGTAAACAATACGATGGAATACGAGTGGGGGAGATGGAGGCAGCTACCAAGTCAAATCCACAAGTGGCTCCAAATAATAATTTTCTACCGAAAACCCTACGATTTATTGGAAAAAAGTCATGCCAAAATATGACCTCTCTTTGTATTCCCCAAAGAAACCGCAAAAACCATGAAATCAATTTGAAACTTTCTTGACGTTACCGGTTATAGTTTGGTGACGTCACATTCATTTTCGCCAATCACAAAGCTCGATTTTTCTTCGGTTGAAAGGTGATGACCGATATGTATCATAGTTTCGCTTTCTCTCTACTTCTCTCTCCTGGTTTCCTCCTGAAATGCGATTTTCCGCTTATGATGTTATCATACCGGAAAGATGACTAGAGGCTTAAAGAACTCGAAAAGCTCACAAGACAAAATTCATTTTACTTCAAAAATAATAAGTGGTGTAGTGCTTCCAAAAGGGAATTTTATGAATAAACAGGTATTATTACAGCCTGGCAACTTAAAGTTTTCAGGTTGTGAAAACAAAAGTGAACAGTTACCCTTTTAATCAATCGTGTCAGGTATACTGAAGGACATAGACGGATGTTTCTTTTCCGAAACCCTTGACTTTAATCGGTGAATTTTCTCTACGATGATTCATCTCCAAAACTAAAATCCCTGACCTGAACCAGTACAAGCTATTAGACGTATGTTTGACTTTCAAGTTCATCTTCAGTACTAGTAGACTTGATAACTTATTTTGATTCATATTGAACATGTTGAGGGGGACAGTGTAAGGTTAATATTTTTATGACAAATTTGGTAGTTAAGATTGAATAGTTAGCAAGAGATAAATTCAAAGAAATATACAGGGTATACTTTAAATGATTACTTGCACATAATATCATTTAGTACAGTAATTTGTCATAAAAGGTCCAAAACAATTTTTAAGATTTTGCCATTGTTAAGTTAACCAAAAATTTTCGACCCGATTACAATTACATTGACACATGGATTAATAAACTGAAACGACCTTTGTGATTTTTAGTTAAAAACCATCGATCCACTGGAAATAAAATATGCCATCTGATATTCTAATTCAACTACCAGACCCTGTTTTCATTCTACTCTTCTCCGCCTTCTCCTTTCTCTATTCATCCATTACCCTCCTGTCTCTCGTTTTCTTACTTTCACTTTCTCTTATCAAAACATAGGTTATAATGAACCGATTCTGGGTCAGTTGGGGCTATGAAGGATGTATGGCACCGATGGACTCACATTTCATTCCAAGATGACCCTTCTCTTGAAGAGAGTAGCTCTTCCGCACCATCCTATCATCAGCTTTGCTAATTTGGTGCATCTCTTTTCACAGGAAGAAGCTGTTGTAACCAATGAAGTTTGACATTCAAAATCTCAGAATTTCAGGATCATCTTTCAAATTTAAGTAAGGTTCTCTTGTATACTGCATCATAACCCACACATCGCCTTCAATAATTCTATGTCTCGGTCTTTGCTGAAAAAGGGAGTCCATGAGATTTTTTTTTTTTTTTTTTTTTTTTATAAATCTTGCAACGTTAATCCCGGTAATCCCAGACATCATGAAGTCAACACTATCCAACATTTTTTTAAATGCATAAGTAAAATAATACAATTCTTCTGAGAAAATGGTACACAAATTCTCAAAGAGCATCCTGTTAGTAGGAGATTTGCCAAAATGGATATTGATCGATTATAACTTTAAAGTTTAACAAATACGTTTTTCCTATTTTTCTGCTTTCATAAAACACCTAATTAGTTCCTGCGTGGACTGCTCCTCAAATAGTTTATATCATGTCAGTAAATGGACCTCGGAACTACTTAACTATACACACATTGACATCACCTACTCCACTTAATGTTTAGATAAAAGAGGGCTTTTCATGAAATATTGTATTTGATTTATTTATTTCAGTTAATTGACATAGAACAGTAAACATTGACATTAACCTTAATTCAGGTTTCCACGATAGACAGCAATTAAAATCCACAGTAAATATTCTATTTTGGCACAATTTACAGATTCCGTACAAAACATTTTTTTTTTGTGTGTTTTTTTGTGGTAAGTGATAATCAAAGTGGTTTGGTTATTAATTCTAAATTTCCTTGAAAACTTTACAAAATTATTGTAAAAATGTCTTTGGAAAACTTCTTCGGTGATGTCCATAATAGTTATTAAACACGAGGTACTGGTGTTAGACACATTAATAACTATTCAACTTTTGAAATGGATGGCGTACCCTTTTTTTTATTTTCCCCCTCCCTCGAGCATTTAATTTTTTAACATTGAACTTGTCATGAACAACAGCACAATTATTATAAATATAAATGCATAAGCCCATAGGCAAGTGTCTCTTACAAAACATCCGAACTAAAAATATGAGTGTAAGCTGAAAGCGAAAATATGTTTTGACATCAGCTTATTTGAAAGGTTTCCGTTTTGCTCCTGATCAATATGTGCTACACCGAGTGAACACAATATATTTACAATGCACTTTACTTAATTAAAGTTTGAATATAAAAGAAAACAAAGCAACGCTTGACCACGTAATTCATACCAATATACGTAATTCATATCAATATCAATATGTTTCACTTGTTTTTTTTTTTTTGTGCATTATTATTTTTGCTCCGAGTTCATTTTCTAACATCAGTACTATTATTCTACCCTTAACGTGTCCCTTATACTCCTTCATAAATCCCCGTCGTAACCCAAGTCCTGTAGTGACACAGGGATGGATATCGGACCACCATTGTTTTCTGCTTAGTCCCACCATTGTGGATACCATGGTTGGTTACCATTCCTGTAGTAAGCGTTTGGTTGCAGTGACGATGGGCCAAACGAACCACCATAGAATTCTGAGGACTGAGTGGAGCCTCCTGCTCCCATCAAGGGCGCTGGTCCATTTGGATTTCCGCCTATGATCTCACGAGACTGTGAATTATAGATCACCTGCCCATTGGCTGTCTGTCGTAACGGCCCTTGGTTCTCGTACGCGTTTTCACGGAGCTCTTGTTGATTTTCAAAGATCTCCTCCTGTTGCTCCATTCGTTCCTCAGGGTCCATTTGCCACTGGTTCTGAGGGCGCCATCCTTGATTGTAGTTTGGGTTTCCTTGCTGGGGCTGTGGACGCTGCCATTGTTGGTTTCCGTACTGGTAACCTCGCCATTGCAACAGGTTTCTACCGGCCGGTGCAGTCTGTCCTGCAGGTTTAAGAAATGTTGAATTGTTGTGTTTGATTAGCAAGATACTGGTACCTCATGATACATGATGATACATCTTTTCTTTAGGATTTTCGAAGGTTTTCATGCAAGCATATCAATCAAAATTATTACGAATATCAAATGCGATCAATAATCAAACCTGGTCATGACATATAATAAGGCCTATAGATAAATCCAAATGAATCAATTTGTCATTCTATTATGCTTTTCAGACTGCAGTTAAAATCCTTAACCCCAGGAAATAGGTAGGGCTAAGGGGGGGGGGGGGCCTTAGTACCACCTATTTCCTGGGGTTAAGCTTTAGCACGCTTCGGTTTCAGACTGCGTTTTACCAAAGTAGGCTAGCACGGTAAATAGTACGGTACTATCTGGCCCTGCTAAAAAGCAGGGTTAGCCGGGTAATTGCGGAGTTAGCCGGGCAATTGCGGTGCTAAGAGTTGCAGTCTGAAACCAAACCGTCCTAAGGAAAAGCGGGGCTAAGCATTAGCCAATCAATGCAAATGTGGTCATGAATATACATAATTATTCGTAAACTTGATAACACAAGTAAAGAGAAAAACAATGAATAACATATAAAGAAAAAAAGAGAAAAACAATGAATAACATTAGGAAAAAGAGAAAAACAATGAATAACATTAGGAAAAAGAGAAAAACAATGAATTACATAAGGAAAAAGAGAAAAACAATGAATAATAAAGAAAAAGAGAAAAACAATGAATAACATAATAAAAGAGAGATAAAACAATGAATAACATTAGGAAAAAGAGAAAAACAATGAATAACATAATAAAAGAGAGATACAACAATGAATAAAATTAGGAAAAAGAGATAAAATAATGAATAAGATAAGGAAAAAGAGAAAAAACAATGAATAACATAATGAAAGATAGAAAAACAAGGAATAACATAAGGAAAAAGAGAAAAAAACAAGGAATAACATAAGAAAAAAAGGGAATAACTAACACAAGAAAAAAGAGAAAAACAATGAATAACAAAAGGAAAGATAGAAAACATAGAATAACATGAGGAGAGAGAGAAAAACAATGAAGAACATAAAGAAAGAGAATGAAATCATTAATATTCATGATCCAGCAAATAGTCTGGGGTTAAGGAATACCCAGTGTGAAAAGCATTGAATTTCTTAACCCCGGCTAAGCAAAGAGGATGGGGTTAAGAAACACAGTCTGAAAGCAAAAAAAGATAGTACGGGGTTAAGGATAGTATGGGGTTAAGGATAGTACGGGGTTAAGAAATAGCAGTCTGAAAAGGGTATATGAGTGTTTGTACAAAAACATAAAATTTGCATATTCAGCATGATAATACATTACGTAAATGAAGTGAAAAATAGCAAAAGCTAACCGAGATTGTCCCTGTCCAGAATCAACATTTAAAGATAAATGAATGAGCTAATGCAATTAGACCTAGCAGATAACATACTAGGTAAAAAATATCGTACCATAATAAATTTAGAGTTAGTATAATACTGATACAACATTTAGGTTTTTCTTCCATCCCAGTTTTGATTTTGTCTTTAACAACCTTATGTGCATTTGTCAGCCAATACATCGATTAACTAACAAATCAGCTAATAACAATATAAATGATTTATTAATTCCTTCACCCAACATACTAACAGTTGACCAAATCTATTAAACGAACAAAAGAACCAACCGTTCAATTAATGAACACCTATTGAATATTCGGTCAATTCGCTGTGATGTCATAAACATTCATTACAATACGTGCATTTACAGATTTAATAAAATAATCTACATTTAATCCGTAACTTCTCTAGATTTATATAAAATAAGAGAATGTAATTTCTTATCCAATCGCTTTTGATGTAAGGAATGTAGAAAATGCATGGAAACATGTCATTTATACACAGTAGCAGGAAAAAAAAGAACCATGCCAGCAAATTTCGTGGCACTTTTCCAGTATAAACGTTTCCTAATTCAATATCAAGAGCTATTTGGATGAGGAAAGCGCATGCGCAAAGCACAAAAGTGATGCCATCAGCATCGGGACCTATTACGTGGTGTGTTCTCCACTAATGAAGAGGTAATATGTCAGTTGACAACTAACCTTCTTGATGAAGCATGAAGAGGACAGCTAAACCGAGAAAGCAGGAGATCTTCATCTGAAAGAATAACAGTGATTACATGGATTAAATGGAAAGTAATAATGACTCGACATCGGAGGGGTCATACGACAGTAACACTGTGATTATATTATTAGGGATGGCCACACAACAGCAAAAAGCCACTAGAACGGTTTCCACTTCACTGTATGGATGTAGTCACCCATGCATTTACAATGCAAACAAAAGCCCATGCACTGCCTACTCAATAATACACAGGCAGAGGAATAGCAAAATTTTCAATAAAAAACAGCTTTCGAAATTGTCATTTGGCCAGTGGTAAATATCAATCATTTTTTTTTCCTAATTGGTCAGTTTCTTCCTTAGAAAATACCTCAGCAGGTGATCAACTTTTCCTGTTGAAAAAATTGATATAAAAACAACTACAGCGTGTTCAAAGTGATGCTTGTGTGTGATGTGTGTTATGACTGGAATTTCTCATGATTGGAATAGATTCAGATAAGGAAAAGTGGATATCTATAACATGTAACTATTTTTGAACAAAAAATGTATTGGGGTGAAAAACAAAGAACAACGTTTACCACTGGCCATTTTAGTTTTAAAATTACTCTACCCTCTCCAACACTCAGCTCTGAGCCACACCACCATGAAATAGCCTATTGTCTATGGTGTTCCTATTGAAACATGCCCTATGGAGTATTTTTCCACGGTGGTCATATTGGATCACATACGGTAACATACCTGTCAAACCATCAGTTTTGTACTGCCATAACTTTTTGTATAATCTACTCATACGCCTCAATAATGTTACTATAATCTCATTTCATGTTGATACACACATAGAAAATGTTAAGTATGATTTGGTTGAATAAATCAAAGACAAAAGGACCATAAACTTGAGCTTTTATTGCATTTTCTGGCTTTGTCTGAAACTTGTAAAAGTGTTCTAGCAGCTCATTGGTAATCTGAGACACTCTTTGGGTCATATCTTTGATATGGAACATCCAATTGTGATAATTCAACTACCAAAACCTTTCTTTTAAAATGCTCTATCCAATAAGCCTAGCAAAAACAACTTAAAGATAACTTAAAATTTTAGTGGACATCCCTAATATTATGAGATAAACTATTTTTTGTTGTTGGATGCGTTCACTTGAAGGAATATATCTTCCATATTTGTTTTGTGTTCAACACTATGGTTTGGCTATTTGTTGTTTTTCAAATGAGATATGACAATATAATATCTTTACGGAATGGCATTTCACAAATTAAATGTATTACTGTATTGTTATTGTTATTAATAGCATTATTATTAATATTGTTTTTATTTTTATTTTATTTATTTTTGCACAATAACAGTAACAAAATATAAATGTGTTTGCATAGCAAAGTCATTAAAAATGCAATTTCAATCATCATAACATAATTACAATGTAAACAGAACAGGTGAATGTATAATTTAGAAACAAGTCAATTAACTTAATAGCTGTTATTGTGGGGGAACCTAAAAAAGCATAGCTTGTAAGCTAGGCTCCCAAACTTAAATCAATTGTATCACTAAATGAAAATTTGTAAAAATATTACATAAATATAAACAATACAAAGTACAATACCACACGGAACGGGACAATACTTTATACACAAGACATTAACATTGTGAAGCCTTCCGCAGTTTAAAAGTGTACATCGTAGTTATTAATTTGGCTAGTACATTGTAGTTATTAATTTGGCTAATACTTCTAGCACTATCATTATTTTCATTTATTTATAAATTTAGTAGCATTATTTAACATGAATTTGATTTGATTTTGTTTTTATTGAGTTCTCTTTAAAAGCCAATATCCATAAACTTACTTTTTTTATTGTACGTTGTAAAAATTAATTTTGTAACCCAAGATTAATACAAATACAAAAATTTGCATTCTTGTTTTACGAATAATGTACGTGTTATGTCATGTCAAAGAGTTGAAGCGTAATGCATGAGTGAGACTGTTCTAAAAATGATATAATTAAAAGAGATTTTAAAAAAAGAAGACTTCTCTACAAGGAAAGAAAAAATCTGTTCACACGAATTGCTGAAGAAGAAAATGAATCTAGGCAAATGCATATTGTTAAGCTCATGTGAAGTTAGGGTGTTATATTTAAATTAAGACCCTATTCACCCTTGGAACATCGTTAAAATATGCAAAGTAGTAGGGTATCACAATTTTATTAACTTTGTATGTTCGACAACGTTTTGGCAAGCTACAATAGGCGTTCCCAAAGTCAAGCTACGGTGGTGAGGGGAAGCGCGCGCAATAGGGTGTGTGGGTGTGCGTTGAGTTACATCTCACATCTCTCTCTCTCTCTCTCTCTCAATCATGGAAACTATTTTCCTTATAAGCTTTACAATAATACGGTATTGTTTTTGTTTGTGAAAAAGAGTTCTTCGCACGTTGATTACCCGTGATACTCAATCGCCAACGATGGAATATTGTCGCCTCATATTTTTGATTACCAATCTAATGGCCTTGAAGCTACGTCTTAATGCAAGGAATATATTCCCAATGGAAAAAAAATAAAATCATATAAATGATATCATATAATAAATATAGAGAAATATGAACAATACAATCACAACAATATGCGAAAATGAAAAAAAAAAACAAACAAAACAAAACAAAACAAAACAAAAAGGTGAAGAGATCGAAACAGATCGGAATATAATCGAAAATCAACACAAAATACGAAAATATGATTTAATAAAGTGTCTATTATATAAGAGTAAATAAAAGATTTCTAGAAAATACTTACTTTGATAAAGATGTTAGTAGTTTATGAAGCTGAGATGAGAAAGAATGAAGATGTAAAATGACCAACATCCACTTCTAAATGAGAACCTTCCCCAAGATGACTCTGCTCTCTTTTCTGGTATCTTCTCGTATTTATGGAGGAGAAATCAAACATTTGACTTTTCACCTTTTCATATTTTGCTTGTATAGTGGACCTCAACTCTAGTCCCAGGATAGGGGAAAGATGATACTATAACATTAAAAGAAGGCCTGGCTGAAACTCACGTGTTTAGAGAAGTTTACTGCAACAAAGAGCTAAATCTACTTAGAAGTCAAACACAAATCTGGTAATGTCAGCTTTATTTACTTTCTTTGAAATTCAGGAGGCGTGGTAAAAAAAAAGTATAACCGAAAGAGAGACTTGTGAAAAAGGAAATAAAACGATTATAACATTTTTGAAGCAATATATGATTTTACAAATTTTCATTTGGGGAAGATGTAATGCGAATATAAATACTCTCTTCCACGTCAAGAAAGCCAGAATATCACTTGATTCAATATTTTTTTAATTGAAGGTTTGTACTTATTCCCTTCTGCATGGAATGAAGTTTCTTGTGTAACTGTGATGTCATTGATTACGGTTCAGCCAATGGCAAATGCTCTTTATACCCCCGTCACACTGAGCTCGTTCCTACTACGTCCTTGCAAATTTTGCCGAACGGGCCATAGTCTGGCTGTAAACTGCATGGACGTAGTAATACTTCTTCACCGATCTGTTTACGAACTTCCATGCGACTAGCTCCGTCGGATTTCCAAAAAAGTGTTCAAAAAATCGGGCGCCCATCTCGTCTTCTAAAATTTAACGGGGGTGGGCAACGTACCTGAAACGAGATGGACGTACTACAAACGAAATTGCCGACTTAAATCGTTCTAAAGATGTGCTAGGACGTCATACAACGAGCATTGTATATTAATTATTCAAGTTCTAAAATTAAACGTAGTGACAACGTTCTTAAACGGGTAGGACTTACTCTGAACGAGAAGGAGTTACTACGAACATACGTTTTCAATTTTTAAACAGAACGGCATGTCATAATTCCCATCACACTGAGCTAGTTCTCACTGCGTTCTAGTGTAGTTCTTTGGTGAACGGGCTCAATCTGTTTACACACGGACTGAACGTAGTGCAGTCCTTTTAAGATCTAGTACAAGACCGTTTACAATTCTGACTTACGAACTTGGCGAACGGGCCCGAACGGAAAGAACGGAAAGGCATTCCGATTTTTTTGAACATGTTCAAAAAATCGTACTGGCTTCAAGTTCTAAAATTAAACGTAGTGACAACGTTCCTTAAACGGGTAGGACTTACTCTGAACGAGAAGGACGTACTACGGACGTGGTACCTAACTTTATCATGCTGCCGCATAGGCACTTTTAGTGACCGTTTGGACGTGCTACAACGGTATAGATGTGAACGAGCAGTTTACTCGTTCTGAACTGGATAACAACGTATTGCGGACCGCGATTAAAGACGGAATTGACGTAGCGAGAACTATTTATGAACTGCCTAGCATCGTATTCAAGAAATTATTTTTCAAAGTTATAAGTTCCAACTCGACCAAAGCCCGTTTAGCATTTTTTTTTTAAACGGGCAAAAACGGGCAAGAACGTTATAGAACGACCTCAGTGTGACGGCCCCCTTAGGGTGTACGTGTAAAATGATGGCTACGTTCTTGGCGGGAAGAAGAAATACTCCTATTTTCTTGTTTTTGTTTCAATAGTTCACTTATTGGCAACGGTTTACAGACTGGCAATCTGCCTTACTCTTCAAAAACAGAAAATAACAGCTGAACAGAGTTCTTATTATTGATTATTATAAGATTTAAAAAAAATAATAACATTCTTATTTATTCATGAATCTCAATAACCTGAATGAAAAGTTCAGCTAGTATTGGATGCATCCAAGGAATAAGAGGATCATCAAAATTTCATTTGCAACACCTTGGATAAAGAAAAACCATAAAACGTTATTTTTCCTTTTGCTTTTTCAGATGACAAAAACTAAACTTTTGGCTTTTAAAAAAAATGTTAGAACTTGTTTTCTTTTCTTTTCCTCTTCCGTTTGATGTTGTTGCTTGTCGATATAAAACCTACCTTCGACCAAGTCATTGTAGGTCTATCAGTGCAATACATTGTAAAAAAAAAAAAAACTTAAATGTTTGAATTTAAAGAATATGGATCGAATAAATTTGAAGAAATCAACCTTACTATGATTAAATATATATATATATATAGTTTTTATTTTTATTTATTTTTCTTTATAAATAACCAATATTTTGTATTAAAGGGGAAGGAAACCCTAGAAATTCATTAAATTGTACAAAAACAGGAAACTCAAAGAAGCTGATCAATGAAAATTTGAGAAAAAATGAATGAATATTAAGAAAGTTATGAGCATTTGAATGTTGTGATCACTACTGCTATGGGGATCCTCACATTGGCAACGGGCCCATGTGTGATGTCATACATGAACAACTTCCCCATTACTTTTGTACATATTTCACTAAAATTGTCTTTTTTATTAATTCCGTTAAAAGATCTGAGATTCTTTTCATGGAAGGACGTGTAATACAAGTTCACAAAATATAACCATGTGTGAAGAGTCTGTACTACCATTAGAATGAGGAAAAAGAAGAATTTTTGGTATTTTTTTGTAAGTAATATGGGAGAGTTGTTCATGTGTGACATCACACATCTTGGGCCAGTTGCCAGTGTGTGGATCTCCATAGCGTTAGTGATCACAACATTCAACTGCACATAACTTTCTTATTATTTATTAAATTTTTCTCAAACTTTCTTTAATCTGTTTCTTTAATTTTTTTTTGTTTCATACAATTCAACTGAATCCTAGGGTTTCATTCTCCTTTAAGATTCAATATGAACATTCAGAATCGTCTTTTGTCTCTGACTAAGATTTTGCTCGGATCGAATGTTTAGGCTTTTGAACTTAATTTTGAGATTCAATCTGACAACAAAAAGAAGAAATTTCTCACAAGCTTTAACTAGCAGTAATGTTGTTTTAACCTTTCAATGGCTTCATTAAGTGGGTGAGATAAACTCAAATAAGATGTTAGTATGCCCTTCAAATCTATCCTCTGTTTTGTTGTGGCTTCCTGTCATTCTTAAAGGACACAACCCCTATGTCAAGATCATCTTCAGAGGCATGGAAGAGACATGGACAAAATATGGAAGGGTTTCTATGGTAACGGATGGACAGTCATCATCTCGAGCTTCTGCATCCTTCTCCCTAGGGGATGAAGGTCCTGACGGTGTCTGTTATGGCGGGGGAATGTGGGACAAAGTTCTGTTTGTGCACTCTTTAGGGTATTAATCAACTTGTTGGCCTACGTCACCAGTAGCTCGACCTTCGCGAAAGAAGTAGGCCTAAGCCAAGGGCGTCATTTCATGAACCTGGTCATTGATCCAATATCGATTATAGCATTAACGTTTTTAGACAACTTTATTGACGCAATGTGTGGTCCATGTGGTCATGATATTAACGATCTTTGTCGAATATATGAAAATGTTAATAGTAATTGTCATGGTTATAAGGACAACAATTGGCAATTATTTTTTGAGTCTTTTGTTAAGAAAATGAAATTTAAAAAAAAGTATTCCAACAGAATAAAATAACAAGTAAACATTTGATTCCACATACTTTCTGTATGCCATACTATATAGTGATAGCCAAGTATTAACACCAGTGAAACCGACTCCGAACCAACACCAAACAGAACATAATAATTATTTCATTACCGCGAATGGAGTCGGTTTCACTGGTGTAACTAAACGCGGGTAAATATTTCAAAGTGTGTCTTCAGGGACATGAGAAGGTCCATGTCTTGGAATGTAATAGACAAACATCCATTATGCCATATTCATAGAGCTACATTGGTTACAATGACAAGATGTATTAAAAGTCGATCTGTCTCTTAATATTTGTGGTAATGTAATCATTTGGTCAGGCTGGTGTCGGTTTGGAGTTGGTCTCATTGACCAGACTATAACCTCTCACTAAGGAAACTCAAAAGTCCTGACAGCACTAAAAATCGTACTTCCTGTGAGACTTTTTTTTAAATAACATCTTTATTTACCATGTTTACTACGGTCCTTACCCTCCCCTACCTGAGGATCCGACTGAGAAAGAAAATACACTGGGTGAATGTTTATCAAAGAATATATTAACACGTTTAAAGTTTTTGGAAAGAAACTGTAAGAGCTCACCATTAATATATTACCGGTCCGCAGTGGCGTATCTAGGGGGGGGGGCGTGCCCCGGGTGGAGCTTCAGCGGGGGGGCGCAAAAAAGGAAAAGGAAAAAAAAAGAAGAAAAAAAAAAAAAAAAAAGAAAGAAAAAGAAGGGAGAGAAGAAGCGGGAGAAGAAGAAAAGGAGATCGGTTGATCCACAGTGAATTGGGGCATGTTTAATCCCATTATTAGTTTTGGCGCCCCCCCCCCTACATATCACCACTAAGTTTTACTTTTTGGCGCCCCAAAGTTTCTGGTCCATTTCTTTGCTTAGTACCTTCTTGGTTCCGTTCAATTTTGCGCCTCCTATGTAGGCCTATTTTTGAAGATCAAATCGGCGCCTTCAATTTCGCGTCCCTCCCTTACAAAAATATCGTGTGGTACCACACAACGGTACCATACAAAATACCACAGGATTTTCCTATGGTTTTTTGGCACAAATACCACATAAAATACCATACAGGAGTACCATAACAGCCAAAATACCAAAGGGTTTCCTATGGTTTTTTGCACAAATACCACAGGATTTCCTATGGTTTTTTGGCACAAATACCACATAAAATACATACAGGAGTACCATACAGCCAAAATACCATAGGTTCCTCATGGTTTTTTGGCACAATACCACAGGATTTCCTATGGTTTTTTGGCACCAAATACCACATAAATACCATACAGGAGTACCATACAGCCAAAATACCATAGGGTTTCCTTTGGTTTTTGGCACAAATACCACAGGATTTCCATGGTTTTTTGGGCACAAATACCACATAAAATACATTACAGGAGTACCATACAGCCAAAATACATAGGGTTTCCTATGGTTTTTTCGCACAAATACCACAGGATTTCCTATGGTATTCTGGCACAAATACCATACAGAAGTACCATACAGCAGTACCATACAGCAAAAATAGTACCCCAAAGCAATGAGTTACTAAGTATGCCCACATCAATACCACACAAAGGTACCAGGATTACCACATACCGTTACGACCGGAACACCACTCGCCGTTAACACAGGGATACCACACGCCGTTATCACCGGACTGCTGCAGACAACCGAAGATGCCATACACTGGTATATATACCACTATCTAGCAAAAATATTTTGGGTCACAGTTAGTTATTTTCTATATTTCTTGATAACAATGCAAATGTCAAAACTATCGCTCTTGATGTTACTGTGTGTTTAGGAAATATATTTCCCTAAAAGAAAAAATATTAATATGCTGGCAATTACTAGTTAATGAGGTAAGCTTCACAAAAATAATGATTTGTGCATACAAAAACATTGTATGCAAATGAGCTAATTACCATAGTACCACATGAAGTACCACAGGAATACCATACGACTACCAAACTTCAGCAGTAAACTAACATAAATCCACTTTGACTAATGCCTGTTTGGTTTCATCCGTGTTGGATGTTTGCCTTCAATCAGTTTGTCAAATTACCATTTGGTCTAATTAATTCCCATTTCGTCTAATCAAGTCGACTTGGTCAAAAACTACTTAGTCAATTCCTTAAGAAACTATCCCTTAGAAAAAATATCCTTTGGCAATACCACACAACGGTAGGTATTGGCGGCGATCCCGGGTGGACGGGGGCACAATCGAGTTCCCCCCCCCCCCTCGATTTTTGCTTTCTGGAAGGATCGTCCACCCTCGATTTTCAGAGCTTAACATAAATATATGTCCATATAATAGACGAAAAGGCACAGTGTGCGTAAAATTTACCAAGTTCAGATCATTAAAAAGCAAAATTTTCGGCTCGCGCTTCGCTTGCCAAAAAACCCCCCAGACAATAATTAAACTAATAATCTTTCTTCAGGTCCCTATATGCATTTATTCTTTTATTTGTTACAACGTGTATCTAGTGTATAATTAATTCCCCTCCAAAATTGGCGGCAATCAGGTGGACGTGTCCCCTTGATTTTTAAAGCTTCACATTTTGTTTTTATTTTCTAAGTATTTTGGATAGATTTTGCATTTGCCCACTTGTCCAAATGTGATGGAAATAAACTTTGAAACTTCTTTAAAATATTTGTTTTCAGATCCGTATCGTTATAGAAAGTGACCATATTCAAAAGGGATTACAAACATAATCTATTTTGTAAAACGTTGATTAATGAGATTTTCACTCGCGCTTCGGAATTGTATTTTCTTTAAGGGTAGTGATTATCAGCTAGTGAAAAATGATTAATATTATTATAAAGCAAAATTTACAGCTCGCACTTCGCGCTCACAAACAAATAACAATACAATGATTTAACGATTTAACTATGTCTTCAGGTCGATATAATGTATTATTTTGTGGAATATGTTTTATTTGTTCCAACTTTATATTCTTAAAATTGTCATTAGTTTCTGTATAATAAGTGAAATAGATCATTCTATTTCGAATTTTGGGTATACAAATATTTAGGACGCCTTATTCCGTCCGAGTCTATAATATTTCCCATTCCGCGTGCCGTTTGAGTGTAAGCAGATTTAAGGCCACATGTCATGAGTTGGGTGTAAAATGCGTAACATGCACAAAAAATTGTAGAAATGTATATTGTCACAACCAAACATCTCTAGTTTATAAGTGGTAAGTCAGACACGTATAAAAGTTTATATTTATGAAAGCAGAGATTGTAAGGAAGATGATTAACATATTTTTGTGCCTGTAAAGGGTGTCTCATAAAAGCTATACAGAGTGTTACTGGGAAAATGATTTTAAAAAGTTCACAATTTTACTTGCGAATGATTTCTTAATCTTTGTACCAAATGAAATGAATCATTTTGGAATGTGTTAATAAGACACTATGCTTCTAAAAAATATAAGCTTGTAACACAAAATTACGTTTTCTAACCGCGCTACAGGGTGTCAACAAGGAGAAAATTTAATAGTACAAAAAGGGCATAAATCCTATCTTTCATACTTGGATTACAACAATGTTTATTGCAAGAAATTAAAACAATGTTCATTGCAAGAAATTTGTTTCCACTTAATTGTGTATCTACATGCATGCAAAGAAAATGGCGAAAAAGCACAATTATTGTTATAAGATTGCATGTGACAATTTTCGATGCCTTCAATGCATTGTCTATGAGGATAGGTGCATTAAGTATGTTTTAATTGAGTAATTAATTGATTAAATAAGTTCTGAAAAATCTACTTTGTATCTGTCTAGAACCAGATAAATTCCAAAGAGAATGATATATCACTCAACCCATAAGACCAATAGACTGGAAAGATATAATGCAACAAAGAATAAAAAAAGTAACAAAAATAGGAATTTCCTATGCTTCAACACGTGCCTCGACCGTAGGATCCTCCACCCCTTACCCTACTCCACTATTATTATGTTTGCATTAGCATAGCATAGCATGAGCATAACAAAGTTGAAACTTCACAGACATATAGCCTGATAAATTATCTACACTGTGAGTTATTGCACAACTCATGGTTGTACATCATTTTCATGATATGTGAAAAAATGTGATCATTTTTCCTCCAAAATGTAACGCCTCCACCCTTTTACTATACCCCCAACATGTGACACATGACCTTAACGGTTCATGGACTTTCTACAACTTAAAAAAAAAAATAAAAAAAATGAGCAGGAATAAAAAAAAATTCTGACATGACTGTCATTTCATTTATTGAGAATCAAGCCTGGTATTTCTAAGTTCAAACAATGAATACCTAAAGCTACATACGTGTATGATCTGCTGTGTGGTAACTGCTGTATGGATACTGCTTCATGGTACTACTGTATGGTACTGGCTGTATGGAACTGGCTGTAATGGTACTTGCTGTGGTGCTGTTGTATTCACTGTGTGGTCTAAACATGAAAGTAAATCTGACACTGGCTGTCATTCACTTATTGAGAAAATTAGCCCTGTATTTTGCTAAAGTTTTCAACAATGAAAACCTAGAGCTCATACTACTGTATGATTCGACTGTATGGTACTGCGTACCTGGTACAGCAGTGTATGGTACTGTTTAGGTATCTACTGTAGGTACTGCTGTATGGTACTTGCTCTGGTAACTAGATGTGTGGTACTGCTGTATGGTAACTGCTGATAATGGTCAATGCTGTAATGATGCTGCTATGTGGGACTCTGATGGTACTGTGTATATGGTACCGCTAACTAGCCAAAAACCACACACAATACCATACAATATGGTATTTGTGCGCAAAACCTCACAGAATACCATACATATGGTCATTGTGCCAAGAAAAAAACACATACAGCAATACCAATACTGTGGTATTGTGGCCAAAAAACATCAGCAATACCATACATATGTATGTGCAAACAAAACATACAGCAATACCTACATATGGTATTTGTGCTAAAAACATACAGCAATCCATACATATGGTATTTGTGCCAAAAACCACAGCAAATACATAATATGTATTTGTGCCAAAAAACCATACAGCAATACATAAGATGGTATTGTGCTAAAAAAAAACAAAACTTGCAGGCAATACCATTCATATTGATATTTGTGGCCAAAACCATAAATCGGAAATACCATACAATATGGTATTTCTGCCAAAAACCCATAAAGCAATTACCATAACAACTGGTATTTCTGCCAAAAACCATACAGAAATACCATAATATTGTATTTCTGCCAAAAAAACCATACAGAACATACCTACATATGGTACATTTCTGCCAAAAACATACAGCAATAACCATACTATGTATTTGTGCCAAAAAAACAATACAGACAATACCATACATATGGTTTTCTGCAACAAAAAAACATACAGAAATACCATTACATATATGGTATTTGTGCCAAAAACCATACATGCAATACCATACATGATTGATATTTGTGCCAAAACCATACAGAAATACCATACATATGAGTTATTGTGCCAAAAACGCATACAGAAATACGCGTACATATTGGTAATTGTGCCAAAACCATACAGCAATACCT
>CALNVZ010002100.1:67264578-67301053 GCA_940671915.1 Paracentrotus lividus | reverse complement strand
TTTTTTTACTGTGCATGCTTTTTCTCTGACATTCAACCAGTAAACTAATCGGTTGAACAAACGATGGTTGAACAAACGATTAATCAATGAAGCGACTAACAAGGCAATCAATACAGTAATGCGGCGGTCACAACTCGTCGTAGGCTACGGGGCACGTGCCATCAACGTAGCCTGCGTTGCATGTACAACGCACGCACAGGTCCTGGGTCAACTTCTGCGATTCCTGCGTTTCTGTAGTAAAGGTATTGTAAAAACTTCCTGCACGTCGTACATGCATTGTACCTGCGAGGTACCTCCGCTGCACGAATTTTCTACGAAATCCATCGTAGGGAGTTGCACGTCGAAGGTACGGCGAGTTGTGACCGCCGCATAACCAGTCAATGATTCAATCAAGCAATCCATCAATCAATTGCCTAATCACATAATCATTCAGTGACTCCTGCAATCAATCAAAATTAATCCATCAATAGATCGCCCAACACGTACAGTCAATTGGTCAGTCACTCGCTCTTGCAATCAATCGTCCCATGGCTCATTCACTCACTCCTAGCCTGTAATCAATTGATCCATGGCTTAGTCAATCACTACTACAATCAATCGCCTAATGGCTCCGTCAATCACATCTACAATCAATCGCGCTATGGCTCAGTCAATCACTTCTACAATCAATCGCCTTATGGCTCAGTCAATCACTTCTACGATCAATCGCCTTAAGGCTCAGTCAATCACTTCTAAAATCAATCGCCCATGGCTCAGACAGTCACTCCTGCAATCAATCGATCCATGAATTAGTCACTCACTCCTGAAATCAATCACACCTATGGCTCAGTCACTCATTCCTGCAATCAATCGCTCCATGGCTTAGTCACTCACTCCTGCAATCAATCGCCTTGCGGCTTAGTCATTCACTTCTACAATCAATCGCCTTTTGGCTTTAATCACTCATTCCTGCAATCAATCGCCCATGGCTTATATTTTTGGCACTCACTCCTGCAATCAATCGCCCCATGGCTAAGTCACTCAGTTCTACAATCAATCGTCACATGGCTCTTGCATTCACTTCTACAATCATTCGCTCCATCTTGTCCATGACTCAGTCACTCACTCATGCAATTAATCGTCTTATAGCTCAGTCAATCACTTCTACGATCATTCGCTTTATGGCTCAGTCAGTCACTTATACAATCAGTCGCTCCATGGCTCAGTCAATCACTTCTACAATCGATCGCCCATGGCTCAGACAGTCACTCCTGCAATCAATCGTCCATATAGCTCAGTCACTCATTCCAGCAATCAATCGCTCCATGGCTTAGTTACTCACTCCTGCAATCAATCGCCTTGCGGCTTAGTCACTCACTTCTACAATCAATCGCCTTGCGGCTTAGTCACTCATTTCTGCAATCAATCGCCCCATGGCTTATTTTGTAGTCACTCACTCCTGCAATCTATCGCCCCATGGCTCTTGCACTCACTTCTACAATCATTCGCTCAGTCATGATCATGGCTCAGTCACTCACTCATGCAATCAATCGATCAATCACTTACTCAGATAATTCTTCAAATAATCGATCGTGCAATCAACCAATCACTGGGTCACTCTTCAATCAATCAATCAATCAAATAATACTATCATGTATACTGCTCTTTTCTCACAGCGGCCCTAAACGTGAAAATCAATCAATCAATCAATCAAAAGTCTATCATTGAAAAAATAGTAAATAAGTCAATCACCCAAGCAATCAATCACGTAATTTATCAATCAATATACACAAAGCATGAGACTTATTTGGTATCATGAAGGCCTACAGGTGGACTTTGAAACTGAGTATGTAAGTTTTTTTTTCATATTTATTTCACATTTAAAAAAGTTTTTCAGTATCGTTCTGCAGATATTTATTTTACTACAAACTGAAGATTGTTTTAATTTATTTATTGTATTATTTATCCTTTTTTCCCTATTTTTTGTTGAAGGAATATTTTATTCAGCAACGCAATCTAATTTTTTCGTTGCTGTCGTTCGTTTTGCCAATGACAAATTTAGGATGAATTTATTTAAAATTTAATACATTTCCTTAAAGTCCTTACGCCAATACAAATAAAACCAGCAAGAAAAGAATCTCCAATTTCTTATTTGTTCCTACAGACATGTCTAGATTTTTATTCATTTAGAGTTTCTCATATATCTAAAATATATATTTATTTGCAATTTTATATTCCTTTTTCATTATTCTGGATACATGTTGGTCAGTTTCATCCTGGATATAACAAATACAGTCAATACACAACTAACACTTATTAGAAAAACATATTATTTCAGAATTTAGTTGCCCTCCAGCAAAAAGTGACTTATGGATCAAATCGTTGTGGTCTTCGTTGCCCTGGACGCAGACGCTGCTGGGGGATGGGTCGAGGTCCTCTGCGATTCTGGGTGAACGGAGCTCCGTCTTCGCGTTCATTCTCCTGCATCTCCTGGGCATTCTCCTGCATTTCTTGCTGTGCTTCCATAGCGTTTTCCTGCATCTCTTGTTGGTCCTCCATCCGGTTTTCCTGCATTTCTTGCTGTTCCTCCATCGCGTTCTCTTGCATCTCTTGTTGTTCCTCTGGATCAACTCCTAATACTTGGTTTTGTGGTGAGTAGAAGCCCTGATTGGTCTGAGGCCACACATTCTGTTCCCAAAATGGTTGCTGTCGCTGAGGTTGGGCGGTGTACGGTTGTCGTCTTGGCTGTTGGTAGTAAGGTTGTTGATAATAAGGTTGCTGGTTATAAGGTCGTTGCCTGCCTGGTTGCTGCCATCCTTGCTGTTGCCATCCTCCTTGCCATGGTTGTTGCGGTTGCCAGGGTTGTTGCGGTTGCCATTGTTGCTGCCGCCATTGTTGCCGCCATGGCTGATTCTCGTATTCGTTTTCTCGTTGCTCCATCATATTTTCCTGCATTTCTCGCTGGTTTTCCATCATATTCTCCTGTCGTTCTCGCTGGTTTTCCATCATGTTCTCTTGCTGTTCGCGTTGTTCTTCTGGATCCATTGCCCATCCACCCTGTTGGTTGGGATACCATGGTTGGTTGTAGCCCGGGTTGTAATTTGGGGGATGTTGCTGTTGTCGTGGACGTTGCTGATTGTATTGCTGCCAGTAGGGCTGGTATTGTCCGCTCTGACGAGTTTGCCCTTCAGATAAAAGGTAAAAGATAAAACAAGTAAATTAACGAGTCAATTATGTTTATTTTTCTGACAAGTTTGGTTATATTGTAACGTAATGTTTTTCAATTTTGAAGATAGGAGAACGTCCTTCGTTATGCTCCAAATCATCATATTTAACATCAAAATTTTATTTCATTTTACGGGGTCACAAATTCCGAGTTTACCTGTTGGTATTTTACATTTGATATAACTTAAAATCTCGAACAAGTATCGATTCAACTTCATAATTATGATATTTGAAATAATTGAGGAATACTTACTATATCTTTGCCGCTGAGCTGTTTGTGAAAAGAAAGAAAAAAGCGGAAATTCGATCTGATGCTTCAATATATACAAAATTCATTGGCCTTGTATCATATCCTTTCTAACAGGAACAAACATATCTAAAAAATTAATACCATTATCATTCAATACTTTATTTCATATGCTTTGACAAAAGTCCACCAAAGACATATATTTTTCCATTTTCTTAGTTACACTTTTTGATGTTTTAAGCATTAGTATTCATGCTTTGGCAATGATGCGTTTGCCTACTTCCCATATTCCGTTATCATTGTCATAAATAGAGTTCAGATCATACGACTGAATTTGATGTACATGTAGATTCCAAGATGTCGAACACAAATGATTATAGTGTTATGATTGAAGAAATCTTAAAGGGATACGATCTTGGAATTGGCGATGTAGAGAACGCTTATCAATATATGCTTGTCAGAAATATAGATATATAATTAAGTAAAAATAAGTTTCCATACCTGAGGCAGAGGCGACCACGAACGCCACCAAACACAAAACAAGTGACAGCTTCATCTGAGGAAATCAAAGACGAAATCTTTTATGATACGATTATGATTAAGATTATCCCGATTATTACTTCTTTTTTTTTTGAAAGGTGTACAATCATAATTTTTGAACTGTCTGCAATAATGACAATATAAACACGGATGAAAGAGACGAGCTTTGAGAGATCTTAATAGCATTGGTAGAGGGAGGATGTATCTTAAAAATCGATGAAAAAACTGTCACTAGCATTGAAATTATCTTCTCCCTCTCTCTCTCTCTCTCTCTCTCTCTCTCTCTCTCTCTCTCTCTCTCTCTCTCTCTCTCCCTCTCTCTCTCTCTCTCTTGCTTTCTCTCGCAGGATTTGATCTCTCAGCCGTCTCTCCCCCTCTCAAATGCTGCTTCCTACCTCTCTTCCTCTTTTGATTAGACCTTGAGAGAGATACTTCCCGCCCCCGTATAAACCCCGTAGTCTGCCCGACATGTCATCCAAGGTTTGGGAGGGCGTGGTCAGGAAATTCCCCCTGGCGGAAGTTATACGTGCTTGGCCGGTCGAACATCTTGCCCACAGTAGCAATTAAGACATTGATTTGTATCAACGACTTGTTTGGGAATTAGCCAGACAGTGTCGTCGATCAAAATTATATCTCTGATTTGGACATGTTTTAGGTCATGGTTTAAATCAAGAGCGTTTATGAAGACCTAAAAAACCGTTTCAGGACAATTATCCCCTGCACAATTACGCCGAGGAGAAAAAAACAAAACAAAACAAAAACAAAACAGAAATAGAACTAGATTTAGGTGTAGAGATAGATAGTAGATTTTTGGCGGGGTAGTTGTCCGGGCGTAATTGTCCAGGCGTAATTGTCCAGGCGTAATTGTCCAGGGGTAGTTGTCCAGCAGGGCGCCGTAACACAAAGGTTTGCGATCAATCGCAAAGTTGCAAAAGCCAATCACAATCATTGTTGCATTCAATTTTTGTTCAAATGACTGGTCAGTGACCAATCAAAATGCTTCTTTCAAAATTGCAATTGATCGCAAACCTTTGTGTTACGGCGCCCAGGTGTAGTTGTCCTAGAACCTCTCAAACCACATTGTGAATTGTGTGACCAACTTCGTCATGCATTCAATGGACGATGTGCATGGATCTTTTGCACGAAAACTTACAAGCTGTTAAATGAATCATATCTATATGGATAATGATAACAAATCTACTGAATTAATCATAATGGAAAATGAAAAAAATGTATCATAATGAACTAAAACAATAGCAATGACAAAAACAATCATTCTGAATCATCACAATGAACTGCAACTACTTCTTCTTCATACTACTAATATGTTACTACTACTACTACTACTACTACTACTACTACTACTACTACTACTACTACTACTACTACTACTACTACTACTACTACTACTACTACTACTACTACTACTATGCAGTTGTCACAGGCTCTCAATTTCTTCATATTTTTTAGATACACAGAAATTTCATTTTATATACATGAGTGATTTCAAATGATTTTTTTTTTCGATTGAGAGAGATCCTATAGTAAAGATGACATGTTTGAAATATTTATTAACTGCTTATCATTCCGATAACAATTTTCGTATTTCTATTTCTCTTATGAAGAGATAGAGAGAGAGAGAGAGAGAGAATGGTAAAAACACACACATAAAATTATATGGAGAATCGAAGCGAGTTGGAGAGAGGATGGAAGACAGGTAGTAGATAGATATATATTGTAGAGAAAGGGAGAGAGAGAGAGAGAGGGGGGGGGGGAGATAGAGGGAGATGGGGGATGGGGAGAAGGAGAGAATGCCATTTTGTGGGTGGTATACCAATGCTTCCGTCAGGCGTATACAATCAAATAATAAAAATTATTTATTGAAATAAAATGACTTTCTTTGAAGGACAAAAGCAGACCTGCGAGCAACAATTTCATTTTCCATTAAGCCTACTACGATTGAAAATGATATTAGCAAAATGGATCGCTCTGAACAGACCCTCGGTATTCATATCAAACCTTAATAAAGCAAATTATACATATTGTCAATAGTCGTCTGGTCATGTGACTTGAATGATAGGCTTTGAGAAAATAATAATAGGGCATAAATAATCTGTGCGATAGCTCTCAAAAAAAAATTTATTTTATTTTGTATTGAGGTATAATTTGCCTACTTTTTAACAATTATTGCTAATTCATTTAAGAAGAAGAGGAGACCAGTTGGTTTTACAACCGCCGCTGATTCGGAAGTAATTAGTTTATGCCCACATATTCAATAATGTGTTACCCTCGACGGAGCAAGATTGTAAAAACTATGGCACAACTGTCTGTAATGAATGAAGTACAAATATTTATACAATAGTGTTGTGTCATAACTATACAAGTTTAAAGGCTACTAAGCTACTAAAAACCGATGTGTTGGCTCAGTGGATAGAGCGTTCGCCTCATAATCGGGAGGTTGTGGGTTCGATCCCCGGCCGCGTCATACCAAAAGACGTGAAAAAATGGTAGTTGTTGCTTCCCTGTTTGGCGTTCAACAAGAGGGGGTTGGAGCAACGTCCATCTGGGGCTGCTCTGCGGCTGCCAAGCCCACGGGAAAAGGGCAAAAAGAATATCCGTTTCGGACAAAAAAAAAAATTGGAGCTAAGTGACTGATAAGATAACAACAATATGACATTGGAGTCATGTTTGTACGACATATTATCCGGCGACAATTACTCTCTGGTCAATCCCTAACCCTAACCCTACTTCTTACAGACAAAATAAAGCCCGGAACCAATGTTGGCCCATATGGATGTACGACATCTGATCCGGCGACAATAATACAAGGCGCACTATGATAATAAACTTCTTTTTTTTGGGGGGGGGGGAGAACTATTGATTTAATTTCCAAAATTTTATTTCGTTTTTTTTAAAAGGATGACCAATAAATAGAAAAATATATAATTCGATTGAGCAAAAAAAATCATGCTTGAAAATAAATCCTATGAATGTGAATTTTAATAAAATATATAAACATCTTACCTTGTTGATGATGTGAAACTCTGAAAAGTGAATTTTATCTTTAAAAGTAAGTCACTTGCAACGGTTGAATGATGAATATAGTTTTATCAGCTTCCAGCTTTGGAGATAGTATGAGACGTTTCTTCGACGTGAAAGGAATATTTATTAGGAAAATAGCTTTATTATGGTTTACAACAAGTTAACCTTTACCTCAAAATGCCATTTTGAAACCATGGTATCGAATTAGCATCCCGAACTTTGTTGTTACTAGGCGAAAGTGATCGACGTCACATAAACTCTAGACCAATCAAATGTCTCAGAGGCTTAAATGTGAAGGGTTGCGTCGTTTTGGCGGACTCATCGGTTTTTCTTCTTCTCCCAGCCCTTCTCATCTGTTGTAACTTCCTGACTTATCGAATTATACCCCTTGCGAACTTAACTCATCCTAATGCCAAAAGTCATTCCTACTTTTGCCAGAAGTGAGATGACTAGGAGACAAAACAAACCTCATCCTTTCACCATGTTCACTGTTTGGACCCCACCCATTGACGTGATGGGATAATAGTTATTTTGGCAACCATGTGGGCCTGATGAAGTTCATCTGTTTAAGAACATCGACGTATAGAGTTCCGAGGCTCGAACCCAAACTGAGTCATCATAGTCTGTTCGTATTTTTAAAATTCAGGGGAACATCTGTGTTTTGTTTAACGTGTATCTCTACATCTATTGGATTGTTTTTAAGACAATTCTTCCTCATATTTGTCCATTTGCCTATATACACAGTTGGTGAAGTAAAGCTTAGCACGAATTTTATCTTATTTCTTGTTTGATTACTTAATCAAATTTTTATTCGATTATTTATTATTTTTTTGTGTGCGGAGGGGAGGGGGTGAGAGTTCATTTCATAATGTCATCATGTGTTTCAATGTTGTACACTATGTTTCTCTACTTGTTAAATCAGGATCCCCAATATACTACTATTAACACCAGTATTAAGGCAGCCTCACAAGTGTCATTTTTTAAAGATTGAAATTGATTTTAGTTGATGAAACACCTCCAGAATGAGTTTTTAGACCAAGATGTATGGTTGGTTGATTTGATTTTGACAGACATGTATCAATCGAATCTGATTACGTCTGGGACGTGACGAGATTTGAGCCTGGATCCGATCAAAATTAGTTTTTATGCAAGTGCTGAGAGCTGAAAGTCCGCTCGAACAACTCCTGATCCCTATTATGTTTGAATTTGGTATGATGGCGCTCTTCAATCATGTAAATCTTTAGAGGGAGCGGACCTTTAATAAAAAAAAAAAAAAAAAAAAAAAAAAAAGGGGGGGGGGGTGTTAGGCAACTTGTACTTTTATTTGGCCTATTTCCAAAGAAATTAAAATAAATAAGCCTACAAAACCATATATTGATAGAAAGGTTATTTATCGAGGAATCTTGCAAACATTAAATATTTCACAAAAATGGCTAATTAGCGTAAATTATGTGAATTTGCCCATGTTTTACCTAAAACACCTTTTATTTTTTTGTTGAAAATAAATTTATTGATAAAAACATCTTTGAACAAATTATATAAATCATCGATTTTACATGAAACATTGAATATTTTCTTGAACTAAAGTGTTATAAAATATACATAACGCTTTAGTTTTACAACATTTTTCTATCTCTAAGCAATCGCAAATCATTCTTTTAAATACACTGTAAAGTTCATGGAAAATAATCTTTTTGCTTTCAGCCTGAACAAAAGATGAATAAATTGCATATTTTGCATATACGATCAGAAAATTTAGGGTTTCAAAACGTTTGTTGTCTAAATTATAGCCTTCAATTAAAGTAAATTTATTGAACGAAAATCTTATCTTGTAAAGTATCTGTACAATGTTACTAAATCTTAACCAAAACAGCTTCGTCAGTCGACAGTTTACAAATAAGTGAACAGTGTCATGTATTTCACCGTCGAAACTACACAAAGGATTATTATTTATTTTCCATTTTTAAAAATTGTATTTATGCGGTATTAGATTATGTAACAACTTGTAGTTGAATTTTATGATCTTGTTTTCTTTCTTAGCTTGTAGATTAAATTGCCATATCAAATTCCAGTTAATTTGTTCTTTTTTTGTCTAATAATTCCTCCCATTTGTTTTCAGCTTTTTACACCTTAGTTAGTCCATTTTTTGTACAGATGTTCTCTAAACATGTCCCCAGGGAATGAATGGATTGGAGTTCCCAAATGTTCTTTTGTTATTGTTTTATGAATGAATTTCTTTTGTATTTTATTGTCTTTTAGCTTATTATGTATTCATGACAATTTTACAAGAAAACTAAAACTGTATATTCAAAATTACAATCCATTCATTCCCTAGATGCACATTCATTAAACAAGTATGCAAATTTTGAATAGCATCAGACATTCCATTCTAGAGTTATTTTGTTTTGCGCCGAGACAAATAATAAATCAAAAACCTGATTCTCAGAAAAACAAAGGAAAACATAAGCTTGTACTTTCCAATGTATCCAAGGCATGAATATTTGATTATTAAGATGTAATCTAAAATTGTTGAGATAAATAAGTGAAATAAACACCTATGACTTGGAAATGGAACTAAACTGTCAATATTGGGTACATACTAGGCAGTGTTAATTATACCATCTAATATACATAATATACTATCAATAAATGAATGACTAATGAAGGAAATTATGTTAAATTTGGGATTTTCTTTGCCATTTTTTTGTTTAAGGTCACGCGTGCATTTATTTACAAAACACTGATTTTAAGGCTTTCTTTTCATTTTTTTTTTCACTCTGAATTTTTGTACTTGTTAAGCAAACTATACAGTTTCATTGTTCTATCCGGTAAATTTTGATCAAATTTGGGTATACACCCCCCCCCCCCCTTAAACAATTTTACAGCCGGGAATATGGGGGAGATGATGTTAAAGTTTGAAGGGGAAAAAAAAAGGGGGGATTCAGTGAAACATTTTGAAACCTTTTTTAAATATATGTTTCATTAGTGCTTCAGATCGGTCCCCTTTGAGAGCTCAACCGTGTCCGAGTTTCATTTTATGGAAATCTTATCTAATGGTGTAATAGCAGGAACAGAGAGTCGAGATGGCTCAAAATTTGTTATAATCTCATCCCAGGATCCAGCTGTAGAATGGAGCGTCATAATTCCAGGAGATATAGATAACATTATTTGAAGCATGTTTATGATTTTTTTCATTGTAAACATTCATTTTTCATGATTTTTCTTTTGCTTTCTCATTTGTAACTCATAGCCGTGTAGGGGAATAATGAGTGGCTTGCAACCTTCTGATTATTCTCCCCAGCAACCTCGTTTGTAGGTCTGGTGTTGGAAAGCCCATGAGAGACGATTCCCAGGTAAAAATGATGTAATAAAACGTAAGTATTCGTTTAAATCTGTAAAGATCCTACGTTCAAAACACTACAGCGGGTTTGAAAGGACTTACAACTGTAGAGGGCTCATATCCAAAATATAATAATCCTCGCTGATGAGCGGTCTTGGGCAAGTCCAAGCTATTCGTTCCCGAGGTGGTGATTTTTCAATTTTTCGACCATTTTTGTGTCAAGTGTGTCAGTGAGGTTTTAAAGGTATATATATATAATGTATCATATATCACCACAAAGTGTATGAAATAAACTTCATGCAAATGAGGTCAAAAAGTCATTTTAAGGTCATATGACGTCACAAGGCTCATTAATTTTCATGAAAAATGATAAAATGCATTTAAAATGCTATTTTTAACCAATATTTCTAAAGTTTTGTTATTGAAATACAACCAAAAAGTACATATTTTCTGTTTCAATATCATCTTGGCTTCCTCTAGTGAAAATTTCACAAACCTAGCACATAACTTTCCATATTTTCATTTTTAAAGTATTCATATCTCAGAAGCAGTCTCTTAAAAGTTACTGAGCTGATGTAAAATAACAAAGTTTTATTACTCGCCCTCCCACCTCAAGTAATGAAACAAAATATTTCTTTTTTTACAGTAATGCGTTGTATTATGGTTCTTTTGTTTTATCAGAGGGATTTTTTTACACGACATGTCGCTACGCCTTGGCTACACCAAATATTTAATGGATACTATTTCAGGGAATAATTGTCCCGTGTGTTACTGTCCCATGTGTTACAGTGTCATATTTTATAAAAACTTGACCTTGCCATAAAACGGGAGGCTATATTGACATTAAAATATGTATTTACAAAGTTTATTACATGGTTAAGAGGATGTGACTATGCAAGTTTTTATCTGCTCTTTAAATTCTTAGTATTAGGTGAACAAGTAAATTTAAAAACACCATTTTTTTCTGGTCCCATGTGTTACGAACGAATAAATTATCATAAATTAAAAATGAATTGAGTTATTTCAGTTATTGTGTATGATTTTGTTGAAGGTTCTTAGTCCCTTCAAAAATATACCTAAGGATTGAGATTTTGATTTAAGATTGATCAAAAAAGCCTATTTTTGTCTCTGAATGTCTCGTTTGTTACATTGCAAAATAGCATGGATTTGCCCTCTTCCATTGATATTCGTCTCTCTCCCTCCCTCTTTCTCCTTCTGTCCTATTCCTATCCCTGTGCATTACTCTGTCTTTATTTTTTCTTTCCTTACCCATTTTTTTCTTTTTCACTTCACCCCTGAAATAGCAAATTCCGACTACATGTGGAATAGTCATCCAATAAAACGGGAACAAAACACAACCGTTAACGAAAATAGAGTGCTGACAGTTTTGGCGAAACAGCTCAAAATTGTGGACACAATAAGAAGTAGACCTAAACAATTACAAAATCAAACAAACAAAACAAAACATTTTGTCATCATTGTACAGTGTGTATCGAAAAAGGTAATCAATTTTTGGAGGGCAATATTCCCAGCTCATCTATTTAAAAAAATAATATTTATAAATAAGGACGAACTCCTCACCTTTACAATGATACCTTTCTTGAATCAAAACGCATAACTAAATAAATTGCAAATGAAGGTGGCAGGTACAAAATCCACTTCCCAAGTTTTTGTCAAAGGATGCCGAAAGACTGAGCGGATGCTTTCAAAGGAGTCATTGCACGCAATCGTATTATAGTAAGTATTAATTAATGCTCTGGGACAGCAGGGACAGCATTTACTAAGTATTCTTTAATTTTCGTAAAACTTGGAAAATGGATTCTGTTTTGTCATCCTCATTTGTAATTTACTCAGTTATGCTTTACATTCACGATTGAAGAAAGGTATAATCAAAAGGTGTGAGAGTTCGTCTTTAATCATAATGTCACATATGAACAGCAAAAAGAAATGAGCTTGGAATATGGGCCCTCCATATAAGCGAAATAAAGGACGGTAGACAAATATATATATATTCAGTTTCAGTTTAGTTTATTCCATATTCCAATCAAATAATATTAACAACAACAAAATCATATGTCATATCAATACAATATATTGACAAAGTTGTAAGAAGAATGACATCAGAAATTTAAGAGCCTAAGTTAAAAGCTTAGCTTGTTATATTATAGGCTCCTTTCAGAAATTGATGTTTAAAAGTCATATATATATTATATATATATATATATATATATATATATATATATATATATATATATATATATATATATATATATATATATATATATATATATATGAAATACACCTTTGCCCTTCATTAATCCGATGAACTATATCCCACCCTGAACAAAACCTGAACAAAACAAACAAAACATAAAGCCTGTAAATTATACGTATACATCATTTAATGATAAACGACTGAACCTGTATTAAACTTGCACGTATACATAATAATCAATGCATTAAACAGCGTTATTTGTGAATTGATTGTTGTGTATTGATATTACAGATATGTTTAGCTTTCCACGGGCTCTAAGATTTGCTGTGAGTAGGTCCACAGAGGTATTTGTTAAGGTAGGCAAAATATTATGACGAAGAAGTATTGAGTGGTTGAGGGACGTGTTTGTTAAAGAGTACGGTATAACATGTTAATAGCAATACTATATGTAGTCCACAAAACAATAGCAACAACAACAACGACAACAACAACAACTACTACTACCACTACTACTACCACTACCATACTACTACTAGCCTACTGCTACTACTGCTGCTACTACTATTACTACTACTACTACTACTACTACTACTACTACTACTACTACTACTACTACTACTACAACCACTACTACTACTACTACTACTACTACTACTACTACTCTACTACTACTCTACTACAACCACTACCTACTACTACTACTATACTACTACTACTACTACTACTACTACTATACTACTACTACAACCACTACTACCACTACACTACCTACTACTACTACTACTACTACTACTACTACTACACTACACACTACTACTACTACACTACTACTACTACTACTACTACTACTACTACTACTACTACTACTACTACTACTACTACTACTAGCTACTACTACTACTAACTACTACTACTACTACTACTACTACTACTACTACTACTACTACTACTTATCTAACTGACTACCACTACTACTACTACTACTACTACTACTACTACTACTACTACTACTACTACTACTACTACTTATTACAAAGTAAGGAGGTATTCCAACAACATAATTTTTAAAGAAAGAACTTCAATATTTGAAATCCATTTTACATATATTAGTTGTTGCTATGTTTGGCAAACATGGTTGACTGCCTTAGGGGGCGGGCGCGGGTTTGCCATGAACAACCTTTGTTTAAAAAGTAGGACTATGCATAAAGCTGAACCTTTGTTTAAAAAGTAGGCCTAAGCATTAAGTTGAAATAACTTTGTGAAACGGTCTGCTCTCTTATGACTGTTTTCTTAATACAATACGAAAGAGCTACACATACTTAAGCAAGAATTGTTTGGCGCTCAATTGCCAAAATCACATATTGGGTCTTTGTGCGCACGATTTATTACATTCACCTTTCTCAAAGAATTGTTTTTTTTTAAATATTTTTTTTTATTAGAATGTGAATGCCATACATCATGGATTGTTAGGTTGGACCAGCCAAAGTGTTTGTCCGACCTAGCAACTAATATATGCAATGCACTTTATTATCATTATTAATTGTCAGTGTTGTGATATTGTTGATTCCAGTAAGCAGATACCACTCCTTGTGAACAAGGTTTGCAACTTACGATGGCAGACGACATCATCAACACCTCACAGGTAAGACATTGTGTATATCCGGGGGGAGAGACGTGTCTAATTACTCATCAGAGACGCAAAGAGAGAGAGAGAGAGAAAGAAAACATGATTACTATTATTGAAAGATTTTAAAGGAATTAGTATTATCGAAAAAATTAAAGGAATCATAATTTAGAGCATAATTATACGTCTAGAGCTTTTTTTGTCGGCTAAAGAAGTGAAACGATAATTAAATTTCATGCCATTGAGTTGAGTATTATTTATCATGGATACTACATATTTATTGTAGCATCAATGGTGCACACACTTATGTTCTATGCAAAGAGATTAGATATCAGGCAATTGTTTGTTCTTGCGATTGTAAACACCAGTAGGACTTTGTTCTTATGTCCTTGTATATACTCTACACACGATGTGTACGGACCTGAAGAGACAAGAAAATTAATCCAATTGACGAAATGTCATATTTTGAGAGGCTAAATAAATCTGCTGACGAGGGCTAAAATTAATAGTTTACATTGGTTCGCGGTTATATACGCCTTCGAATATATTTAAGCATTATTCCAACGTAAAACAAATAGCATTTTGTGCCAATTTCGAATGTTCTTATTTATTGTTCTTATTGTGGAATTGTCTACCCACCTATATAAAGTGAATTAGCAAATTTGTGGAAGCTTGCAAAAATCTGAGCTGTGGAGCCCTACATGATGTTAGTGCGTCAAGATGATACCTTGAAAATTAATTTCCTAATCGCCATTATCATGATTATACATGTAATTCCTTTACAAAAAGTAAAACAGTGCAATTGACAGGACAGACCAGATTATGTTATCTCTATGTACAACAGTTTTAACTTTAGTTTTAACCAAAGTAAGCTTATAGAAGTAATAAAATGTAAAAAAAAAATATATATATATATATTTCAGTCACAAATAATTCGGTCTATTGACCAACTGGCTTAAAACTTTTAGGTGGTTCCTCCCTGACCGAAATGATTGCGCCCCTGCATTAATAGAACCCATCTGTCATTTACTGAGGCAAATAAGATATAAATGAATGATATCTATTTCTATTTTGTATCTAATGAAAAGGCGCTTTATAAATTCAGTATATAATCATTATTTCAATTCCCCTGAACAGTCGGCTTGAGAACCAAAATGACCGTGATGCAGCAAATTACCAAGCCCGTGTTGACCTAGCTGCAGCATACAGAGCTCTAGAATGGCATGGAATGGGCGAAGGCATCTGCAACCATCTGACTCTCAGAGCACCTTCTCGTGTAAGGGACGAAGATGTGATGTTACTCATCCCATATGGAATGCACTGGAAAGAGGTAAATATCATATCACACACCCACACTCCTAAACAAACACATTTTATGAACAAACACATCTACATCCCTACTTCTCATTCCATATTATACATGATAAACGAAATGTAAAAGTAAAAATAAATATATAGAAATATTAACACACACCCCAATCCAACGACTTTTACTGAAGATCTGTTTTTTTTAATGGTTGACATGTGTGGGTGTAGGTAAGTGCGCGTTCCTGTAGGTGAGGGTGTGTTATGGTGATCACTTGTGGGTGTAGGTACCGTACACAATGTTGTATGTGCTCCTGTGGGTGAGGGGGTGTATTATAATAAATATTTGTGGGTGTAAGTAAGTGCAGTGCGTGGACATTTGGATGAGGGTATGGGTTATGGTGGACACTTGTGGGTGAAACTATGTGCGTGTCATGTGGATGAGGGGTGCGTTATGGTTGACATGTGTGGGTGTAAGTGTGTGAGTGAACACTTGTGGGTGAGGTGGTGTGTTATGGTGGACACTTGTGGATGGAATTATGTGCGTGTCATGTGAATGAGGGGTATGGGTTATGGTGGACACTTGTGGGTGAAACTATGTGCGTGTCATGTGGATGAGGGGTGCGTTATGGTTGATATGTGTGGGTGTAAGTGTGTGAGTGAACACTTGTGGGTGAGGTGGTGTGTTATGGTGGACACTTTTGGATGGAATTATCATATGAAAACGTTGGGGCTTCTTTCTAGGAAAACCATTTTCACGCACCGATTGTCAATGGAAGGAATGCCCGAAAAACGCGAGTTTTGTTGAAATAATACTGAATAAAAAAGAATCGAGAAGATCATTACTTAGATCAACAGGTTTTATGAGGGGGGTTAATGTATATAAAACAAGATAAAACCTTGGGAAAAATTTTTTTACCCCTAACCCTCGCGTTTTGAGCTTTTTAAAAACTCCCATTTTAGTCATTTTTGGGTCGTTTTTCTGTGTGAAAATGATATTTTGGTCAAACAGCAGTCACTAAAAGCTTTCTGTAAAATTCAGCAGCGCATCGATTTCCTAGTTACGCTGAGTGAAGAAATATATTAATTTCTCTTTCCAATGATTTAACTTCTATCTTATTGTGATTGGTCAATATTTTCCCCCGCGTTTTTGATTATCAAAAAAAACAAATATCATGATAAAACTCGATCCCTGATCTGCACAGCTTGCACTCTCCTTTTACACCGAGGTCTTTATTCAGAGGCATTGGTATATCGCAAAGCGATATCGACGTCAGACGTAGAGAGAGTCTTATACCAGTACATCAAGATCCGTAAGATTCTTTCTGGTCGTTAGGTGCCACTGCAGTGGAACTGTTAGCGTGCAATGTTTAGGTATAATTAACACTGTCCTTTTGATTGTTCACCGTTTTCACTTATGGTGTTCGAATATGTGGGCGCAGGGGTGTCTTTGTGTTATGATAAACACTCTGTGGTTGTTTATTTATGTGCCTAACCTTCGGTGAGGGGCTATTCGATGTTATGAGTGGACACTTGTAGTATGGGTGCAAGTACTAATATTTGCGTGGAATCATGGCTGAGTAGTTCCTTATCTGCATATGCGCCCGGGCTAGTGGGCAACGTTTACTGGTCTGCGCGGAAGCAGACGTGACTGACGGGCGAGGGCGAAGCTCCGGAGATCGTCAGCGAGGGCTGTTTAGCCCGAGCGCCTATTCATCACTGGAAAGTCATATTATGCACTAATTGTTATCGTATGAAACGTGAACCCGTACTTCTTTTATGATCATTCATGAGACACCCTTAATGCGATCGACCTTATTTATTCAACCAATCTAATATCATCACAAAGCTCCGGTTTGTTCGATCGAGTTCATTCATACATGGGTGAATTTAGAAGCATCGAAAATTGAACAACTAAATTGTGTTTCCTAATATTTCTTTCCAATTTCGATGTATATAATTTTATTTGATAGTGACAATTAAAATACCTCTTGTGTCAAACAATTCTTACTTTATTTGATTAGTTAAGTGAACAATTAGTGTGTTTTCTCTAACATTCCGTACCCGCTGTCCGAAGTAGTTAACGAAAAAGTAGCACGTGAGCATGGTAGGCAGAAAAATACTGCGTTGGATATAGATTCGAGTCTTCACCTAGACGAGCTAGCTGCCGAAAGCTTCGTGCGCATTCAGCTTCGCTCGGTCGAAGAGAACGAATTCTATAAGGAAGTCAAAAGACAATGCATGGTAAGCCTGAATAGACGCACCTCTTTCAGAAATCCAGTACAACACTCAACAAAAACAAAATCACTCATCCCACTAAATACCACCGAATATATTGCAGAAGCCCGCAGATTCCTTAAATCATCTATTTTGATGCCTTTGAGAGAGGCATATTTCAAACTATCAAACATATTGGAAATCTATCTCGCAGACGCCCAAATTTTCTTCAGATATCGATAGTGCGAGAGGAAGACATACAATTAATCATCTCATGACTTACGCTCATCGCACGTTTCAATCCTTCCCATCGCTATGGCGTCCGGTGTCGCAATAGACCTATAAAATATTCATATCAACGTTAGCTTGGGTTTCTGTAGATTTTCTACAACGAAACAACGGTTGAATAAAGAAAATCATTTTCGTCCCACCAAGCTGATAATAGAGACCGCTCGGGCTCTGACGCCCTCGCCTGACGGACTCGGGCTTCGCCCTCGCCCGTCAGTAGTTTGCCCACTAGCCCGACGCATATCGGATAGGCTAGGGTGAGGGGTGTGTAATGGTGAGAATTGTGGACATTTGTGGGCGTATAGTATGTTCGTGTAGCTCACCCTACCCCTGCGAGCTCAAATGCACACTCACTCATATTTCCTGTTTGCTTTCATGTATATTTAAGAAAGGTGCAATTTTGAAAACTAAATGTGATTAAGGGGAAAAAAAACAGAAACAGTACTTGTTTAGGCACACTTTATTATTTATGTTGCAATAAAAGGACATACCTAGCTTTGCACCCCCATAATTATAAAGCTTTAACTATATAATGCATATTTTAACAATAAATGATGCATAGGGTGCAACATGCTTCTTCTGGGGGAATAGTCGAACCCCAAAAGTTATCGTTGCCATATTTGAAGGGGGAAAATTTAAACCCTCTTTTCTTAGATTTTAAGGATATAAATATTACGGTAGCCCATTGGAACCTTTTTGATATATAGCTATATCCATAGAGGTTTTCGGTTTGCCAAACAACGGATTTCAACCATTTTTGGTTTTACCTTTATTATAAAATGCATAACAAATGAAAGATATAAATATCTTATAAAACTTAATAAGTGAAATATTTTTGACGAGATTTAAAATTCTCTGAACTAGGTGACTGCTTCATCCCTGATTGGTGTGGATTTCTTCAGTGGAGAAACGATAGAGGGTGATGGAGAACCCAACATATCAGCCTCCTGCATTCACAGACCAATACACAATGCTCGTTATCCTGTAGATGGAGCAACAGCTGTATTGCACACACACCAGCCATACACCACAACCATTGGTAACCAAAGAAAAGAGAGTAGAGATTATTTAAAGGAAGAAAAAGTAATCAAAGGAAAACAAAATTGGAAAGCAGGTTTGCCGATGGTCCACTGAAATAATAAAATAATATAATAATAATAAAAAATGAAATTATATAGATCTGATATTCTCTTCATTTTTCTTCGGTTCCCCTATGGCGACTTTAAACGAGTGACGTATCTATTACTAAATATATTATTTATACTTTGAAATATCAAATACCGTTACAATCAAACCTGTACAAGAATAGCCAAAGTCTGGTATTCCAAAAGTAATGAATTAATCTAATCCGCGAAGCCATATAATAGCCTAGCTACCCATAGTAACGAATTTAGTTTACTGGTCTGGTCCATGCCTTCTCCTTACTGGGTTGTATTCATATTAACCAATAATCTTCCATCCCCTTCCAGCTTGCATGAACGGTCCTGAGCCCTTCAAGATTGGCATAAGTCAGAACAGCATGCGATTCCTAGACAAGATCGCATACGACATGCAATACGACGGGTTTGCTAACGTGTCTGATGAGGGCGAGAGGCTAGCTAAGGTTCTTCAAGATAAAGAAATACTCCTGATGGGGCAGCATGGTGTGTTAGCAGTGGGGAGAAGAGCATGCGATGCATTTGACAGCCTGTATTATCTTGAAAGAGCGGCACAGATACAGGTTAGTCATTGAGAAAATGAAACTTATTGAGGCAAATTAGTTATCTTTCAAGTCGTTAAGTTCGTTGCTTATTTGTGAGATACAGATTATAAGTCAAATGACACATAGATTAGAATCAATGAAATAAACATCGAATGATTGACCTTTCAATTCAAATTTATATCAGGAAACGATTTGAATTTCAATGATTGAGAGAGGAATATTCTCTGAAATAGGTTACAAAGGGGGCCCTCACTTCTATTACGTTAATGTTGATTATTACTATCTTCATTGTGTTTTAAAACAGTTAACCCAAATTGGTGTTGTAAATGTTTTTCCCCACAGCCCAAACGTTGATACATGGTTCCTTCTCATCTATTCCATGCAGAAACGCACATGTTTTAAACATAGGTTTAACCGTCTCTTTGCAAATTCTGTTCATAACGCAGGTTCTTCTGATGTCCACTGGAAATGCTGGGGTGATGGCTTCTCCTGACGTCATCAAGTCTGTAGCTGATGACGATTGTTATGAGCACAATGCCTTGGCACATTTCGAAAGCATGAAAAGAGTTCTGGCAGACGAAAAGCCAAATTTTATGGAGTAGAAATACGAATTTTGTAAAATTCTTCAGTAATTTGAAAACTGGAAACATTTCTTTGGCATTAGTAGATCCCCACTCCCATATAATCATAATTGAATTGCTTAAAGACATTGACGGGAATCTTAAGAATTAAAAATTAACTCATAAATGTTGTTACTTGAATTATAGTATAAACATGATACTTATCCATGCAGTTTAAAATACCGATTTGAAATTCCTACCCTGTAATATCGATGGGGAGTATTTTGTAAATAGTAAAAAACTACAATGTTTTTTTAAAAAAACGATCTCAATCTTTCCAACAGTTATTGTAACGGCACTTTTAAATTCCTTGTCAGACTTTTAAAATTTTAAACTCGAATCGTTTCGTGATAATGGTAAAATGGTATGGCATTGTATATGTAAAAGTATATGATATGTGAAAATTAGACTTAAAAACGATATCGAATAATTTCAAACACTTTTTTGATTTTTGTAAAGATCGATTTAATGTCTATCGTGCCGAGAAAATACATTTAAAATTTCTGCATTTCTTTTAGTACTAGCATTCTATCCAAAATTACAGATGGCTTCAAAGTTGTTGAAAAACTATCCATATACACCTTTTTTCGTCTTGATTTTTTTTTAAGTATATGCTCATAACGTTAGCATTGGTTAGCCTATTTCTTTAATACAATATTGTTGTAGTATCACCTTTTAAAAATATTTGCTAACATATTCATTTCAAGTATAAAACTCATGTGTGAACATGTGTTGCATGTGTGAAAATGCAAATGGTTTGAAATGCTTATATCACGACTATATGTTTCTTGATAATGATGAGACCTCGATCACTATATTAAAATAGGAGCACTACTCATCATAATGACCCTTTTTTCAAGCTTCATTTAACTTTTAAGACGTAGACAAAATGTACAAAAAAATAAACATCCAGGAACTTTGAATCCGCAGTCAATTGACTGGATGGATTTATTACCACATTTCGAAATGTACAATGCATGCAATGAGAGTCGGTAAAGGAAACTCGTACTCGACACTTCGTATAATAATGACCACATTTTATTGTATAAATCAAATATAATCATGTAATAGCTTATACATATACTTTTGATACGATTTGTTGAATTCTGTCCATAACGACATTATTATACAGTGCGTCCCAAAAAGAACTATACATAGTTTACATAGCCTGCACAAGAATTCGCTATTCATTTAACACCTGGGTATAGTATGCCACGAAGAATTTAAAGAAAATAATTGAATGAATCAGCTTACAGAGTAAAAGATATATCAAAAGTCAGAAATGAACAATCAATATTAAGCAAAATGTAGTTTTTCACCGTTTTGTTTTCATATCATTGATTTTTGCTCTGTCTTCACTTTATTTTTGTCTTTGTTAGCCGATTTATTCTATTATCACTTGAATCCTTCTTGGCATGCCATACCCAGGGGATAAATGAATAGCGAATTCCTACGCAGGCTGTTTTTTGTGTCCTTCATAAAAGTGGGCATTGCTCACTGAAGAATGCGTTATTTTCGGAATTTTTTTGTTTCATAATGATAGTTGAGGATATGAGCTTTATACACATCTAAACTTTTCCCCAAAGAATCATACATTTTTAATGTGGTAGCCTTGTCAAAAGTGTATAGTTGTTTTTGGGACGCACTGTACAGGGGCATTGTCATCTAAGGTCAGCAGCCATACATTGATAAAAACATAACAATTACATCGCCATTTTTCGGCGTTTCTGAAACGTGGCATTTTCAGATTAAGAATTATTGACCAAGATTATGTCATATCATCATAATATACACACACAAGTTTGTCCGCTTAAAAGTGTTGTCTAAATATTTACAAAATATCTTTTTCTAAATAATTTCTCCTTATGTTGCTAGCATGAACATGCTCTGCTTCTCAAAGTTGTGAAAAATTAAAAACAGACTCAGACCCACTCGGGAATGAAAATAATAATATATTGTTTTAAGAATACAATACAAGTTCACAGATATATAAAACTGTGTTAATGAGATAATCATATCTTCTATCAGTATCATAAAAATAAAAAGCTCCATAGAAACCTTTGTACATAAACGTACTAAATGTGCATTTGAAATTGATATGTTCCATTTTATTGGATTTACAATAAACACGTATATCCTCAGCATTAACCTGAACGGATGAAAAGGTCGAAATTGAATACATTGTACATTTATAATACTCAATCATATGCGTTTTAGTACTTTTTCCCGATGTTGTCATATTTTATCAATTAGGTACATAATCACAAATAGGTGTTAAACTATTTTGATTGTACGAGGGATGCTCCAGCGAGGCTTCGGCATTTGCTCCACGATCAATAAATGAATTCTGAACTTCGACCTTTCATTAAAAAAAAAAAAAAAATTACCCTAACTTAAGCATAGTCTCCATCGATCCATAGCATCCCAGGCCCTATATCTTTGACGAAATACACTGCTGAGTTAATGTTGCAGCTGCAGCTTACGTCATACCACCGATATTTCAGAAGTATATGTCTCATTCAGCGATATGACGATGTTGTTACTTCAACAGAGACTCTGAACATCACCCTTAGTAATGTTGTAAAGGTGCAACATATTGGAAGTGTGACTGAATTGGCCCTTGTATTCCTGTACAACAATAAAATAAAGTATCATTACAAATTAATGTCAATTTTTAATTAAATACATATTGTTGCGTTTTGCTTCAGTCATATATCAATCCCAATTTGAGGACCACTGAATGTCCTAAATTGCGAATTTGAAAATTATAACATATAAGAACATTTTCGGATATTTGATTGATGTTATCTACTTTTTTCTTTATCACAATGACTCTATTTTTGTATGTTGAGTCTATCCCTTGCCGTCATAAATAGTATCATAAATTTAATCAATGTTATCACTATCACTACTTCTTATATTTTTAATATGATTGCTTACCTTTGACACAGTGGAGCATGCTGAATTGAGTTTACCTTGACGAACCTTGGGCAGCCTAGCTATCTCGGTGCAGAAATTCGTCACCATCTTCCTCTGAAGCGGATGCTCCTTGTAGTAAGGTAGATGATCTGATTCACCCTTTATATAATTAAAACAATGTCATTATGGCTTTTGATTTTGTTCTACTACTATTGTCCTACTGGGATCCTGCATATCAGAGAGTCAGAATCTAAATGATATGCATGGTGGTACAGTGGACATGTCTGATTCTCAGTTTGCCCAGTTCACGCAACATTATGATGCAGTTAATTGTATAATAATTGTATAATAATAATGTGATTTGTATTGCGCCAAATCCACTCTATAGAGTGCTCAAGGCGCATTATAACTAATTTTTAAAGTCATTTTCTTACCCGTCGCAAAGAAATGGTCCTGGTTGCATGGTAAAGAGCATCAGATAGAACGACTGTACATCTATCAGCAGTTTCGGATCTCGGCATCTCAAAAAGAGACGGTAGATTGGTCAAAACAGAACCCCAGAAATTGCATAAGCTATAAAGAAAAAGGGATTGAAACGAATTAAACATGACGATGGTTTTAAGGTGATTATTGACATATCATTAGAAGTTAATTTCATGGAATACAAAAATAGTGATACGATTGTTTTTGTGAATTCTTTTGGTATACTGTGACTGGTAATGTAAACTTAACATGTATATAATTAAATTTGACAGCGTATTAATTTTTAATTTTTCGAACTGGATTTGCTCTCTCTATAGATCTTGTAGGTCCTCAGTTTATGCTGGTTCCCTTGTTAAATCCTTTAAAGTGTTTGATGATACAGTAATATGTTTAATATATATATAAATATATGCCTATGAAACTATGTCCCGTTTACCTATGTACTCTTGAATACACTTTACCGCCCCTACTTTACTCACCAATTTTTCTTCCAATTTTCGGCGCGACTTTCCGGTGATCCTTCTTCTACATACTTCACAGCAAGTTCATCAAATTTGTCAAAGAGATGCTTGACAGGTAAAGGTAGCTTGGCTGGCTTCTTGAACATAACTTCAAACATACCATCCACATATGGACTGATCGAAGCCTTATAGAGCAATAAAAAGAACAATTTCAAGAAATCTTGTTACCTTAACACTGACGTTTATCTTATAAAGAATAAAATAATTCTACCTGAAACTCAATCAGCTGGTTTACTAGTATTTGGTATTTTTTAAATGTCACTCATAATAAAAGAAAAAGCAAAAATGAAACAGCTTTCAAAATTATCAAAAGTTAAGAAAGCCGTGAATGTACAAATGGAAGAAACCATTCATAAGATTTGAACAATATTTAGATATCCTTTTTTAATATTCTGATTAACTTAGACAAATGGACGTATTTGAGAAATATCATAGTCATTATGTTTGTAAGATACGAAATAAAATATTGATATGAAGACCTTTACCTTCATAGTCAGCATGTGAGGAATGGCTAGGTTTCGATCAACGTCTGCTTTCTTCTGTTGGATATACTCAGGCATAGCACTCTCTTTGATTGCCGGTTGTTCAACATCCTAGGCAGAGAACATTTAGTTTCAAACGCTGAAAAACTTCTGACAACAATATTAATTAAGATTTATTCCATATTCATACTTTATAACTAAACAGAGACGTCTACAAAATATACTTATTTTTCAAATTTAATTTAATAATATTTATTCCCATACACAGAAAGTGTTCAATACACAATTAAATTGTTCGAATGGAATATGTTTCGATTTAGTTTTAGATTTAGTTTACTTTCAAATTTTGTCTCACACTAAAAAAAAAAAAAAAAAAAAAAAAAAAAAAAAAAAAAAAAAAAAAAAAAAATCACAAGGCGCATTCCCTGCATATTTTTAAGCCGTTCTAATTGATAATGTAACTAAACATGGATCTGTCGGGTATGTGGAATCGTCTAAGTCACAACCTAAAGGTATACACAATGAATGCTATAAGAAGTATTTGAAGAAAAAATGAAATCATAACAATTATAGGCCTACCTTAAGATGAATAACCTTTGAAGGTTGTTCCAGTTGGCCTATGTCTGCTTCAGGAACACTCTTTGATGGCATGTTCTCCAACGATTGGTCTATAGAAAAAAAAAGAGTTAAATTCTTGTAAATATTCCCTTTGTTCTGACCTACGTTCTTCCCCTTTTATTTCTCAGACACACAAAAACACATACACACACCCACACCCACACACACCATCATTATACGGTATACACGGTATACGGTATATCCGTTTCTCCTTGCATTTACATTGTATTAGTCCACTCAATTCATGTCTTTTGGTTCACATATAATCACTGTGGTACAACAAAAGTTAGTGGGGGTTTTGTTTTGAATTTAACCCCACTTTCAAATATTCATGAATATTTCACACATGTATTATGAAGGAAAGAAAGCAGCGCCTATAATTTTTCTTACACTGGTTTGAAGAAATCCCATTCAAATCCAGAGCTTGATAGGAGTCATCTCCTCCATGTTGCTTAGGTATGAGCGCAACGCGACATCCATTTCCAATCTCAAAACATGACAATAACAAAGGAAAATGATTATAACTGCTCGAGGAATGAAGAACAAGCAGGCCTACGCTCAATTTATGTTTAACACTTTTTAGAGAGAATGTGTTTATGAAAAGCATAATTGTACACAGTGCAACGGTAGCCCAAAAGACTTACAAATACTCGTGGCATAGCTCAAGATAATAGGCGACGTTTCACCAAAATGCGAACTCATTCTGCACTATCCAACTGTTTAAAGTACATTCCTCTTAGTTCATTCAACATGCAGCCTGCATGTTCCTGGTCTTTAACAAGCGATGGCGTGAAGTTATTGCCGTAGCCACTAGCCAGAGAGTAAGTTTCCTATCTGTGTAAAGCTTGGTTCCCAAGCCTCTGTCGTCACTTCACCCCTCCCCCCGCCCCCTCCGCGGTGGAAACATCTATTCCTTTACAATTTACATAGGTATATTCATTTCCTTACCCCGTAACTCTTCATCGTATTCACCATGACTTTCCCATTTGTCTCATCGGCTTCTTTTGAATCCTGCAGCAGAATGGACCGTTCATAGGCTTGAATCCACACTGCAAAGTAATCATAATTTCAATGATAATCTCAATGAGAAAATAAAGTAATTTCACTGGAAAGTATGTACGTGTGCTTAAGGATAAATGTGGTTGCGGGCGTGTATTTTGTGAAACATAGTGAGGATTTACGTATGTGCGTGTGCCTGTAGGCGAGGGTTTATGTTATGGTGGACACCAGCGGGTGTAATTATGTGCGTGTGTATATATGTGCGTGTATGTGTGTGTACCTGACACTGGGTGTGTGGGTCATGGTAGACACGTGTGGGCTATGATAAAGAGGTGTGTATGTGTGTGGGTGCGTGTGTGTGTGTGTGTGCGTGCGTGTGTTTGTGTGCGGGTGTATCTATGAGAGTGTAACTGCACGGTGAGGGATGTGTTATGGTGGACACGTGCGGCTTTAATTATGTGCGTGTGTGTGCATGTGTATGTGTGTGTGTGCCTGTACAGACAATGGGTGTGTGAGTTGATGTAGAAACGTGGGATGAATTTATGGGCGTGTAACTGCATGGTAAGGAATGTGTTATGGTAGACACCTGCAGGTGTAATTATGTGCGGGTGTATAGTGTGTGTGTACCTGGCAGTCATGTGTGTGTGTTATGGTAGACACGTGTGTGTGTACCTGTCATGTGGGTGAGGTGTGCAAGTGGGTGAGGAGTATGTTATGGTGGACACTTGTTGGTGTATGTGCGTTTATCTGTATGTTAGGGTGTTTTGCGGTGGCATTTGAGGGCGTATTATGTAGGTAAGGGTGCGGTTTGGGGGTAATTATGTGCGTGTACCTGTGTGTAAGGATTTGTTTTATGAAGGGAATTTGTAAGTTTAAGTATGTGCGTGTTCGAGGGCATAGGTTCAATACAATCGATGGTAAAATTTGTACTCACCAAGGTCTACTGCATCCAGATCTCTTGGTAAGAAAACAGTAGCCATTCCTCCATATTGAATCTAGAACTTTCTGTTTGACCTGTTGTACACTGTCGACATCAATAATACATTCACTTGAAGATATACCTGACTGTCTTCATCTACAACATCTAGACCCTGGGTCATTGAATACAATTCGGCAATGGATAGGTTAGGTGGAAAAAACGGATCGTTATTTACGGTTAGTAATATGGAATATGACTGAATAGATTGATTCCTTTACCATTCACAATTCATGCTCGGGGACTTTTGCACTGATGTGCGTATGACAACAGTTTAAGGATGTATTCAAATACATGTATAACAATAACATTGTTTCCGAAAAGTTGGAACAACTCACATGATGTGTATTCAGCAATTTCTCAACGTTTTCGAAACTCGTAATTTCAAAGACTATAGATATATCTTAGTTCATGCAAATACTTACGAGAATATTAAAGTCTAGAGCCTGGTCAAATAATTTGCCATACTCTAAGGTGTAGTATGCTTCACCTGTAGTCACATCTATAGGACCTTTCTCAGCTTGAGTCTTTATTGCCTGGTACAACATATACATTGGGTAGATGGCGTACACCTTTGGTATTACCAGAAAACAAGAGAAAGAAGGGGTGTGGTGAACATTTATCTTCTGCTTCTCCTATTTCTTTCTTTCTGATGATTGTAGTCGTAATTTCTATTTAAACTTTTCAGAGGAGGATTGTGCACACTAAATGTTTTCTCTTCAAAGTAAGATCAATAAAGACTTTCAGAAAATATACAAATTATAGGATGTTTAACATGAAACGGATATTTATTTTTTTTTGTTTTACTGCACAAACAGTTGAACAAATTTATTAAAGGTAATACCATTTTTCTTTAGCAGGAAAGGGTAGTAAAGGCATAGCGATATTCTTGTGATATATTCATGATGATGGATCACAATCCGTGATGATGGAGCTATTAAAAACATTTCAGTGAAATAAATTTTATCATCAGTACACATGAATAATGGATATTTTTGTTTCGTTTATTAAATAAAAGATGTCGAAAATAATTACCTTTAAGTAACTGGACATGAACAAGGCTAGCCAGTTGAATAACAATTTGTCAGCGATGGTTTCAGTACTGCAAATTAATGAAAATAACATCATGTAATTTCATGAAAACCTGAATAATACATTTTTTAACCGTTTTTCTATTTGGTTGGCAACACTAAAGGTAATGCCATGGGAAATTGTGAAGTTGGAAAATGGGCTATTTATTACTAGAAGGATCATCTATGATCATATCAACACAGTTCGCATTGTAGTATACGTAAAACTTAACACATGCATGCTAGTTATATTATTCATATGAGAACAGTGGACATTGTTCTTTTCATTTATAATGAGCTAAACAGATAAGTATATATATAACAAAAAAAACAAAAAAAAGAGTTCAATAGAAACTAATATAATGCATACGTTACAGAGCTGGATATTAAGTGTTACCTGGCGAAAAGTTTTTCTATTCCTCGTCTGGTTTTGGATGCTGTCATGATCTTGTCTTCAACTAGTGCCATGATTACGCTGAAGAAAGAATAGAACAGAAGATGTTTTAAAAAAATACAAAAAGGTAATCCTTTAACTATCAGGAGATCAATGGACCATGTCCTTGCACAGGTGCCCTCATCGAGATGAAGTTAAAAGGCCAACAAAGTCCTGATTTGGGAACATTAATCCTTAATACCCCATGAAATCAAAGAAGAAAGTTAGCTTTCTGATTAGTAGCTTAAAAGGGGCTACTTTTTAAAAGGATAGCACATTTTAACAGCTACATAACAGCTCCCCTTGGCTTAAAGATGATTAAAGTCTGGTTCGACATCCCGTGACTGAAGTTGAGGAAGTTTTAAGAGAGGGAGGACTACCCATCAACACTCTTTTTTTGATGAATACCAAATTGTTACAACTTCAGATCCTCGTCATCCATGAGTAATTCATGATAAATTCTGTTAACATCCAGTCCAGTCTGGATAACAAATATAAAATGACATATTTTAAAAAGAGTTTTTATAGCATAATAGAACAAAATACACCTGCATCCTCATTTACATTACCTGTAGTTTAAACCCGGTCTAACATGCCTGTCACCACAGTAGCATTTATCATGTCTTTCAAATTTCGTTGTAGAAATAGTTATAGTAGAAGTAGTAGAGGTAGATGCACGACCTTAAACTTTGTCGTGGCGGGACCTACTCGTATGTCCGCTGTTTTGCCAATCCTGTTTAATCTCTTGGTTATTTATAACAGCTTCATTAAATTTTATATTTCTATTTTTTTATAGCAGGCAAAAAAAAAGTTAATTAGTCCATGAATGAAAGGATCTAGTTTGTCAGCATCAACATGATTTTAAAGGGACCTCAATTACCCATCTTTTGTCAGTATTTATCCTAAATTTAAAAAAAAATGAACATTAAGTCAATAATTGTCGACATACTTTGTAAAGTGGATTGATTTTCCCTCGCTGACGAATGTGATTGCCAAAAGAGATGCGATTAATTCCCTGAAAGATAAATAGAAAAATCATTAACACCCAGTTATGGTCATGACATGAATCTCATTACGAACACTCTGTATAAAACATAACTGTAACAAACAATCTTCCACAATGTTTAAATGAAATACTGTAATGATAACTGATTGGAAAATCAACAACATACTGTATCCAATTGTGGAAACGGAAACGAAATTAATGCTATCGCATGAAATACATTTTTGTATTTTATTTTGATCATGATATCTATTTTAAATAACAGCATGTAGAATTTAAAAAAAAAATTGAAATGATAATATGTAATGCAAAGTACCTTTCTCTGCCCTCTCCTTCTTTATTGGATTCTAGTTGTCTGATGAAGTCTGTCAAAACTTCCTTCTTTTTAAGCATCCCATAGAAGGATATCACTGAATGTTCCATCATTTCCTCCATGTACTGCAATAAAATATTTCAGGATGATAATAAGACACCGACAAATCTCTTTACAGAAACAAGAACGGGATTAATGGATGTGGTACGTTGGCTGTCAAACGCACGTATCATCTGATGTGTGGATTAAAATGTTCTTTATTGATTCTTTGGTGTTTACTTCTATCCATGTCAATGTTCATGTGCTAAGCACTGCAAACCATATACCAATTAGATTTTAAAATATATTATAAAATATTAAATAATTATAATATTATATCCAACATTATTTAATGTATTTTTAATCATTCGAATTACATCAGGGTCAGATGTTTCCGGATGTACACCGAGCCCTCCAAACAACATTGTTGTCACGTAGTCGACATCATCTCTAAAAGGAACTCCTTGCTTCCGTACTCTGTTGTCGACCTCAGACACATCTAAGCTGGTACTGGCAACTGATTTACCAAAATGAAAACAAAAATGAAATTAATATTAGACTTAATTTTGATTAATTCATGATAATTGCATGAAAATGTGAATTAACGGAAAACAAAAAACAAAAACAAAGAGAATTGTTGCCCCAAAGTACAGCGTAAAGCTTGAAGGAAAGATCTCGGGTGAGGTGAAAATCGAAAAGATCATTCATGTATCATAGAGCATAACCGAATAAATTAAGCTAATTCTTACAATGGGATAGAATTTCTACTCCAAAGTTATAGATGGTGTTTTAGTGACTGTTAGATGTCTTTGGAAAATACCAAAATGACTCATTACAGGCCTACTTGCATCAAGAAAAAGTAAATGGGTCGACAAATTAAAATGATTATTTATGAGCAGTTGCGATTTTGTTACTGAACCAAGTGCCATGTTGTAGCCGATAAGCCTTGATACCTGAATATTAGCCATACCTTCTTGAACTCTTTTCAGAATATCACTACGGAACATTTCCACTTCTTCCCTGGCTCGCTGCAAGTGACTATTTTTTTTCCTCATAAACAACCAGGCGAGAGTGATCGGAATAATGACAGCTATGAGTAGGACAATCACAGATATTATTATAATAAGGGTTGTTGGATCTGTTCTCCGTGCTGAAACATACATGACATATCCTGGGTAAAATAGCAAATTCCCATGTGAAACCTGAATTCAAACAAATTAAGAAAGAAATACGGAGAGCGTTTCAACACACTGTAAAGAAATGAAATTTATACACTGTAGAATTTTGATTTCGGTTAGAAATATTATGGACGTAACGCCCATGAAAATATCAATGTATATTAACCCTCCTTTGAAAGTACTGATGACAGTAACCATGGTATGTGACCCATCATGCCAAAATGAGACAGAAGTCGACGAGCAAAGAGTTATAAAAGAGTCAAGGAAATCCGCAAAGTAATAAAAAAAAATTGTCAAGTTGTTAAGAGAAATACTTTTGATTTTCTGAATCTTCAATGTCTCATGCCTGCTTTGTTAGAAAAATATAAATAAATAAAAATATTGAAAAAAATAATGGGAAAGTGTTTAAAAATTGATTATTTTGCCAATTTCCTCGACTCTTTGCTCGACGACTTCTGTCTCATATTGATATCCTGCATTGTATATATTTGCTTTAGGTTGACACATACAAGGTAAGTAATATAAACTTTTGCCTACAATATAAAAATATATTTAATCCAAGTAACGTAATGGTCACGCGTAGACTTACTGTTACAGCTGGTAGATTCCTGGCAGCCCCTTCACCTAGTGTTCCATTTAAATCCCCTGCTGTCGGCTGTGTATCTGGCAGCTGACAACGCAGCTCATTAACTTCAAGATCATCAACATTGCATTCTCCATCTGGGCCTAAGAAAACTTGTACATCATTCTCTGTGCTTGCCAGATTTAAATTCATCCCCTAGAAGAATACAAAAAGAAATTACATTATTATATGAGATTACAAGTAGCCTCGTAGCTCTTTCATGAACAGTCAGAACTGTGACTACATGTAATGTCTAACTTGAACCAAAATAAGTTTTAAAGCCTTTCTTCAATCATCGACTCTAAACTGTTTTAAGCAAAACAGAACAAATCTTATCAATGAATTTACATGGGCAATTCCACGGTAACTGACGTTACACACAACCAGAATTTTCTACATTCTTTGTGTTGTAGTTACATAAATAAGAATACCTGAGTCTTTAAATTAATATACCTGAATAAGTTAGTGTAAAGCAAGGCGTTGTATAAAAAAATTCCACCCAAACATCATTTCCATTGAAACGGCAAGCAAAAACGTGTCGGTAACTGACGTTACAGAAAACGGACATGCTAAATCAGGGTGTTTGATTAAATCTCAATATCTCATGTCCACGATGTGTTATAACGATAAGTCTTATATGACATAATTCCTAGGTCTTTATGAACAGATTTTTGAAACAAAAAACACCAAATGAGAGAAGTCAACCTTTTGAATACTCTCCTGATTTTGGCTTGTTTTACCTGGATCTCTACATTGATGCTGATCCATTTTTATACCAAGTCTTCTTAAAAGTGTTGAGGATCCTGCAGGATAAGGATTGTGCTTTTATTTGTGTTATTTCAGGAGAATCATCAACTTTTCGTTTTTCGGACTCCTGTTTTAAAAGCTACATGGTAGCCATACTTGACTTTCACCATGCACATTTACTTTGCAATCCACAACTTATAGCCTGTATTCAACCTTTAAGAGGATTACCTCTGTGTAAACACGAACAATTCCATTCATGATCTTTGTTATCTATCTTTCACAATGGAGTTGTTAAAGTTTCTACCTTTTGTCATCATAACTCTTTTTGTGTGTTCTGGACTACAAGATGATCAAGTAACTCACTCCACATGTTTCATGCACAATTCAAGTACCTACAACAACATTAATGTGACCAAGCATTTTCGATCCCGTATACACTACTACAGCAATACCACAGCAACATTTCAAGTTGCCTTACTAGCTTGTGGTGATATACAATCAAACCCAGGACCATGCCCCCCAGTTAACAATGAAAGAGAACATCGTGTAAACTCGCATATGTTAAACTGCCAACTGCTTAATGCTCGTAGTTTGGGCAACAAACTACAGGAATTGCAAGTTTATTGTTCTCTTGGCTCAAACTGAAACTTGGTACAATCTGCTCACCAAACATGGCTAAATTCAGATTTTCATGATAGTGAGATTTTAGACACGATGCTTATCAAATATACCGAAAAGACCGCAATCGAAATGGAGGTGGGGTACTGTTTGCCTGTAAGTCCAACTACAGGCTACACGACGAGATGATTTTGAAAATACCCTAATTGTGAACTGCTCTTGGTTCAAGTTACATATGCCAAATTCTCAAGGAAATTGCTATTTGGGGTTGTTATAGACCTCCATTTCTAAAGTCGCAGTTTAATGAAGCCTTTTGAGAATTCTTCTCAATCGTGTCCGCTCGCCTAGTACATTTCTTACCTACATTAGGGCAATTTTTGTCTATGTGGGAAGATTGTTAATCTCCAGCTAACCGATCAACCATCTCTGAGGATGATATATCCTCCCAGCCCTGAATAAAAAACACAGGGAAAATTAGACTAAAACCCTCCTCACATTGGCATGTCTCAGTCTGGTAAACTTTTCGCCCACTCGTTCTGAACCCTGCTAGGATCTTTGATGTTTTCTGCAACGATCACCCCGATCTGATATTAAATTTGAACCCCGGGCCACACATTGGCAATAGTGACCATCGACGCCGTTTGTTTCTCTATCAATTACCCAGCGCTCCTCAGCAAAACACAGCTTATGATGATACCATCTTCTGTCGCACCAGAATTCCATAAGGCTGACAAGAGTGATTTCCAGAGAACCAATAGGAATGTATGCCCATGGGGATCGTGTCTTTTTAACGAAGATGATATTAATGATTCTGTATGATAACTTTCATTTACTGATCCACGCAGCCGGTCGAAGAAGATGTTGTTCCCATGCGGTATCCAAAGGAAAATCGCCAGTAACATCCTGGATTACCCAAGAAATTGTTAACCTGTCAAAAAAGAAGAAAACGTCGTAACAGAAAGTGAAGAGATCATAAACCTACAAATGGAATCCTATCTAAATCCGAAAAAACAAGAACTCTGGCAAATTCAGGAGATTTCCGAAAAGTAAAGCGCATTATGGCTAAACATGTTCATATAAGACTATGTTCATAAACGCTTCCAGATGAATGCTAATAATAGACCGAACGGTTTTTTGCGTCTTTCGTTAGGCGAAACGTAAAAAACTTCTAATTTAACACTTTGTATACAATGGTAACTCGTACGATTCTGGTGATAATGGATCGCTCCGAGAGCATTTAATGAATTTTCTGTAGCAAATTTCTCACTGAAGTGCACTGGGCCCCGTTTCGCGATATTAAATGACTTGATGCATATTTATGTCTATCGGTGTGTTTCATTGGTGCCCAACATGTTGGTATTAAAACTCAGTTCCACTTATATGTGCTTCACTAGCTAAAATAGTAGTAATGAGGATTTTCTCAAAGACGAAAATGTAGATGTTCAAAAAAATCAATTAGAAATCTCAAATCTTCCAAACCTCCTGGCGACCGAGAATGTTTCCCCCGGCATTTCTTAAACTTTGCTGGAAACGGTCAGATTGTCACCCATACTCTAACTCAGCATTTTTAACCTTCCCAGTTAGATCTAGGCACTGTACCAATGAAGATTGGAAAGCTGCTCTTTTGTTCAGTGTTTATCCTGTTTGATAAGAGTGGCAAAACGGGCTTCAGTGAAAATTACCGGCCATCTCACTCACACGGTACCCTGTAAAACTCCTTGAAAAGAATTATAGTTGCGCAAACTAATTTGATTTCTCTTTAGACATAAAAATCATCCCTGACACTTCAACATGGGTTCTAACTAACTCTTTCTCACGGCCAAGCCGCAAATTCTGTTTCACACCTTGGGCAAAAACTTTAGATCGACGTTCACACCGCCGAGAGAAGTTAGATGCAATTTCTTAGGATGTGGGAAAGCTTTCGATAAAAGTGAGTCACTCGGGTACCTATTCGAAACTACATAGTTTTTGGGGGTGGTATATGTCAGATGTTTTGAAATGGATCTTTCTTTTTTGACAAACGGTCCGGCGTTCAAGTTCAGGTGGTCAGTCAGATTGGAGTTCTGTACCTCTGAGTCCCCCAGGGAGTGTCTGGGCCCATCTCTTTGATTTTGATTTACTGCAACAGGACCTGCCCAATTTATGACTGCCAGGTACTTGCGCCCAATATGCTGACGACAGTTTCTGTATCGACAATAATCTTACCAGAATGACATAGAAGTTCTCCAATCTGACTTGGGACTCTATAATCATATGGGGTTGTGCGTGAAGTCTATCCAGATAAATTTTCCTTTTGCTATAATTTTGATAATTTCTGGAAGCCTACCCTATGCCGTTTAGAATAGAAAATGTAAGATAATGCACATCACTATGATCTCGGAAAAGGTTATTACAAGATCAATACTTTGCCAGATGATAACTCGAACAACAGACGCTGGAAATTCAACATGATTCTTTCCTTAGATGGTTTGAAAATTTGATTCTTACCAAATTAACTTGGCCTGGTCTTTATCACATTTAGTATTGTAATGCGTTATGGGTCTAAAGTGCATGTGATCTTTGTTGTTTATTTCCATTTGTAATTATGTAATTCAAAATTATCTAGTGATCATCCCTTAGGATCGTTGAACTCCGAAACACTATTTATTCGCATTTTTTGGAAACCGTTTGTAACTTTCTTGCGATATTTAGCTACTTTGTTCGGCCTCTATTAATCTTAGCTCAATCGAATAATGGAGTATTTAATAGATTTATACCTACAGTGATCTAACTTGGGCAGGCTCGCCCATCAAAAAAAAGCAAAACCACTATATTCTCGTCTCTAGGAAGCAGTTTCAATCAGAAATCAATTTTACACGGGAATCTGACTCTTCTTCGTGATTAAATTTTATATTTTTATCATGAAACAATTCTTTTTTATTTCCCAAATAGCCGTGAGGTATGCCCATTCAAAAAATTCATAAAAAAGTTCATCTTCTTATGTTAGACTCAAAAACTGGATTACACAGCTTAGAACTCCCACCCTGATATTTTAATATAGATGTTTTTTTACACTCGGGTTCGTTGAAATAATAAATCTCAGAAATGGAACTGGTGCTATAATGTTCCAT
>CALNVZ010002100.1:67204168-67264553 GCA_940671915.1 Paracentrotus lividus | reverse complement strand
GTTGATTCTTACAAATACCTTGGCCTGGTCTTTTCACATGATTTGTCATGGTCAAAGCATGTGAATCTTGTTGTATCCAAATGTTCAAAATTATCAGGATTCATCCGCAGGATCGTGAACTCACGAAATCCTTTCATTTTGAAACGTTTATTCTGTTCACTTTGTCGGCCTATATAAATCGAATATGGTATACCAGTCTGGCTCCCCCATCAAAAGAACCATATATCCTCTCTAGAAGCAGTTCAACGTCGATTTACACGATTCTGCTTTCCTTATGATCAAGCAAATTCACTCTCTTATGTTGAAAGATTACACAGCTTAGAACTCCCACCCTTGTATAACAGACTGGTCTACCTATCCACTGCCTTTGTTGTAAAATCCTTGTTCAGAACGTATGACATACCTACTCATATCTTACCCAGGCCAAGAACTCGGAACACTCATAAGCTACTCTTCATCCATAAATTTGCAAGATGTAATGCCCTGAAATTTTCTTGTTTCTTCTCTTTCCCTAGATTCTGGGAATCTATCCCTTCAGAAGACAGAGATCTTTGTCTCGGCGTATCTTTCTCTCCTTTCCTTAATGACTTGCGTGAACACTAATTCTCCATGCCTCCAATTGAAAACGCCTTTTAATGAGACATGCAGAATATTGTTTTCGTCTTGTCTTTGTATAGACCTTAATACCTTTCTCTCATTCCCCTTCTTTCTTCATCTTACTCTTTTCCTATTTTTCTCTTAATCTTGGCAGGCTAAATGGTTTTTGTAACTGGCCTTTTTCTTTCAGTGCTGAAATTTGTTATGCCTTTAAGTAGGTTACGCTTTCGGTTAAATATTATTATGTAATTCTTACTCTTGCAATGTTCTTAATGGTTTATTTTCCCTGCAAGTTTATTCCAACTTATTCACGGTACTTGAATTTGCATTTTTGTTAATGTCATTTTTGTTATGTCAAATGCTTTTTTTCTTCTTATGCCTCGCTCTCTCTTTCTTTCTTCTAACCACCAGTCCTCTAAACTCTCCATTTTTTTTTCTTCTCTTCCTGTACTTCTCTTCTCTCTCTCTTCTCTCTAGATATGCATATGTTTCTACACATGTAATTGGCAATTATTTTGATAGTTTGTATTGTGTTACTTTGTATCATGACTCATTTTTGTTTGGTTAAAATTAGATAACGTGTTAATATTTTGGGCATATATATAATATAATAATGTGTATGTGTATATATGTATATATTATATATATATATATATATATATGTGTAATAGTGTGTATATATATATTATATATAGTATATATAATATATATTTATATGTGTGTATAATATATATATATATATATATGTATGTATAATGATAGCATTTAAGCTCTCACAACGTAAGCAAGTGGTGTTATATTTTTTACTTTTTCTTTGGAAAACCTTTTTGATGAAAATACTCCATTTATCATAGATATTCCACAATTTTTTTTTTCTTTCTTTTTTTTTTTTTTATATTATGTAATTTATAAATGAAATCAATAAGGAATATATATTTGGTCTACTGATCAGGCTTTACCATCTAATAACAGCATAATGTTGTATATTAAAATGCATTACACATTTCAATATGATACTGACTGGATATTAAAATACATAATAGTAGCACATGGAAATAATTACTATTATTATTAGATTTTGGTTTATAAGTAACGCATTTAAAAGTTATTGCCATTTATACTGATTTTATTTATTGTATACACACTGTAATTACTGTAAACCCCGACTAGTGAGGAGAGCTTCTTAACAGAAACTAGTTTTTCTTTTAGTCATCCTCAGGCACTAGTCGGGGTAATTTCTTTCTTATGTACATATCCTTGTTGCCTTTTCCTGGAAATAAAATAAATAAAATAAATAAATTTGCAAAATAAAGAAGAGATTTTCATAATTTCTGTTTTTGCTGGGAAACTTCTGTGAAGAACATGTCGGTAACTGACGTTACGTAACTGACGTTACCCTTACATCTTTCATAGACTTTACACATGTAAAATCCCAATTTTGAATCGGATCCAAATATTTTGTTTTTCTGGCTTTTGAGAATGAAATGTTTGATAATGATATCATACCTATGTTCTAGGCAACAGATTGGCCAAATAAGAAGTAATGTAATCATTTTCGTATTATTTAGCTAAAAATTTACTGTGAACATGACAGTTGTACACATACATTTCCTATAGGGTTTATAACAGAATATTTTGAAAAGTTTATTTCTTACTACTATGCCATCAATTAAATATTGGAATATTTTAGTATTAAGATATCAGAAACTCTAAAATAGTTTTTTTGAATGATTAATGCACGTAGGATGTCCCACACATTATTTTTGTGTAGTGCATGTGAATCTTGCAGAATTTGGTCCACTTATCATTTGTTGATTCTAAATCCTCACAGCACACAACAATTCTTAGGTGAATTGTTTATCAAACTTTTTGAAAATCACTTTTAACAGTTTCTTCCTCAATTCAAACTTAATGTATGAACAGTAATTTCCATTTAACTCATTTTGTACAAAGTTATGATCAGTAGTAATAAATGCTGAATTTCAAAGCTGGTATTGAAATTTGTGAAAAATTGCTTTTAGTCTTTGGCATCAAAATGAAGAGCCTGTCAAAATAAAGTGTGTTTGTTCTGTGGCTTTGTTCTATCGAAAATCGTGTACATCTCAGCATATGCACAGACATACATGTAGGAGCTTTGATCACACTTTTTTTTCTTTTTTCTTCTCATTTATGTATTATAAAATACAGAGAGAAGTTTTTTAATACAACCAAAAATTGTATTTACATTATCATAACATTTAAAACTTGTTGGCTCATATTCCAAATACACATATAGCAATGGATCCTGATCACATCAATAGATAATTACTAAATCTAAAGTAGATTTGGAGGGGCTTAGGCCTACATGAACATGTACTCAACATGGCTTTTCCCAACTCTTAAATCATTAAAAGAAGAAGTTACCATTGACATTTACAGTCTTTTTATCGCTAGATGATTAGTTTAATCAATGGTAATTACTTCAGATACATTACAGGTGTCCAAATTGTAATTTTTTTAAAAAAGAACGATAATTGCATCATGGTAACTGACTTTACACTAGGTCATGGTAACTGACGTTACACAAATCAGCTGTCAATTTTGACTTGATTGTATGTTGAATATCCATAGCTTTGCTATTGATAATAATGAGATGCAGTCATACATTAGAAATCTTAATTGGCATAGTTGAATACTTTCTTCGTTTGTGGAAAAAATAAACAAGTTCATGTTTTCGTAACTGACGTTACATCCCAAATGAGGGTAATTTAAATCTCAAGTTTTTTACCAAAGTCACAATTGAACAAATTTTTTGAAAATCAGTTTGATAAAGTGTCTTTCAAACTTTATCCATGTGAAAGATTTATCTGGAACAGAAAAGTTGTATGTAATGGAAAATGAAAATGAGTTTTTTGTAAATATACCTTTTCTATACCAAAAATCTATTGTAATATTTCGGCATTTGTTTAGAAGGTGAAAATGGCCGCCATCGGTAAAAATTTTAGTGATTCTTAAAACTTTAACTCATGTATTTTTTGAAAATCAAATTTATTTTAACCAAATATCGTGTTGAATTTCTGGCACCCTTGTCCGGATTTCTGTGGAATTGCCCACATGAAGATAAATGGATAGAAGCAATATCAATATTGAAATGTAGAATATCTTTTCTCTTGCTCAAGAATCATGGAAAGCCTTTACAAACACAGTAGTTGGTAAAACTTTAGTAATAATTTTTAAAGGAAATAATTGTGTTAAAATAAAATCTCAAGAGATATTCTTCAGAAGTGCTACTGGTGCAAACTCAAGCTGTATTGTATTACAATTCCATAGTTTTTGTAACTGAATAAATGTATGGATGGTTATTCATTAATACTAATATTTTTAAAGATTAAAGTTATGAAAAAACATAGAAATTTTACAAAGAAACTTTCTCAAACTCACCACAATAACAAGTCGATTGTTACCACTATCATATATAGAGTCTGCCCCACTAAAGCTTTCATACACAGGATCTGGGAAATATTCTATTGTTCCACCATTAATAATGTATCCATCAAAGTCAAAAGTCAGATTTGCTGTCATTGGCTCATCTGTAGCTCTTCTTCTTCTGGCAGAGATAGTGTCATCAGAAAAAGTTGGTGTTGGACAGATGAGAACTGTTTCTGTTCCATTGCAAAGCTTTAGGACACGAATCATGATTATTGAATGAAGAGTAGTGAACAAATATTATATAAATTTATTGATGATATTCGATTTCCATTTTACACTCCTGCATACATTCATGCTTGAAATATCCTTCATTGTTAATTTGAAGATTTCTTTTTCTCCAGTGTCAGAGAAGCTAACTGAAAGTAACATAGAACCAATGATCGCTAGTATGTATCATAAGTACAGGCCTATATTTAATTCTAATTTACTAAAACAATATGAGCAATTATCTACTTATTTAAGTGGAAAAACCACCATTATGATTTTTCTACTTATTTAATCGTAATAAAAACTTTCTATGAATTAATGTTGGAAACCAAATTGAAGTTTAAAAATTCCTTAAAACAATACAGTACTAAAAAAACATTTAAATATTTATGTACATTTTATAGCATTCAAAACACTTCCAAGCTTATGAATACCCCTATTTCTCTACAGTTGTATCTTAAAATGACATGTTTGTAGCAAGAAAATAATGTGCAAGTACCTCAGAGTTGCTAGCATTTGTTGTGAGTGACGTAACAACAATCTTAGGCTCTTGTATAAGATCAAATCTATCCCCAGTCAGTTCGATATCAGTTCCTCCGCTTTAAAAAAAATAGAGGGAAAAGTAAAAGCTACATGAATTAGGATGAGCTTCTGTTAACTACAAAATGTACATGCACCGATTCATTGAAAAGCAGTTTGTATTTTTTTAAACTGTGGATGAATAAACACTTAACAATTCAATACATGTAAATGAAAGAGAGATGCCTACCATCAAAGCCAGGACATTAAGAAAACATGATAAAAGATCTGCAGTGATTTGGAGGAAAAGGTATTTCTGTTTTAATACTTTGAGATATCAGGTTTTTTTTTAGATTTTTCGGGAATAAATGTTCCAATTGGCAACAAGAAAAAAAAAACCCTTAAACTTTGAGATACATTGTTTTGCCATATCACATCCAAGGTGTTTAGACCCTTTATAATACATTATCTGTTTTCTATTCATTAAGTAATAGAGAGGTGCAACTTATGTTTTTCCTTCCTGTTTTGACTCTGGTACCACCCATACTCGTACCTTATTTGAGTATGTATTTGTTTGCATCTATATTTTAATGTATAGGGGGTAGTCAATGACAAGTAACATTTGACTTTTGTCTCCCTCCTCCACATATGCATTTATCTTGATTTTATTAATTGTCGATACATTAAATTTTATTATGTTGTACGTGTATCTGATAAATGATTTCTTGAATGTCTTTATTTTGCATTTGTGGAATAAAGTTGAATTGAATTGAACTATTGTCATTAAAAATGATGTTTGGTTATTTTATACATTTTAGGGCAATTATGTGTCTTAATGGATTTCAAAATAGTCTGTATTTACATAAACACCGTCATCAAAATCACTTTCATTCTTGTGTTTATAAACCAAATATGGCATAAACCATCATTATAAAAAAGTTTGTCTTACAAGCATAATATAATAATGAGTCCACCCCCTCCTTCTACAGAGACCATACTTATATTCATACTTACGACATGATTGATGCTGTTCTGTCGATCTCATCAATCCTGGGATTTGGCATGTATGTAAAGGTGTACTCTTCAAATTGTTTGACCACTTCATCAAAAGTCATGGTAAAAGATGCTATAACCTCTTCATTATCTGGAATCATGCCTGTGATACAGGTTGCAGTTGTGTCTTGGATAGAACTGCAGAAAAAAAATATCCATGAACATGGACAATCTCTCTTTCTGAATGGTATATAGTAAAAGACATGAGCAATATAATTCAGCAGATTTTGATAATAGCCTTCTATTGATGGATTCTGCCTAATACCTGAGAACACTGAGAAAAAATATTTTCTAAGGCCCTTTAATATTCATATACAAAATGGTCTATTACTCTTAATTACTTTTCATTTTCATTTACATTTCATTCATAATCAGATTTCAGGACAACGAAACACTTCTCATGGCCCCAATTTCAAACATGTTCACATGTGTCTATGTGACTACATATATGTGGTCAATACCTACATGTAGTTGATGACACCCAGCATGCCTTTACAAGTTTTTTGTATAACGGATGTAGAATGAACAAGTATTCATACTGTTACCAATACCCTGAAAAAATGTTTGCATACTATTCATGCAACTAAATTCAATTAAATTCAATAATAAAGTGTTGAAATGAATTCTAACTCACATATCTGTACACTCTGCTTCTCCAAATGAAGCTGTAATGACCCTTCCAGTGTTCAGGAATGTCCCACTGATAGTGATTTCAGTACCCCCTGCTACTGGTCCCTCTCTGGGGGTGAATCCTGTGATGACAGGATCCTAATAGCGAAAATAGGATGACATACATGTAATGTAGCTCTAGAATTTCACAGGATTTATTGATAAAATGAGTCTTTGAAAACATACATGTTTTTTACATATTGATCTTAGGAGCCTTGATAATTTTTGTAATCATTAAACACCTACATGTACTCTTTAAAAGGATAGATAGTAATGGGAAGTGCAAGTATGGTAAGTTATATCAGCATTGCCTACATGGTATTCCAGATACTAAAACAAATTCCATTCTTTCTCTTATCAAATTATCTTCTTTAATATCATTTCAGCTCCAAATTATTATGGTTTAGTCTTGTCAGTAACCACCAAAGCTAAAGTAATGATGGAAAAAAAAACAATTAACAAGTTTCCGTTTCTCAAATGACAAGTTAGTCATATCTTATCAGCCAACCGCAAAGTTAGCTCCAACCATACAAACCTGTTTAACAAAGAGCTTTTTAGCTAGACAACTAGTGATATCGATAATATTGTAGAAGATGTCAATGAGTGATAGCCTCTATCATGGTTTCGCTGATATTCAAAAGCTGTATTTAAGTAAAACTTCCAAAATTACCAGGTACAAAAAAACACCTGAAAAAAAAAATCAATCAAAAATTATATAAAATCTATGACGTGTGTGTTAAACTGCAAAATGTCACTTATTACATGTTTAGAAGGTTTTGATCATGATTTTGATAAAACCCTATCGGGACACAAGATGGGATCCCCGAAAGTTGTAATTCAATAGCTTCTTTTAATGTAAAACGTTTAAGTTTTTATGGTAGGCTGATGATGCTTTTTAATATTTACATTACATTATTTTTTATTGGATATAAAACCGCTCGATCGTTGAAAAAAGTTTGTCACATCTTATATTATCTACAGGGCGTCCCGAAAAGAACTATACACTTTTGAAATGGCTGCCAAATGAAAAATATTTGATTTTAGGTAACGAAATTTACATGTATGGAAAGCTCATTATCCCAACTTTCATATGACACCAAAAAGTCCGAAAATAAGTCGTGCATGAATGAGCAGCGTTCACTTTTGTAAAGGGTATAGAAATTAGGGTGCGCAGGAATTGCCCTTCCAATTTGTATGAGGAAAGTCATTTGGAGCTTATGGGATTGAGGATGATATGCAGAATTACTGATCAATTATGATGAGTTGGGGTTTGCTAAGAGAAATTTGTAGAATTGAAATTTGTGAATTCCTGTTCACTCATGCATGATTTCATGCATGAGTGAACAGGAATATGTATTTCCTATTATAGCATTGTAGCCTTCCAAGTTTTCTTCAGTGGTGTGTTAGTGGTAGTCAGGATGGGGTGCAGAACAAGTGAGATGCAGGGTAAGATTTTGATCCCTTTTGATGATTGTTTTCACGATCTTTTGGATTGTCTGAATGTCCAACATCAGTGGCATTTTTTTTTCTTCAACAAACAGGTTGTGCATCGAAAGAGGAGGAGGAGGACACGTTGAGCGTTGAACGTACAGACTTTTATTTTAATTTTGTATTATCAGATTTTTTTTCCTCCTTCTTGTTTTGTTACAGGATGGATGAAACAAGTGTAAAATCGAAAAGAACAAAATTCAACTGAAAATAAAGACTGACATGTTAATATATCAAATTTGTGTTACACTGTACCATATTCCTTTACAAAAGTCAAATTGCTAAAAATGACTGGATAGTTGGTGGTTGATCAATTGAGTTGATTGATTTATTGGACATGGTGATTGAAATAAATATGAAGATGATGTAATGCTTGATTGATTAGTTGAACCATTTGGAGACTGGTACACTGTTAATTAAATGATTGCTAGCTGGGTGTTGATTGTCTAATTAATGTGCCTGATTGATTGATAGATTGATAGATTGTCATCAACCATCCCAATTTGGGTAAATGTGAGTAGACCGGGATGCAGGAAGGTTGTCAGAATATTTGGAGTAGAAACCAATGAATATGAATGTTCAAAAAACACACCCATGCAAAAAGAGAGAGAAAGATAGAGAGAGAGCGAGGGAGACAGGGAGAGAAAGAAAGAAGAGAGAGGATGAAGACAAAGAGAGAGAGAGAGAGAGAGATTAAACACACCACTGAAGGACCTCACTAAATATACCTTGGAAAGTTACAATGCAACAATAGGAAATACATATTCCTGTTCACTCAGCATGAAATTGTAATCCCCAATTCCACAAATTTCACTTAGCAAACCCCAACTCATCATAATTGATCAGTAATTCTGCATATATCATCAATTCCATAAGCTTCAAATGACTTTCTCATACAACTTGGTAGGGCAATTCCTGCGCACCCTAATTTCCATACCCTTTACAAAAGTGAATGCTGCTCATTCATGCATTACTTATTTTCGGACTTTTTGGTGTCATATGAAAGTTGGGATAATGAGCTTTCCATACATATAAATTTCATTACCTAAAATGAAATATTTTTCATTTGGCAGCCATTTCAAAAGTGTATAGATCTTTTCGGGACGCCCTGTATAGATTGAACGTGAAAGAAAAATTCCTGAGTGCTGGAGTAAATACAATTCACTATACATCGCTTGCCATGAATCAATTTAAATTGACGCTGTAGACCCTCTTCACAATATGTGACAGGTTCAGAGCCGTCATATTTATTCATCTTGTTGTCCTCAATCTTGGTAGAGAGGGCTTCATGAAATGGTTTGCGGACAAGTAGCTCACTACCTCCGATTTAGTCAAGAAGTTAAGACTTATATTACAGTAACGAGAAACGGGCCCTAATTCTCTCCTTGAACTCACCCTGTATTGAAATGGATTAGAGCTTGTGCCTGTTTTAGTATCTTCCCCTGACGTCACTGTGATTTCAATGAGTCCTGATATCGATTCAGTAGATATACCAGTCATACAGCTTACACTAGATATAAAAGGGAAAAAACACCATTCGGCAAATATGCAACTTTTTGCAAAATAAACAATCAAAATAGGGGAAAGTCCAAGCAATTTTGCACTGTAACACATGGCACATTAGAGAAAAAATATTGTTTTTTGACAAATCTTAAGATGAAATCCTATTCTTTGGGTATTCTTGAAGGTACCAGAAACTTTCAACAAAAACATGAACAGTAATTGAGATGACTCACTTCATAATTAATTTATAACATTTTTTTTTGGTCGGTAGCACATGGGACCAGAAAAAAAAAGAAGTTTTCTTCAAATTTTTACCTTGTTCACAAGACTCTCCGAGTCTAAAAAGCATATCTAAACCTACATAGTCATATTTTCTTAAACATGTAATAAACATTGTGAAGACAAATGTTAATATCAATACAACATTTGGTGTAGCCAAGGAGTAGCAACGTCTCGTGTAAATAATTCCTTCTGATAAAAAATAAAAATACACACAATACAACATGAAAATGTTTTAAAAAAAAAACTTATTTTGTTTTATTATCAAAGGTGGGAGGGCGATTAATAAATCTGCATTAGTTTACATTAGCTCAGTAACATTTGTGAGATTATTCCAGAAACATGATTGCTTAAGACTAAAAAATAAAAAGCTATAGGGTTGTGATATTTTATCGGAAATAGCCAAGATGATAGTGAAACAGAATATATATATTTTTAGTTGTACTTCTATGACAAGCATTTACAAAAACTTGTTAAAAATATCATTTTTTAAATGCATTTTACTATTTTTTCATGGATATTAATAAGCCTTATGATGTTATATGACCTTGAAATGACCTTTAATGTGCTACCCTTTATGGTGATAAATGACACATTAGAGATGTATATACCTTTACAAACCTACTTACACATTTGACAAAAAATGGTTACAAAAATTTGAAAAGTCCCCACCTTGGGAACAAATAGCTTGGACTTGCCCATAGACATGTTAGAATTACATGTTGTAGGCGGCTCACCAAAAGATATGTCCTTGTTCTTCCCATGGCAGCCTGCATTGCAGGATTCTACATGTACATTTTGTACATCGGATGTACTAATCCCCCCTCTTGTCATTAAAGTCAAAGGAAGAATAGGAGATAACATTAGATTTACCTCTGTCCTGGCTGATAGAACATGCCCATGTCAGTCAAATCACACTCTATGCCTTCAATAAGAATCCGTAGTACATCTTCAAAATTCACTCCCAAGTCAGTTCCAATGATTTCAAATCTTGTTTGACTACCAACAGGGCCTGATAATGGGTTAAACTGTTTGAAGAAAACCAAGATTTCAATGTAAATAGTAAGGTGCATTTCCCCCCTTTAAACTATGACTGGCCCCACATCATGAATTTGCCAAGATTATTAATAGGGTACATGCAGGTAATATGGGCCCCCTAAGCTCATTTGCCTAATTTGCATAAAATTACGAAATGACACAGAGTCTAATCTTTGTTTATATGAATCAATAACTACTGCTCTAAATTTTATTGTGAAGAAAAACAATTATCACCAACCCCCCTGTCTGCAATATTCAAATGTTGACGTCATTACCAAAGTGCCCATAATACCTGCATGTGCAGGTAATATGGGCACATGTATTTAATGTATGTTTTAAAAACTACAATGACTCTAACATGTCTGGAATTTGCTTAAAATGTTGAAAATCATTAACCTTAAGATATAATTTGAAATTATAAGACCCTTCAGTAAATCCTTTGACTAAGCAGGGGCGTATCCAGGGGGGCGCAACAGGCGCGCGCCCCCCCTATTGGCCGACTAAAAAAAAAAAAAAAAGGAGGAGAAAAAGGGAGAAAGAAGGAAAAAGGGAAAGAAAAGAAAAAGAAAAGAAAAAAAGGAAAAAAGGGAAGGGAATAAGGCTCGATGCTTGTACAATTTTCGCCCAACTTTATTCAATAAAAAGCCGAAATAGGCTTTATTTGGTTCTAAACGACCATAACTAAGGCCTTTAATGTGGGGAGGGCCCACGAGGCCGACTTTTCTCATATTGTATTTTGCAATAATTGCTCAAACGCCCTTTTTTTAAGAAAAAGAAATACATTAGTGACGAAAAGTAAAAATATTTAAAACTAAAGTTTCAAAATTTCACAAAGAAAAGAGGCCTCTTGGACCCTCTGCCTCCTGGGCCCTCGGCCTCCTGGGAAACATAGTTGGCCTCATGGGTTTATTAGAAAGTACCCCTTTATTAATTCAAAATACTTTTTGAAACCCCAAATTTTTGGCTCGCGCTTCGCGCTCGCTGATGCCAAATCAAATGCACAATAATAGTTCTAAATTTTACCTTAAAAAACTTTTTAAACCCCAAATTTTCGGCTCGCGCTTCGCGCTTGCTGATACCAAATCATAATGCACAAATAATAACTCCAATGTTTACCTTTAAAAATTTTCAGCTCGCGCTTCGCGCTCGCGGATACTAAATTGGGTCTATTATACACAATAATCTACCATTTTCTAGTACTAGAAAATGCCCCTTTATTTATTTCATATAACTTTAAAAACCTCAACATTTTCGACTCTCGTTTCGCGCTCGCAGATTCCAATTCAGAAGGGTATATAATGCACACATAAATAGGTTTCTACGCAACATACATTGTCTTAGGGTATAGAAACTATGTAACTTTTGTGATAATTGAACAAAAAATGTGGAATTTCATGTACAATATGAATTAGAAGAACCCCCTCCCCCTTCCCCTGACGGCGATAAAAATTTCCTTGCGCCCCCCCTATTGGGAAATCCTGGATACGCCCCTGGACTATATATTTCATTGTTATGTATTTTGTATATTATTTCTTTTTTAAAATATCATTTAAATATTATTTTCATTATACAAGTCAATATAGGCCTACAATAAGTTATTTACACTAATTATATACTGTGAATATTCCCCCAAAAATCGTAGCAAAGAGATTGATGCCTCTTCCCAGTACTAAGTACCAGAATCATTTCCGCCACTTTGGATGTCCCATATTACCTGCACTAATGTTGCTGTGTCAGGCAAGCATTCAATGCCACATTGTACCCCTTCACTAAAACAGATTAACCTGTACACGCTAGTATGATCAAAATGAATCTATAAGCTTACTAAATATACAAAACAATTGAGGTTACCCCCTCAAACACTCTTTCACCATCACATTCTGTGAAATATCAAATTTTACATCAGGGTTAAAAAAATGCCATAAGTTTTACCTACCTTGTTGGTTTTCAGCAATTTTCTCAGAGAAATTTCGGCATCAGATGCTCTCACGACGATAGATTTTCGTATACAGTTCATATGAACAACATTATGGCGCTCACACCGGTCACCTGTCACCGGTCGACGGTCACGACATGATTTGCTTCAGGTGGCCCATATTACCTGCATGTACCCTACAATGTCATGTCACTGGCGTAAATCCGTAAAGAATGCTATTCATCTGGGGGATATTACATAATAATACAAAGCATCACCCCCCCCCCCTGATGAATAGAAAGCATAAGCAGATTACACATAATAGTGTTTATTACCATTACAAACATGATTTTGTGAATTATGAAAAGATGTTTTGCTTAATATATATTTAGCCAGAAAAATATTTTCATGCTCTACAACATAGGTCGTATATACATTTCTTACATCTGTAATAACTGGTGCTGAACAAAGCTCGGTCTCATTCTGCCTGAGAAAAGTGTTGCTCTCACAAACATCATTCTCAATGACATTGCAGTCATCAACACACCAGCCACACTCCAGGATAGATGGTGTTGCTTCTTGGGATAAGCATCGGCTGCAGCTTCCACTGTTGACTGAGCACTTATACAGAGTAACTGCAACAGAAAAAAAAAAACAACAAAGAAATATCAAGCACATGCACAAGAAATAGACTGTTTTCAACTTATTTCACAATTATTAACAATGTACTCATATTACTAATTACTATAGGCCCCAGGCGCGGATCCAAGAAAATCGAATTGTATGCATTTCGGGGGCCCAATTTTCCTGAGACAAAAGCGGCTCTATAATGTTTACGCATAGGCCCGATAAATTCATTGTCTGAAATCTGGCTGCGTCCGCTACTGGGCCCACAATGTATACACAAATTTTATTGGGTACCAATAACATACAAAAAGAAGAAAGAAAAAAAAGTAAGTATCATTACAATTTACCATCATAATATCGACATTCCACTGTTCCAGTGGAGATGACTTGTATACGCATATCTTAAGGAAGTTGCAGAGTTATGTTTCTGCGCATCTTGACCGCGCATCCTGGACGCGTATTACAAATGTATTACTACGTCACAACGGAAAAATATTCAGCGTACAAAGAGTTAAGAGAAATGAACTTCATAAAAATGTTATTTAAGGCCTTCTTTTGTTCATTATTGATTTACTTGCAGAGATATATAAAACATTTATGTTGGTGCGTGTTCGTGTTATTCTAGAGATTGCGATGGATATAACATGAATTGTGAATGTTTGGGAACAGGATTTTAAATAATTCATAATTTAGATAGAGTTTTCACATTTTAGCATATTTTTGGCGAGTTTCGGTGGTTTTCAAGCCGACTGGCCACTATTACGGCGCCAATATTTTGAAAACAAGCACATGGCGGGGGGGGGGGGGGGGTGTTTCACAAAGAGTTATGTAGACTTAAAGTCGCACTTAACTTCTACGCGCATCTTGTTTTATAACGCGCAATTTAATTGATAGATTTCACAATAGCGCACATCCCCTGAGCATGCTCTGACCAATGAAGTGAAGCGAAATTTATAACGCACAAAAATGTCGAGTTAAGTGCGATTTTTAAGTCTACTTAACTCTTTGTGAAACACCCCCATGGACCCCCATTTTTTAATGTTCCTACTCTTTTAGTATACATTCCTCTACAACTTGGCAAATTTTGATGAAATTGACATGGATTTTGAATTAAGTGCAGCTTGAAATGTACCTTTTTTCAAGCCTTTAAGACTTGTATTTAGTCATTTTACACATCATTAGCAACATGAGGGCGCTGATGGCTTGAAAATAGGTACAGGTTACCCAGTTTAAACAATATTCCCATACTTGGTATACACCTAGCAACAAATCTGGAAGGTTTGAAAAAGTTTGATACTGTTTTGACAAAGTAAAGGTGATTTTTAACTTGTTTGTTGAAATCGCAAGGTCTAACAGAGGCAAAATTCTTATATAATGCGTATTTTACACGCCTTCCAAAAATGGCAACTTCAAAGTCCCGTCGCAAAAAATCAAGCACATGAACCTATATTATTGTTTGTATTTTTGGCATACATACAAAATTTTGTGAAAATGACATGGATTTCGTTTTAACTGTGCAACGTCCTATAGTGCATGTAGGATATGTTTCACCTTTTTTCTTCTTCAATCAAGAGCAGAATTTAAATGTATTAAAACATTTTTGAGGACATATGAGCTTGAAAAATCTCTTCTAAGAAGTAATAATAAAATGGATAGACCATGTACTCCATTGATTTGGCTATATTCTTTGTCTTACCATATGATTGTGACAGGTCATCTATGGTATTCTGCCCATTCCACTGTACAGAGACACTCACATTCTTCTGCAAAATATTCTCATTGTAAAGATACTGCAAGCAAACACAAAATTCTATATTCAAAAGTGGGCATATTTCCATACACAAAGTCATGCATTTATGGAAATTATTGCTGTATATAAATTTTTGAGCATTTTGAATTCAAAAACATGCAAAAATATGAGCATGCTTTCTTAAGCATGTTTTATATGAGTTCAAATGCGATCTTACATGTATGTAAATACAATGCGAATTTCAGAAACCTCGAATGTGTTTAAGGCCACAACATAGTGCGGAAACTACACGCAAGAAAACAGCAACGACAGTACTTTAAATAAAACAGGTCAAGTATTTGACTAAATCAACTCAGTATATTGTATCTCAAAAATAGATATTTCACGAATACATTTTCATAATGTATACATGAATTGAAGTGAATTGAATTTATTAGACTTCACCAGTAAAATGTACATGGTATTTTGTCAACATGTTGAACATAATTAAAGTGGAAAAAATTATTATAATAGTTAATGGATGTATTATATATACAAGTATAGTTTTAACATAATCATCATAATCATATTTACTTAACTGATTTACAATGATTTATGAATACAGTAATATATACAAATAATTCGGACTTAATCAAAGTGGAAACAAATAATATATCTATAAATATACATGTATATTCAATCAAAATAATATGCTTCAAATCATAATTTGAATATTTAACTTAATTATTTTATATACAAGGTACTAGATTTGTACATGTTAAAGTGGAAACATGTCGTCAAATGAGAATCAACATATTCTTTTTTATTCATAATAACTTATTGAAAATAATTGTCATACTTGGTTTACATATTACCTCTCTATCATCACAAATAATGTTGTCATTAGTGAATGTAGTACCGGATACTCTTTCTTCTACACCCTCAATGTTCATAATGCACTCATAGGTAATGTCCTGTAAAAAATATCAAATTTAATTTAATTGAATTTTAGTGAAGTCAAGTGTATATATACATATATTCTGTATTACAGAAAATCATGTATTTTTTTTTGTAACAACAATTTACCTACATGCCATTTCACAGCAGAAAATTAAATGCTGTGTAAAATTCAAAGAATTTATTTTTGGTGATCAATCTTACTTTACCTTCCAAAGGGTTCACTGTACACACACTTAATATACAGTACATATAAGCAAATGTGAATTATCACACAATTATATTTGCAACAAAAAAAAAATCCCCTTGAATTATTCAAGAAAATAAATTTACCCTTGTAGGAAGATTCTTTGCAGCCAGTGAGTAACCTGAAAGTATACTGACTGGTATAAGAAACATTTCTGTTGCACCAAGCAGCTGTGGGCAAAACACTTGTCCTCGATTCCCAGTACCTTCAGGATTCTACAGAGAGAAAACAGATTGAAAGAGAAAAAAGTTATGGTGTCAAAATAAGCCTTAGCTTTCAATCCTAGCAGAATCTTTGTCAGAGACAGAGTGACAAACATAAATAATGAAACAGCATCATTGTACATGTACATGTATTTGATACATGCATTTAATACATTCACATCAAATAACTGCATAACATTTTGTGCGGAACATATCAATTCTAGTTGTAAACTTAAGGGGAAGAGGGCGCTATCACTCTACGCAAAGCGAACGCGGCCATAGACATTTTGTATTTTGCACAGTTTTTTCACTTTGTTTTCTTGATTATGGCGAGCAACTACCTTTTCAAAGAAATGTTCAACTTGAATAAGTATGCTAAGAGTCTGAATTTTTCAAAAATAGGAATAACTTATTGCAAAGGGGAAAAAAAGTCCTGTCACTTGTGTCAATTCGAAATCCTAGTCAGATCAAATTCCTGTACAATATGGCAAATTTTGCTATCAAAATAGCTCATACGCCGCATAATAATTTTCCTGGATAACGCATAATTATATTACAGCTTACTGTTCAAGCAGTTTTTAAAAGCTTGAATTCTCAGCTTTCCAAAGATGGTACGTTCATTTCGATTGGTTAAGAAAAAGTCGTGTCACTTTGAACATTATCACAATAAAATCTTTACTCGATGGATCGATATTTCCGCATATCACATGCATATCGGATGTGGACGGCGTCTTCGCAAGAGGTGACAAGATCACTAGTTATATCAATAATCGTTTGGAACATCAATCTATGTGAAATAAAGATTCTGATTATAACTTCAGCACAATCGTGTTATAGGCTTGCCAGAATGTCTTTTTCCCCAATCTGGTCTGAAGCATCTACCTACGAAAACTATGATAAAAGTTCAATTATTTCTTTCATGTCCATGAGTAATTTGCTCAAACAGATCGACGGACAAGTACCATTCAACCACAGGGAAGTTTTCTTAGGCGAGTTTTTGTACGATAATTAATAATTGCACGCAGTTGTCAACTGTTCGCTTCCCGTCGTCAGCGCGGGTTTAGTTGACATTTATGTGGAGCCGTATTATTTTCTGCGCCGCTCAGCTGTATTTCCACTAAACTCATGAATGCAGTGTTGCGTTTCCCCTCCCCAAATAATGGACGCGTCTTTATGTTAAGATTTAATGCCATACGTTAGATTTACATTTCACGTGGAGTAGAATTGATATGACTGTTTGTATTCAAAATGGTTTTCATATTCATGACAACGTCCTGATTTAGGCGGCTCACCAAATGACAATGTCGTCGGTCAGCGACACAATGCCGAGTAATCCCCAAGTCTGGTGGCACACAGCCAAACGAGGGCATTACATTTTGGTAAGCCGCCTTACGTTTCATCCAATGTATTGCAAAACAACTATCCTACAGCAAAGAAACTAGGACAGATATTTGTCCAAGGTTACAATTCATCGCCATCAAAATATTTTAAAAAATAGTAGATATAACTTTTATTCAACAAAAGTGTATACCTCAGTAAAATATTATATACTAACATAATCAGATATATCTTTTATAGGGTTATAGGACAATTACCCCCGGACAACTACCCCGCCAAAAACCTATCCCTAACTCTACACCTATCCCCAACCCTATTTCTGGAGGGTAGTTGCCCTTGGATGGTAATTATCCATGGTGTAGTTATAGTGATACCCTTCTGTAGGTATACATGTATTTCTTTCGTTGTAAGTTTGGCTTACATTTTCTCCAATAACCACTGTTTCTCCTGACCGACATGAGCTGCTATCATCTGAACACTCATTGTCATAAACACACCAGTCACAGGGGTAGGGGCTTGTGACACAAGATGAACAACTGCAAAGAATAAAAGTGGAAAAATATTAATGTTTGCAAATCATAAAAATACATTAGTATTGTCCAGTACACATGTGTTTTGTGATTTTGCTGAATATTCATAACCCTCGAATGTATTGTACATGTACATACTTTAATTGATTACCTAAAAATGCATGTAGGACAGCACTTGACAGTATCAAATGTTATAAAACATAGTCAGGAAAGATGCCTAATTGAATATTAGGGGAGGGTCCAAAAGGCGGAGGGTCCTAGAAGCTAATTATCTCAAATTGTATTTTGCAAGGGAAACATTACCAATAAAAAATAAAAAAATATATGGAAAATGTTTAAAAACAAGGTTTCAAATTTTTACAAAATATAAATGGCTGAAAAGGGATTCAATGGCCAGTGAGATGATACTTGTCTTGAATACATAATATTGTCCCGATCCACCAAAGCTTTAGCAAATTAATGCCTGTTGTTATTATCTGCAACTTATAAGACTATTTTAGTCTTCATAGGAGTATATGCTAAGTGGAAATGTTTCCATTGATGCAGACAAACATCCTAATGAAAGAAAATACACTACGAGAAAAATCGGCCTCTTAGACCCTCGGACTTGTGGGAAAAATCCTCAACCTTGTGGACCCTTGGCCTCGGTGGAAGACCCCGAATATTATCCCTTTTAACCACATCCCTCTATTTTATACCCTTTAACCAGGATATGTGTCTGATATGATATTAACCTGTGTTATACTAAGCCCACATATATGCGGGCTGAAGAAACATAGAATATCCCTCTTGTCGACCATTTATTTCACTCATGATTGCAAAAACATGATAGACATGATATAATCTAAATTATCTGACATTGATCTATTCAAAGCTGTCTTTGTTTCACCTTTAAATGAAAAGAATTTCTTGCAAGCATGCTTGACAATCATGATTCTTTTGGCTTTATAAAAAGTTTTCAGTATACAACGGGTTAAACATTAATTATTACCAACAAAAAATCAAGAAAATTTATCTGAAGAAAATATCTTACGATTTAATGTGGCTGCAGTCAAAGAAGATGAAATCCGTGCTGACAAAGCTGATATCAGTTTCAGTTGAAACAATAGAAAGTGCTGATGTCACATGGTTTACTAACAGTTAAATGAAAATAACAATAAAACAGTTATGTTTTCATCAAGCCCTAAACGTTGCCAATATACTGTAATAACATTGAGTTAAGCATTTATTTATATGCATTCAAAAAACCTTGTATGTACACACACGTTTCACTGAATTGTGACTGAGAATTGATTAAGCATTCCGTGTTGCCACGAAGAGAACTTATCCCTAATCTGCCCAGGGGGGGGGGGGTGCTAATTTAGCCCCCCTTAACATTTTTTCACAATTAATTTTTGACGCGAGAAGCTCAAGCCGCAGTGTTTCATGAGCTTTTTCTTTAAAGTCTTGAACATATTTTGAGACTAAATCTGCGACCCCCAGGTACCCGATTCTCGAGTAACACATAATCATGTACCTGTGTGTCAGACCCAAAATTGCTCCAAAACATGATGTCATTTACAAAGTCAATATAAATTGTGTTTTCAGCTAAAATTCATAAATGAGTGATTAATTTTGCTTTCATTGATAACAAATATTTGATTAGCTGCTCTTTATGACTGAAATAATGTCACCAACCAATTTTTGTATAAAAAACAATAAAAATTAAAAAGATAAAAAAAAAAAAAAAAAAAAAAAAAAAAAATGAAATACATAAAACATTGCAACTAAATTTTGAACAATGTGCATAAATAGCACATTTTATGAGTTTCAAAATTCTGTGAACAAGTTTTGTAACCCCCACCTAGTGCTATCATTTAGAGTAAACAGAATTGAAATTGAGCAACAAATGAAGGAGAAGAAGCATTTTTTGTGATTTATGAATAATTTCTCATAAATTAGCATAAATACTTTTCTAATAAAAATTTCAAAATTCTGTGTACAAGTTTGGTGAACCTCAAGTACCTCTACCAGATGGAACAAAAAAACAAAAAAAAATCAAAATCACTTAACAAATAAAGAAGAAGAAGCATTTTTGTGAATTTTGAAAATGCCCACAAATTAGCATATCTAATGAGTTTTAAAATCCTGTGTAGAAGTTTTGTAACCCCCACCTAGTGCTATCATATAAAGCAAACGGAATTGAAATTGAGCAAAAAATGAAGGAGAAGAAGCATTTTTTTTGTGATTTATGAATAAATTTTGCATTAATTGGCATAAGCAATTTTCTAGTAAAAATTTCAACATTCTATGTACAAGTTTGGTGAACCTCATGTAGCTCTACCAGATGGAACAAAAAAAAAAAATCAAAATCAGTCAACAAATGAAGAAGCATTTAATGTGAATTTTGAAATATGTGCATACATTAGCATATTTAATGAGTTTCAAAATTCTGTGTAGAAGTTTTAAATCCCTCACCCAGTGTTATCACATAAAGCAAACACAATTGAAATCGGGCTTGAAATGACGAATAAGCATTTTGAAATTGTGGACAGACGACAGATGACGGACGCCACGGCGTACAGCTCATCAGGCCCTTCGGGCCAGTTAAATACATAAGAAATTAATTGTGATAGCCGAATTATTTTCAAGTACCATTGATATAAAAGCTTAAAAGAATATTCACACCAAAAATATACATTCTAGGACATTTTTTAAGTGAATTAGAGCGGAAATGATTTCATGCATAACTTAGCATAATTAGCTTACATAATTCAAAGGAAACACTTTTCGGAAAAACTAACTACACACTTTTGGAGATTACGCCACAGGGGATGTGCATGCCAATTTTCCTCAGGGGGGCCAATTTAGCCCCCCCCCCCCACAACATTTGCTATTATAGGCTTAGTTTGTCTAAGATGTACATGTAGGGTAAGAATTCCACTAGTATCTTGTCCAATTTTCAGGATTGGTTTATTTTAGGCATAAGCTCCAGGGCTGAATGTAGAGAATACCGGACAGTAGGGAATATCGGACGGTCACCACATGTCCAGCCCTAGCTGCCAACATAAGATCAACCGAGTTGAAATACCGGCATATATTGGTCAGGTGGTCTGTCTGGGAAGGTTGAATGCTGTATTCGACAACAACAAGTGAGAAATCTCCGAGAAAACTACCGCAATCTGTCAAGGTAGGAAAATTTGCAGCCTGAAAAATGGCCTGATGTAAAAATTGACATTTTAGAGAATGTGATGGTATAAAAATAGAATTGGGGCATGACCTCTATTTCATGCATTGTGGACATGTGTGGAGGGTGGGCCAAACGTGTATGGAGTGTTTGCACTGTACAAAGCCTGTGTATTGGGGTGGCAGTGTGTTGAAAAGTGCTAGTCAGTCATTTTTTTTTGTGTAGGGAATACCGGACACCACATGGACGGTTGTTTGTTTTACTTCCGGGTTGAGTTGCTAAGCATGTAGATCAAATAGTAAGTTGCATATATAATGTATTATATTTATTTATTAAATTGTTTGACAATTCTGAAATGTCTATTTCTCTTTATTATTATTGTGATATGTCATGATCTACATGAGATATAAAGTTATTCTGAGTGTTTTGAAATTTTGTAGTAAATTGCATATAATCTTCTAAAAATGAATAATGTTATAAAAAATCAATACAAACATGTTAAGTTTATGGTTTACATTCAAATCAGTGCTTCCAGACAGATCTTTATACAAAAAAAGGGTAAAAACATACTGTCCGGTATTTCCTACACTGTAGGGAATGCCGGACAATTTACGATGACATCATTATTTGCATATAACTGCCTCTACAAATATTTGATTACCTCAATTTTTTTGGAAAATAAAGTTGAATGATGTAGCTAAGCAATGAGAATCTTTTTTCTTTTGTGATTTTATTGTTTTCATGTGCTAATTAAGCAAATGAGCTTAAGTGGCCGGTATTCCCTACATCTACCCTAGTCATTAGATTAACAGTCTTATGATGGAACAATTGTTGTGGAAAAAATACCAAGGGATCTATCCATGTTATATATATACAAGCACTGTACTTACATCCATCTGGTATTGAAGGTACCCCACTTTCTGGAGGGCTTGTACACGTGACTGTATTACTGGTAGTAAGTGTGGCGGGGGACTTGGAAGAGTCAAAGGCACACTCATATTGGTAGCTTTCCTTCAGAGCTGGGAGCTGTTGTACTATGATGGTAATCTAATACAGTATTTACAGAGGCATCAGAACACATGTACAATGTATGAATCATCCCATTGACTACTAAATTGTGTAGATATTCCATAGACCACCAATTCCCCCTTTCTTGTCTAAAATTGGTTAAAATGTTGTGTTGTTTTTATTGCTTTTTGTTTCCTTTGTTGGAAAAAAAAAATGAAAAGAAACGACTAGGGGAAAGCCCTTAAAAATGGATTGCCCTGTTGGAATCTTTGACTCTTTTCTGGCGACTTGGGTCTGATTTCAATATGATGAGTCACATATTTTAGTGATCAAACAAGAAATTTCAACAAATGAAGAAAAAAAATTTAAAAATATATAAAACTTTATAAATACAAGAGCATGTAAAATGGTTGATGACAAACACTCTATTCCATGGTAAGTAGAATAATGCTACAATGTAACATAAATTGAGTTATGATCAAAACTTGCTTGCAACACCTTGAAAATTGCACAGGTTATGAACAATAGATTATCACAATAGCATTTACTTCTTGTCCTGTCAGATGATAAGGTAGAGTGTCTGGTTGAACCTCAGAGATGGATACACATTGAAGGGCATTGTAAGATAACCATCGAGAAGACTCATCAGGAAAGGGACATGTCTCATATCTTGTACACCTTTGAAATGAATCAATAAACAAAATTGATCAATTCAAATGATTTGTAAGTTAATAGCGTGCTCTACAGCATTCATTAACCAGTCAGGCATAATTACACAAATTATATTTGTTCGAAACCTATAAGTAATCTAATTATCTCTCTTTTTTAAAAATTATTATTATTATTATTTTATTCGGCAAAGAAATATACATTGAGAACATATAAAACAATGAACAGTGTATATCTAGATATATTCCTAAATTTCTTTAAATAAATAAACCAACCTATCTTTGTGAAAACGCTCAATAAATTACAATTATTGTTATCTTTTATTTTTTATGATATTTTGTTCTTTAATGAAGCCACTTAACCCTTCTAGATTTTTTTCATTTGATTTTTTTTAAATTTCTCTTCGGCATTTGTAAAGTAAAAAATAAAACGATAACAAAACGTTTGGTATATAATCAAACATTACATTTCTATAATGTTAGATACGTTCTCCAGCGAACTCGGGTATATTTGCATTCATAATTAATGCTAAAGTAGTTCACCTTGCTTCTAGAGTACACCATCCACAGAAAGGGTCTCCGTCATTTCCTCCGTTCTCACCTATGCATTCATCACAGGTCTCATACTGGCCGCAGTTTGCTAATTCTAAAGTAAGGACCTTAGAAAAATGGTTATAAGTCTAGTAATAACATTGTATTTAAATATTATTTCCGTTGTAGCCATTTTATTCTACATCTCCTTACGGTACAAAATGATATAAACGGAGCTGTTGAAAAATGAAAGAAAAATAGGATGTCATACTCTCATTATTCAAATTAAACTGAGCTATTGAAATGGCAAAACTGATGCTCAAAACAATAGCACTTCACATTAGTTTAAAGACATTTTCGTTTCTTTATATAGTCTCTAAATGCTGAACCCGTATGATAATCATATATTTAACCTATGAGCTTTAATCTGAAATTTTGGCCAGTGTTATCTCTTCATTAGATTCACCAATGAATATATCTTGTAATAGGAAGAAACCTCTATTGTATTACACAGTATCATTGAAGTCCTTACCTGAGAACCTTGATCTAAACTTTTCAGGTTATCTATAAATTTGATTCATTAAAGCTCATGTATAGTTTTGGGAAAACATATTGTTTGTTTTAATTCCATAGCAGAATAATATGAATTAATACCTCAAATAACCTCTGTGTACAAAATGATTTGCTATAAAATTCACTCTAAGACCTAAATTTAGCAACAAACTGTGTAAATCGATCTGTTGATAGGCCATGCCTAAACAGAAGGACACTGGGAGAGTGCAACGTGCAGTGGTTTGTGTGCAAAGTATATGCACACTGAATGCACACACAGTCAGCAGTGATGTGGCATGCCCAGAGTTCTGGGGTGAGAGTGAAGGAAGTATGGCCTCATTTTGATGAATATCTCCACATGTTTATGCTAACTATAACATATCATGGAAAGACATGAATGGTACATGGTTATATTACTTGCCCATGTATTGATATGTCATTGGAACAATATAAGGACAAGTTGAGTAAGTTTTTTAAAAATGCAATTTTCTCTACCACAACTATACTTGGGCTTTAAGGAAGTGCGTAGGGGAAGGTGGGGCATAACGGACCACGTAACTTCAAGTGGCTTCTGTTACGTCACAGATAGGAGCAAGACTATAAAAATGATATTTCCTTGACGAGTTCTTATTGAAGTTTGATAAACAATCGATCAATAATTCTCATCTCTTTCATACTTCCGGCAAAATGAAGCTGAAAAAATATCGGAAAAGGTCCGTTTTGCCCCACTAGTGGGGCAAAATTGACTCCGTGCATATTTTGTTGGGGCAAAATGGTACCCTATTATGGGGTACCGTTTTGCCCCGTAAGAAATAATCAACTCCTGGGGACTGATTTGTCAAAATTTGTTCAAGTTGGCAAAATAAATGTACTTTTGGAAGTCTCCAGAAGGGATGCGAGCACACCAAATTCTCCCCAGGGTCAGCCAAATTATGGTCCTTTTTGCCCCACACCATTGGGTTCCATTTTGCCCCAAGCAGAAATACCCTACATCAGAGGGGTACAAATTTTTGAATGGCACCCCCCTCTGTAGGTATTGATTTTTTTCGATGAAACTTCAGTGGTAAATTGGTGCAGCAATGCCTCATTTACTGCAATACATTTTATAGAAAGAAATACTTTTGATGTCAAGCTATGAGAAAGTTCCGTTTTGCCCCTAGGATCCGTTATGCCCCACCTTCCCCTACTTGTAAAACTTGGTCTGAACTCGTAGTCAGTATCATCATGATCAGGAACTTATGTCTTGTCATACACACTTTATTGAAGTAGGCCTACAGTAATACATACCTGTGAACCTTGATCTGTACTCTTAGTCATTGTTATCTCATTGAATTCATTGAGGAAGTGCGTACTTGTAAACCTTGGTCTGAGCTCGTAGTCAATATCATCATGATCAGGAACATTTGTCTTGTAATACACAGTTTTATTGAAGTAGGCCTACAGTAATACATACCTGTGAAGCTTGATATGAACTCTTAGTCATTGTTATCTCCTCTTTAGATTCATCAAGGAACATGTCTTTTAATACAGATCCACTTCCAAGGCGAACCGTCTCATAGACGTAGGTAAATGAACTATTCACTATATTTACCTGACGGACAAATTCATTTTATTGAAATGAAAGAGGAATAACAAACACAATAAATTACAAATACAATTTTCATTACTTTAAACATTTTGTGTTCTATGGTGATTTAGATTTTTTGTAAAAGAAAGAAAAGCAGCTACAACGCTATATATCTGTCATTTCTTTGTTCTAGATAGACACTTTGGAATTTCTTTGATTTTCTAAAAATGCATATTTTGTTTTTAGAAGGAAGGAGGATTGTAAATTTCCTTGTCCGCCAATTTTTTTCACGGCGCAAATATCATGAGCGATGGGACAATCTTAGCAGTAAACACATAATATAACCGCGACATTTTGTGTAATCTTTAATTTGATTATAATGATGTATTCCCTTTAAATGAAAGTCGCGTTTAATGAACATGAATATGAGAAACAACATGATGTCCAATATTGAAGTTATGATGTATATCAAATCTTGTTGTAAGGCAGCATAGTTAACTCATGGTTATAGAAGAACATATTATATTGAAATTAAAATTTAATATAGTAATGTATAATGGCACACACACATGACACATGAATGCCACAGTATGTTGTCTCTCTATGGTAGTCACAATGAAGGTGAGTATGACATCAAGGACAGCGATGATGGGTGATGCAGAGAGGGACTCTGCTCCACTAGCATGCTTGTAGCATGGAGCAAAGAATCGGACACCGTCTTAAGTGTAATTGCCTATAGATTCTATTGTATCTGGTAGAATGATCACTGAAGGTAGCTACAAGAAAGGGGAGTGAAATATTCTATAGATTTATCGATGCATACCTTCTGTAAATTTCCTTGTGCATCTCCCATTAATGCGACAGTATGTTGTCTCTCTATGGTAATCACGATGGAGGTGAGTATGACATCAGGAATGGTGATGATGGGTGATGCAGAGAGAGGAACAGCTCCACTTGCATACTTGTAGTAAGTCACCTGGATACCATCTTCAATATAATTAGCTGTGCATTCTATTGTACCTGGTAGAGGAGCAATTGAAGTTAGCTGCAGAAAAGGGAGAGCACAATATTCAATACATTATTTTAATGCACACCTTATAAAAATTGTAATGTGTATCTCCCTTGAATGAGACAGTATGTTGTCTCTGCATGGTAGTCACAATGGAGGTGAGTATGACATCAGGAATGGTGATGATGGGCGATGCAGAGAGGGAATCCGCTCCACTCGCGTACCGGTAGGAACTCAACGCCTGATCTCCATCTACAACATAAGCTGTACACTGTATTGTATCTGGTAGAGGGTATGCCGGAGGTAACTGTCAGAAAAGGGGGAAAGATAAGCAAATAATTATATGTAAATGTTGCATAAAGTGCACACCTTATGAAGGTGTCCTTCTGTATCTCCCATAAATGCCACCGTATGTTGTCTCTCGATGAAAGTCATGATGGAAGTGAGTACGTGTATGACATCAGGGATGGTGTTGATAGGTGATGCAGAGAGGGCATTCACTCCACTCGCGTACCGGTAGTAAGCCACATCGGTACCATCTTCTAGATAATTAGCTGTACACTGTATTGTATCCGGAAGATTTGTCATTGAAGGTAGCTACAAGAGAGGGGAGTAAATTTTTCTATTACATTGATTAATGCACACCTTATCCAAATTTCCTAGTGTATCTCCCATGAATGCCATAATATATTGTCTCTCTATGGTAGTCACAATGGAGTTGAGTATAACATCAGGGATGGTGATGATGGGTGAGGCAGAGAGGGCATTCACAACACTAGCATGCCGGTAGGAATCCACAAGCCTATCTCCTTCTCGAAAAGTAACCGTACACTGTGCTGTATCTGGTACAGTGACTATTAAAGGTAGCTGCCAGAAAAAAGTAAGGAAAATACATTGCATCTTAGGAAGGAATTCTCCATGGATATCACAGTAGGCCTACGTTTTTCTACATGGTGGTCGTAATGGAGTTGATAACGAGAAATGGGATAGCCTTAATGATGCACTCGAATGTATGGTAGTCTCATATCTTATTTATCACATAAATACGTCATTCAATTTCTTTTTCCTATCAACTAAATTGCTTTCCTTTTCTTGTCTGTTCTGAAGGAAATCTTTTTAATTTCTTCTCTTTGTGTTTAGAATATAAAAAGTTTCGAATCTATTATTTATGTGCACGGCATATTTTAAATTCTATTAATTCTGGGCCCTAAAATTTACAATGGATATCATAAATCAATATTATCGGTGATAACTTTGGTTAAAAATAGGAGACGGAAATGAAAAGAGAAATGTACATGTTTAAAAGTAGCGTGTACCACAAAATGTAATTAATGGAGTAAGTTCTAAATGCCTTATACAACAATATCTGATTATCGCATTCAATCATCTGCATGCAAGTATACATACCGTATTACAAAAGCTTCCATCAAGGTAGGTATTTGGCATTCCTCTGTTATCTCCTTGATAAATACATCCCAAGACAGCATCTTCAAAGCTCTGCATGACATCGCTCATCTTATAGACACACAGACCAGATGAAATCCCATTTGAGAATACAGTATACAATGAGTCTTCAGTTATGTCGATACTCAATGAGTCGCCAAACTGAGATCCTGCTGGTCCAATATGAGCTGTTAGAATCTCATTGTAAGATCCACACTGCAGCTTTATTTCAGTGTAAGAGTTTAATGCAATATCTAATGAATTCCGACACAAACGACCTATGTATGTAATGTCTTCTTTTTTAATGAAAAAGTAGAGATATTCTTTATAAGTAATCACATGTTTAAAGACAGGAGATTCGGCTGTGGGATAATTTACTTGTTTTACTGGTATTAGATCAGAAATGCTGCGCTTTGAGACAGATCTAATCGTTCCAGTTGCATAGCTGACCCCAGTGAATAAGTAGAGTCCACCATCAGGAACATCTTCATTGTCTGCACCCAGAACAACAGCCCCAACAGTGGGTGCATCACCTGTTGTCACCGATCCCTGAGTATCCAGATTGCCTTCATATCTCACTACATCATGTGATATGTTAGTCAAGCTCCTTGTCTCACAGAAACCATCACATCCTCCACACGTGATGAGCTTATCCTCAGGTGAAGGAGCTATAACAAGGAGTTTATTATCATTGCTATTCCCTTCATTAGGAGAAGGGCATGTTCCAGTATCTACGGTATGTTTAAGAGTCAGGTCTGGGTTGAGTTGATAGAGTCTCTCCAGTGCTCCTATATAGACATCTCCAGTGACGTTGTTGATGGTGATATGGTTGAATGGTAGGGTAGGGTCTGGACTGGTGAAGGATGATACCAGGTAGGAGGAGAGAGGAGCTGAGTGGATCGATGGTATGATAAGTAGCAGACAGAAAAGCCTGAAAGCACCTCTGGAGGTCATGGTTGCCTCTTCAAACCCCTTAGGAAGTGGAAAATATTATCTGAGTTCAATGAAAAGAAAAAAGGTTGCTGTGTTATTATTATGTAATCGGCGTTTCTGACGTTGGACAAATATGAATGAAATTTCTTTATTACTGTACTCTTGAAAATTCATTTCCATAATCAATTATCATTTTGCTCAATTACGATATGAAACATTTGAAGTATGGCTCATGCTTTTACTTTCCTAGAATATATCACTCATCTCCGTTGCTTTTCTTTATCACTTTTATTTCATAGATGAATTTCTTTAGTGTAAGATTTCCTAAACTTGATCAGTTTATCGTGTTTTTTTTTAATGTCTGCAAAGGTATCGTTGTGTAGTGATTAATATTGTTTCCCAGAGGTGGCACGACATTAATTGCTCCTGCGACAATTGATTCGGGCTTTATCTCGTCCAAGATATGGTTGCAATAGGCTTTAATATTATATAGGTTTAGGATAGGATGAAGTGTTAAGTCCAGGGTTGAAGTTAGTCATTCGATTTGTATATCGAATTACTAGAAATTATTGTCGCCGGAGCAAATGGTCATGGAATCTTCGCAGTTCGTATTATTGAAGTTAGTGAAATATTTTGCACATTTTCAAAATGTTAAACGATAGGGGCTTATCACACGCCGAATATATACAATTTCAACCATAGTATTTACAGTCATGTGTTCAGAATTTAAAAGGAAGGAATGAAAGTTTCCCTACATATTGGTGCAAAATTCATTATGAAAGCTGAAAAAAGAGTACCGGTATGGCAGTTATAAAATTTAAAATTTTACATATTTTTTGAAAACATTTTTCGACAAGTTATTGTGAATATTCAAATGAGTGAGTTAATGAAACATGGCTTCACATATCACGCGCTTGAAATTCTAAATATTGTAAACGTTTTTCAGATATAGGCAGTAGCATATCTTTGTACTAGAATATATCATAATAATACACTGGCAATAATTAATTAGCCCCCTCCTTAACAAAAAATTAAAAGCCTTTTTGTATACTTTTATATTTCATTCATAATAAAAGTGCGATCAATAATTGTTTAATCATCTAAAAGTGGAAGTTTTTTCCTTTTCATACCTGAGAGCAGATGAGGACCAGACCCGGTTATTTTACCACTGAAGGGGAGACAATAGAAAAGCCCCCCCCCCCCAAAAAAAAAAAGGAGGTAGGTATCATCAATAAAAGAAATCATGAACCTGTTTTATTGGATTGATGAATATCCTCATTCTTGATCTACCTCTAATTGCTGCTAATATTATACATATAATAGGCCTACCATGTTACTCTCCGTCACTAGAGAGGTGGGCGGTGATAATTTACGTTGAAAATAATTATAACAACAATTAATGGTGTGTTTGAATCATTCACGATCAACATACCATTAAAGAATTTTTTTTTTTCATAGTACCCAATCAAATATGGTGATACCATTTATTTTATTTATTTTTGTACTTTTGTGTTTTGTATTACGTTTCTTTTGTTTTATCAGAATTTTTTTTTTCATAAGATGATGCTACGCCTCAGGCGCGGATCCAAGGGGGGGGGGGCGACGGGCCCGGGCCCCCCCCCCCCAAATAAATAAAGTGGAGAAAAGGGAGAAAGAAGGGAAAAGCGAGAGAAAAGAAGAAAAAGAAAGAAAGAGAAGGGAATAAAGCCCGATGTTGGTACATTATTCGCCAAACTTTATTCAATAAGAAGCGCGAAATAGGCCTAATTGGGTTCTAAACGACCATAAGTAAGGCCTATAATGTGGGGGAGGGTCCACGAGGTCGATTTTTCTCATTTTTTAAAGAAAAAAGAAATACATTACTGACGAAAAGTAAAAATAAGGAAAAATATTTAAGACTAAGTTTCACAAAGAAAAGAGGCCTCGTGGAACCTCGGCCTAGTGGGCCCTCGGCCTCGATGGAATAGTCGGCCTCGAGGAAATATTAGAAAATCCCCCTTTATGTATTCCATATATCTTTTAAAACCTAACTTTTCGGCCTGCGCTACGCGCTCGCAGATACTAAATCATAATGCACAAATAACTCCAATTTTGAGCTCCAAATTTTTCGGCTCGCGCTTCGCGCTCGCAAATAGGCCCACCAATTTAGTAGGGTAAATTATGCACAATTATCTCAAAATCTTCAGCTCACGCTTCGCGTTCGAGGATACTAAATTGGGTCTATAATACACAATTATCTGAAGAAAAAAAAATACTAGAAAGTACCCCTTTATTTATTGCATATATCTTTTAAATTTTCAATTAGTTTAGAATGTGCTGATGTTGTATGGGAATCATATCATGTACCTATCTTAATAGATGCAAGATAAATCTGCTTTTAAAAGACTTATTATATTTCCAGAAATTACAGACATCTTGAAATAGCATGACATTCGCAACACATGAACTGGTTGATTTGCTGCAGAAACCACACAAAATTTGTTTTTTATTTGGAAATTGAGATACATTTCTATCCCATTTCGAAAATAAAAAACAAAATAATAATAATTTTTAAAAAAATTCTGTTTAAAGCAAGACAACAGTGCACATCAAAATTAAGGTACATGTATTCCAATTTTAGAGAGGTTACATAAAATATACAATAGAATATTAAAATATAATCTGCAACATTACGCAAGGTCATAAAGTCACAGTATGTTAAAGACTTTGCGATTTATAACTGATACCTATTTGCATATTTATTTGATTCAATTGCTTGTGTGTCAACAAACTTTTGTTTGCGCCCCATCCCTTGGTATATTTGATAATAACAATGAATTTTATGTTTGCATAAACCAAAGGTAAATACTACAATGTATTATTATATAGAATGTCTCCTTCATTGCTAGGTTAAGGTGTACTCTATATTCTCTATAATTCCCCATTGATGTTCAGATGTGAACAATTGTCTAGCAAACTTTAACAGAGTACTCAAATGTGATGCCTTTATTTTTTCTCCTTATTTATTTGAAAACTTGTCTTTTCTACTATACATACTGTTACCCATTCTAGTATTGCACAATTTTTCTATGGTCATGTACTTTCAATCCATGCAACATTTCTCTTTCTTGTAACTTTTGGTGGCTGAACAAAATTATGATTGAACATCAAAGAGGATTATGGATACCGAGTATCCCCCTAAACTGTGCACATCATTAGGGTTGGGCGAATCTCAACTTTTTTTTTCAAAAAAGTTGTTTCTATAGTAAAATTCGACGTAGAAACTGAAAATGACAATTATTTTTGCATACGATGACGTCTTACGTCGCTAAAGTGCAAAAAACCAAAATGGCCGCCAAAATGGCGTATTATGCCCAATTATCACACTTTTTATACTTATAAACCACTTTTATTGCGTTTTTATATGGCTTTTGGGTGTCAGGGAACCCAACATGATTAATCCAACATGATTAATCCTACCAAAGTTGACTGCTAGTGTAGTTTCGTACTTAGTTTCAGTCAATATCGAGCAAAAATCACCTCATATCAAAATCACTAAATAACACCTATCACACATACTAGGTACATTAGGTCATAATAAAATTGTCAGATTTGAGCTTTTAGACCATCAAAATCCATAAAGAAACAAAATAAAACCGGTTTATACCTATAAAGTGTGTGATGAATGGGCAAAATACACTATTTTGGTTTTTGCACTTTAGCGACGTCAGACATCATCGTACACAAAAATCATTGTCATTTTTGGATTCTACATCAAATTTGACTACAGAAGTTTGTTTGAAATAACTTTTCAGAAAAAAGTAATTATTTGCCCAACCCTAACATCATTATGAAAGTACTCTCCCCCCTCTCCTTTCTCTCGCTCTCTCTCTCTCTCTCTCTCTCTCTCTCTCTCTCTCTCTCTCTCTCTCTCTCTCACTCACTCACTCTATCTCTCGTTTCTTGATCTCTTAGTATCCAATTGACAACATTTCTCTTCTCCTGATCAGTGTTACTATAAATTTCATTTTTGGCCGCCTTTACAAACATCTAGTTATTTACCAAAATTTTTTGTTTCTTTAATACATGTGAACATTCACCATGTTTATTAGTACTTTTTTTGATGAATTGCTTTGAAAAACCTACATTCTTAAACTAAAATGTTAAATCACCACTGTGGAGTTAGAGGTTTTGAATGTGTCATCTCTCTCTTCTTACATAGCGGGATCAAAGAACTGAATCCAACAGTTTAAAAGTGTTATTCCGCCATTTTGAAAATGCCGACACTCTTTGCGTCACATGATCATTAGTTTTGAGAGCATGTAGCATAACTATATATATGAAATAAAGTGTTGCATTAATTTGTTGTAATTTATATTTGTGTGTTTCTTTCTTTCATATTAGCTAGGATTTGTAACTAAAACATCTATACAATGTAAGCTGGATCGAGAAGGCAACTCAGTAAACCCATACTCCTTCATTACCAACCGTCGTGCCTCGGTATTCCATTGGATTCATGATGATATGTTGGCATTCAGTCGCGCGGTGTACAGCACTTTAAAGTCCCAGACCGGACCGAGAAATGAAAACCAAAATTACATATAAAACGAAAGCTAATATTTCTTCCTAATACAACAATTCTCAATTTAAGCATTTTTATCTTCCATTTCGAAAGTATTTCATTAAAAAGGTGATCGAACCTCAACCAGGCCATCCCTCCCAAGTACTCGTAAAAGTACCCCTATTATATAATGCGGCTGATGACGTCAAAGAAGTTTAAGGGAATGCTGCTGCCAGGCATGATAGGGTTTCGGCTTTAGAAAACACGTTTGTGTCAGAACAATAGACCCCATGTGTGCTAGAATTCTATTGTTCTGACATAGCAATACAAAGGTGTTTTCTAAAGGCGAAACCCAATCATGCCTGGCAGTAGCATTCCCTTAAACTTCTTTGACGTCATCAGCCGCATTATATAATAGGGGTACTTTTACGAGTACTTGGGAGGGATAGCCTGGTTGAGGTTCGATCATCTTTTTATGAATACTGTTATGAAAATTTAATTTATTTTGGGGGTATTTATGTTATACGCATACTTAGCTTTCAATCGATGTAAGGTTGTATTTACTCCGTCAACGGTCTTTAATTTCTTAGCGAAGGCAAGAGAATCATTTCTTCGCTTGCAAGGACTAAGCTCTTTGCAGTCAAATATTTTGTAACTCAAAGCCCTGTGACGATGGGCAGAAGGCGTCGACAGCAGGACTGAGAATCTGGGAGCTGTTAGCTGGATGTCTGCACACAGGCAGCTGAAGTGTGATGGTCGTGTGGTACATTCTACAGAGGGACACAATGTATCCAAGGCAGCTGCTTCAGTGTTCAGGCTGCTCTATTTAGAGATGCTCGTCGTACGAGAAGCCCCTAGAAAAGGTGGGGTAAAAATTGGGTGTTCCTACCGTGTCCTGGGTGGGTGACCACGCCCACTGAGTCTCCAATTTAGTGGTCGAAAAAAAGAAACGTCAAAACTTAACAGTGGCTACATAGAATGTACGCACACTGCTTGATCGAAAGAAGTCTAGCAGGCCAGAGCGACGCACAGCACTGGTAGACAGAAAACTACATCGATATGGTATCTACATAGCAGCCCTTCAAGAAACTCGTCTGAAAGGGCAAGGACGGATAAAAGAGCAGTACTTTACTTTCTTCTGGCCTGGTCACCCTACAGATGGACCAAGTGAAGCAGGTGTAGCTTTTGCACTCTCCAACAAGCTTGCAAGAAGCCTGCAGTCTCAGCCAAAACCAATATCTCCACGGCTGATCAGACTAACTGCCAAGTTGGATAATTCCCAGTCACTTACTATTATCTGTGTATATGCACCTACTATCAGACATACTAATGAGACAAAGGATCAACTCTATGACCAACTCGCCGAAACTCTCCAGTCTGTGGACAAGTCTGACAAAATCATCATCCTTGAAAATTTCAATGCCCGTGTTGGCAACGACTTCACAACCTGGAGCAATGTTCTTGGCAAGTTTGGCAAAGGGAAGATGAACACCAATGGTGAAATGTTGCTGTCACTTTGTACTGAATTTGAACTTGCAATAACCAACACTTTCTTCAACAATCCAGATAAGTGGTACTATTCTTGGTCCCACCCTCGTTCAAAGCGCTGGCATCTCCTTGACTATTTACTTATCGTAGAAGGGATATCACCGACATTTGCAACACACGGGCAATGCGTGGTGCAGATGTTGACACTGACCATCGCATGATACGCACAAAGCTGAAAGTAGTGTTTAAGTCTCCTCATCGGAAAACTGCACCAAAACAATGCAAGCGATTAGATGTATCTGTTCTTTACATCCCAGATAAATCTAGAGAACAAGCCAACAAAGTTGATGCTGCCCTTGATACTGTCCCACCTGCTACAGCTTCATCTTCTGATCTTGGTCTGACCTCAAAACGAACGTCTACCAAACGGCTGCTGAAGTTATTGGTCATCCTAAACGGCGCCATGCAGAATGGTTTGATGAACATGATGCCACAATTAGAGTTATGTTGGAAAATAAAAAAAGGTTGCATACAAAGATGCTTGATGCACAGTGCACACGCTCCACTAAAGCCCAGTATATCAGGTCCAAAGCAGAGCTTCAAAAATGCCTCAGAGAGTTAGAAGATCAGCAGTGGCTTCAAAAGGCGGAGGAGATTCAACATCTAAGTGATGCTCAGGACAGTAAAAATTTGTTTGCTGCCCTCAAGGAAGTTTATGGTCCAATGGTAGGTACCCTTACCCCAGTAACAAGTGCTGATGGCAACCAGATCTTCACAGAAAAACATAAAATAATGTGCCGCTGGGTCGATCACTTCAGGAGTGTCCTAAACTTGGATCCAACTCTGAAGGAAGCTACAATTGAGGGAGTCGAACAAAGACCCATCAGCGAGGCACTGGCAGCCGCGCCTTGGATGGAAGAGTTGGAAAAGGCAATCAAGTTATGCAGCAATGGCAAATCATCTGGAATTGACAAAATACCTGCAGAAATCTTCAAACATGGCGGCAGAAAGCTCAAAGAACGTCTCCTTCACGTCATCACCCAGTCATGGAATGATGAATCAATGCCAAGTGAGTTCAGACATGGAATCATTGTCACTGTACAAGCGTAAAGGAGACCGGCAAGAGTGTGGAAACTACCGTGGCATCAGCCTTCTTTCAATTGCCGGGAAACTCTATGCAAAGATTCTAGTAATGCGTCTACAGACCTTGTCAGAGGAAATGCTCCCAGAGTCACAGAATGGATTCCGGCCAAGTCGTAGAACAACAGACATGATATTTACACTCCGCCAGATCCAGGAGAAATGCAGAGAACAAAACAAGCCTCTGTATATATGCTTCATTGATTTCCGTAAGGCTTTCGATAGTTTCTCTCGTGAAGCTCTGTGGAGGATTCTTGGCAAGTATGGCTGCCCAGACAAATTCATCAACATCATCAGGCTGTTTCATGAAAACATGAAGGTACATGTCCTTGTTGGCGGAGAATTGTCAGATTCCTTCCCAGTGACAAGTGGTGTAAAACAAGGATGTACGTTGGCCCCTACTCTCTTTGCCCTTTTCCTGGCAGCAGTTCTTGAGGTTTCCAAGAAGAACAAACCATCTGAAGGTGTATGGCTACGTACAAGACAAGATGGTAACCTTTTCAACCCTCGCCGTCTGACTGCCAAGTCTAAATGCTAGAACTTTTGCGTAGAGGAATTGATGTATGCTGATGACTCGGCATTTGTAGCTCATAGAGAAGCAGAGCTGCAACATCTGGTTGACCACTTTTCTTCTGCAGCCTCAGACTTTGGCTTGACCAACAACGCATCCAAGACAGAAGTAATGTATCAGCCACCTCCTGGAGCAGAGTATCATGATCCAAACATACTTCTCGATGGCGCTCCCCTACCTGTGACAAAGAGCTTTACGTACCTCGGCAGTACCGTATCTAATGACACCAACCTAGACAATGAAGTGGGCCGGCGAATACAGGCAGCCTGTGTCTCCTTCCCGAAGCTGAAAGATCGTCTTTGGAAAAGGCGAGGAGTAAAAGTGTCCACCAAGATTGCAGTGTACTGTGCAGTCAAACTACCATCACTACTCTCTTCTTCAGAGACATACACCCTGTATCGAAGACACATCAAGAGACTCTCGCGGGTTTACCAAAGACAGCTTCGCTCCATCATGGGCATACGGTGGCAGGACCGCATCTCTAACGAAGAAGTGTTACGACGCGCTGATGTGATCAGCTTAGAATCACTTGTACTTCGATCGCATCTTCGCTGGACAGGTCATGTTATACGCATGCAGGAGGATCGCCTACCAGGGCAAACACTCTACGGAGAATTGCTGACTGGCAAAAGATCTATTGGACGACCCTTACTTCGGTTCAAGGACACAGTGAAAAGGCAGCTAAAGCTAACAAAGATCGCCCCACACACTCTGGAAAACGTTGCTTCTCAACGTGCTGAGTGGAGACGTCTTGTTAGTACGACAGCCAATTTAGCTGAAGAAGAGCGCCGCCTAGCTGCTTTGAATAAGAGAGCTGCTAGGCATGCTAAGGCATCTTCTGCCAATAACATTGACAGACCTTTCGAGTGTAATGCCTCTGGCTTCCGCAGTGCTAGCAGAATTGGACTGTGGAGTCACTCAAGGAAACATTAAAAGGAAGGATTATTCTCTTAGTCATCATCGTAACGATGGACTGCCAATGATGAATATCTTTTAAAACCCAACATTTTCGGCTTGCGCTTCGATCTCGCGGATACAAGGGTCTATAATACACAATTATCTACAATTGTTTTTGCTAGAAAGTGCCCCTTTATTTATTCTATATATCTTTTAAACCCCCAAATTTTCGGCTTGCGCTCGCGGATACTATAATGCACAAATAACTCCAATTTTGAGCTCAAAATTTTCGGCTCACGCTTCGCGCTGGCAGATACCAATTTACTAGGGTATATAATGCACAATTATCTCAAAATCTTCAGCTCACGCTTCACATAAATTTTTACCTCAAAGTTTTCATCTCATGATGGCAATTCAGAATACACATTCAAACCACTAAATTTTTGTCTCAAATATACCGATTTTTATATTTTTTTATTTGCTAGTATATATTATTATTTTGTTTCCATAGGAGTAAAATTAAAATTGTTTAAATTCCTCGTTTTAGGTCAATATAGGCCTCTATATCTGGGAATGTTAACTCGCGCTTCGCGCTCGTTTGCTCGCTCCGCTAGCAAGATATTTTTTTCAAAGTTGGGCCCCCCCCCCCCTCTGGAAAATCCTGGATCCGCGCCTGCGCCTTGACTACACCAAATTGTTAGATTACAAAAATATTATACCGGGGAATAATTGTTACTTGTGTTATTTTCGGTGGGGTTACCTGACATTTTTTATTACACTTGCCAAAAATAAAATAAATAAACAAAAAAGAAAATTAGAAATGAAGGGAAAAATCATGAATATCGTCGTTGTTGACAATAAAGCAAGTTGAAAAGCACGATCTGAAAAAGCACGAGGTAAAGAACATTTCAGAATTTATTCACGTTGTGATTTGTAGACAGTATTCATTATAAACAACTAATTAAAATGTAATTTAAATGTCTTACCTTGGTGGTTGCTAAGTTGAGAGTAATGAATACAATGCCTCGACCTCGATGTGACTGTGTTAATGTAAAAACTAACTCAGAAATTATGGCTTTCATGTATAGAATTATGTCAAAACAATTTTGACTGAGAACTTCCTCTTTACCACGGCTCCGTGAACACGGAAACGCTATAGCAATATTATTGTAAAATTCCCCTTTGTAACAATTAACATTGAGGACTGAATTATTGCTTAGATCTACTGAACCGTATACGATTAAACATGGCATATATGACTATAGTGATCAAATGAATGATTATTTTTATATGATATTAGTCTTTCGTGATCATTGGGCCGTATGCATAAAAGAAGCAGTTCATTGAGTAATGCTACAGTCAAACAGACAATTACGTTTAGTTGCGTTTTCGTTGTCTTATCCTGATTTCTGTTTATATTCTATCATTTCTTATGTATTTAAGCGCTTACAAACACTTATACCCCCGTCACACTGAGCTCGTTCCTACTACGTCCTTGCAAATTTTACCGAACGGGCCTAGTCTGTGTGTAAACTGAGTGGACGTAGTAAATACTTCTTACGATCTGTTTACGAACTTCATGGACTAGCTCGGTCGGATTTTCAAAAAAGTGTTTAAAAAAACGGGCGCCCATTTTGTCCTAAAAGTTAACGGGGTGGCAACGTACCTGAAACGAGATGGACGTACTACAAACGAAATTACCGTACTTAAATCGTTCTAAAATGTGCTAGGACGTCTTACAAACGAGCATTGTATATTTATTATTCAAGTTCTAAAATTAAACGTAGTGACAACGTTCCTTAAACGGGTAGGACTTACTCTGACCGAGAAGGACGTACTACGAACATACGTTTCAATTTTTAAACAGAACGGCATGTCATAATTCCCGTCAGTTCTCAGCTAGTTCTCACTGCGTTATAGGTAGTTCTTGGTGAACAGGCTCAATCTGTTTACACACGGACTGAACGTGGTACAGACCTTTTAGAATCTTGTACAGACCGTTTACAATCTGTTTACGAACTTGGCGAACGGGCCCGAACGGAGAGAACGGAAAGGCATTCCGATTTTTTTTTAACATGTTCAAAAAAATCGTACTGGCTTCAAGTTCTAAAATTAAACGTAGTGACAACGTTCCTTAAACGGGTAGGACTTACTCTGAACGAGAAGGACGTACTACGAACATGGTACCTAACTTTTATCATGCTGCGCATAGGCACTTTTAGTGACGGTTTGGACGTGCTACGAACGGTATAGAGTGAACGAGCCGTTTACTCGGTCTGAACTGGATAACAACGTATTGCGGATGCGATAAAGACGGAATTGACGTAACGAGAACTATTTATGAACTGCCTAGTATCGTATTCAAGAAATTATTTTTCAAAGTTGTAAGTTCCAACCCGACCAAAGCCCGTTCAGCAATTTTTTTAAGAACGGGCAAGAACGTTATAGAACGTTATAGAACGACCTCAGTGTGACGGCCCCCTAAGGTGGATATCGTGTTAAGTGCTATATAACTGTAACTATCATTATTATTATTATTATTTATTTATTTGTTTTATTGTATGAACGAAATTGTCACTATTTCCGCTGCTGACTATGATGGGAAAGCATCCATGGGGATCCGCGGACGCAACGCCAGACATAACTCAAAGTAAGTGTCAGTGTGACTGTAGCATGAGCAAGCAGATCCTTACAACTATATTAAGAGTTCGATTAGGTTTCTCCTGACAAACTTTTAGAAGTTACTATCTTGGCAATTCTCTATCTTCCTTGTGCGTCAAGAGTGTGCTCAAATCAATTAAGATACCCTCAGAGGAACTCCGACTTTCTTTAATTGTACTCCCCTCTCCGTGTAGACACACACACACACACCCTCACTCACACACACACAAGCACGCAAACACACCCTCACCCACCGACCAATTCAAACAAAAAAGAACACACACACACACAAACTCGCGCACACGTATACCCATCCACACACCTCCCTTCATACACACCCACTGTCACGGCTTACGGATATCACGTCTCAACATTTATTGAAAAACAGCGTTTATTTTATTTTATCTACCACACCAATACCTTTTTTCTCCTTTTTTTTTTCTAGCAACCCTTTGCTCCCGAGTGCATGGATAAATAACTCATCATTCCGGTTCACAATTGTGTGTTCAAGAGTTTCCTAGGAATAACACCTGCAATATAATTTGACAATCTACCTGTCATACAAAACTAAAGACCTTTTCTCTCTGTCATTAAATTTTATCCTAACAAAACAAAAACAAAAAAAACAAAAAAAAATGAAAATTTATATCTTTCATATTCCTCTTCGATTTATTGACGATCAAAAGAGTCAAACAATTATTATAGTCAAGCAACAACTACGATGTACATGTACCTTGAAATAAAAACATTTAAAATACACTGACATCTATACAAACCCAAAAAATGCACAAAACCAGAAAATCAATTTGTTTTTGAGTAATGATTTACTTAGGGCCTATGCGCAGTAGAATGATCGTTCTAAAAAATAAAACTCTCAATATAAAATTGAATTTGAAAACAAATTTACAGAACTTCACAACACGAATACTTAGAACTTACCTTTTTTTTTTCTTCAGCACTCAAAGTTATTGGATTTTGTCTAGACTTTGTCAATGACAAAACAAATTTACAGAACTTCACAACACGGATACCTAGAACTTACTTTTTTTTTCAGCACTCAAAGTTATTGTATTTTGTCTAGACTTTGTCAATGAAATTACATGTGTATTTTATATTACATCTTCCAATATTTCATGGCAAGTTATTTCCACATTTTTTTTCTATTTATAAAAGTGCACAACTATACATACCGAATATACTGTCATTACCAGTCAATAACTTTTCCAATTTGAACATACCTTTATCATATATTACAAGAAACATTGACATGCTTGATAAATTTAATGATTTATGTGGAAAATATGGGACGCAGCAAACTCTGTGACCTAGAGTACAAAATATGTGATCTAACGAACAAAATATATGACATCCTTCAATCTAATCCGGGAGAAAATTACATGGATTTACAGCCGACATACATAATAATATTAAGAGTAATATATATATAGCATTAATAAACTACGCCATCTATCTAGACCAAGCCATTCTGTAAGAATTGATACTCCTGGCGCATATTGGTTCAATATGATCAGTTAGGTGCATCGAATATATTCATACTAATTAGTAATAAATGTTTAGGATAAATTATTTTGATTATACGATAGATGCTCTATGAAGCGGCGGCATTTGCTCTACGATTAATTTCGAACACTAAATGAATTCCTAACTTCAACCTTCCATAACATACTAAACATGGTCTTCATCGATCCCAAGCAACTGAGGCCCAAAGTCTACATCTTTGACGAAATACGCTGCTGTGTAAATGTCGCATCATCTCATGTCAGAACAACAATATTTCAAGAAAATCTGTGTCATTCCGCGATATAACAACTTTATTTACTTCAAGAGATTTTCAACATCACCCTTAGTAAGGTTGTAAAGGTGCAACATGTTGGAAGTGTGACTGAACTGGCCCTTGTATTCCTGTATAGCAAATGGAACAAAACATCGTCACATAATAATGTCAATTTTAAATTAAATTCATATTGTTTTATTTTGCTTCGGTCTTATATCAATCACAATTTGAGGTCCACTTAATGTCCTCAATTGCAAATTTGAAAAGAATAACACCCAAAATCATTTTTGGATATTTAATTGATGTTATCTACTTTTTTTCCTTTATCACAATGACTCTATCTTGGGTAGGTTGAGGCTATCCTTTTCCGTTGTACTATAAATTTTATTTCATTATCTTTATTTACTAATGGCCATTTTTAAAGATGATTACTTACCTTTGACACGGTGGAGCATGCTGAATTGAGTTTACCTTGACGAACCTTGGGCAGCCTAGCTATCTCAGTGCAATAATTCGTCACCATCCTCCTCTGAAGTGGATGTTCCTTGTAGTAAGGTAGATGATCTGATTCACCCTTTATGGAATTAAAACAATGTCATTGTGGCTTTTGATTTCAATCATCCAATATGCTAAGCTAAATATTCATACTATCCACCTTATTCCCGTTATAAACTGAATGCAGTGTATGATAATGTCAAAGGCAAACATTCTACAATAGAGTTCAATTAGACCCAGGAGGACAGGCCAGAGGGTAGTAAGGTAGATGATCTGATTCACCCTTTATGGAATTAAAACAATGTCATTATGGCTTTTGATTTTGTCCTACTACTATTGTCCTACTGATATCCTGCATATCAGAGAGTCAGGATCTAAATGATATGCATGGTGGTACAGTGGACATGTCTGATTCTCAGTTTACCCAGTTCACGCAACATTATGATGGATTTAATTGTATAATAATGTTATAATAATAATGTGATTTGTATTGCGCCAAATCCACTCTGTAGAGTGTTCAAGGCGCATCATAACTAATTTTTAAAATTATTTTCTTACCCTTCGCAAAGAAATGGTCCTGGTTGCATGATAAAGAGCATCAGATAGAATGATTGTACATCTATCTGCAGTTTCGGATCTCGGCATCTCAAAAAGAGACGCCAGATTGGTCAAAACAGAACCCCAGAAATTGCATAAGCTATAAAGAAAAAGGGATTGAAACAAATTAAACATGATGATGGTTTTAAGATGATTATTGACATATCATTAGAAGTTAATTTCATGGAATACAAAAATAGTGATACGATTGTTTTTGTGAATTCTTTTGGTATACTGTGACTGATAATGTAAAATTAACATGTATATAATTAAATTTGACAGCGTATTATATTTTTTATTTTTCGAACTGGATTTGCTTTCTCTATAGATCTTGTAGGTCCACAGTTTATGTGGGTTCCCTTGTTAAATCCTTCAAAGTGTTTGATGATACAGCAATATGTTTAATATAATCATATAAATATATGTTTATGAAACTATAACCCGTTTACCTAACTCTTGAAAACACTTTAGCGCCCCTTCTTTACTCACCAATTTTTCTTCCAATTTTCGGCGCTAGTTTCCGGTGATCCTTGTTCTACGTACTTCATAGCAAGTTCATCAAATTTGTCAAAGAGATGCTTGACGGGTAGAGGTAGCTTGGCTGGCTTCTTGAACATAACTTCAAACATACCATCCACATATGGACTGATCGAAGCCTTATAGAGCAACAAAAAGTACAATTTAAAGAAATCTTGTTACATTAGCACTGACGTTTATCTTATAAAGAACAAAATAATTCTACCTGAAACTCAATCAGCTGGTTTACTAGTATTTGGTATTTTTTAATCTCACTCATAATAAAAGAAAAAGCAAAAATTAAACAAAAACAGCTTTCAAAATTATCAAAAGTTACGAAAGCCGTGAATGTACAAATTGAAGAAACCATTCATAAGATTTGAACAATATTCAGATATCCTTTTTGAATATTCTGATTAACTTACTAGACAATTGAACGTATTTGAGAAATATCATAGTCATTATGTTTGTAAGATACGAAATAAGATATTGATATGAAGACCTTTACCTTCATAGTCAGCATGTGAGGAATGGCTAGGTTTCGATCAACGTCTGCTTTCTTCTGTTGGATATACTCAGGCATAGCACTCTCTTTGATTGCCGGTTGTTCAACATCCTAGGCAGAGAACATTTAGTTTCAAACGCTGAAAAACTTCTTTTTTGTCAACAATATTAATTAAGATTTATTCCATATTCATACGTTATAACTAAACAGAGACGTCTACAAAATATATTTATTTTTCAAATTTAATTTAATAATATTTATTCCAAAAATGTTCGAATGGAATATGTTTTGATTTAGTTTTTGCCTAATAAAAAAAAAAATCACAAGGCGCACTCTCTGCATATTTTTAAGCCGTTCTAATTGATAATGTAACTAAACATGTATCTCCCGGGTATGTGGAATCATCTAAGTCATAACCTAAAGGTATACACAATGAATGCTATAAGAAGTATTTGAAGAAAAAAAATATCATAACGATTATAGGCCTACCTTAAGATGAATAACCTTTGAAGGTTGTTCCAGTAGGCCTATGTCTGCTTCAGGAACACTCTTTGATGGCATGTTCACCAACGATTGGTCTAGAGAAAAAAAGAAAAGTTAAATTCTTGTAAATGTTCCCTTTGTTCTGACTTACTTTCTCCCCCTTTTATTTCTCAGACACACAAAAACACATACACACACACACCCACACACACCATCATTATACGGTATACACGGTATACGGTATATCCGTTTCTCCTTGTATTTACATTGTATAAGTCCACTCGATTCATGTCTTTTGGTTCACATAATGTGGTACAACAAAAGTTAGTGGGGGTTTTGTTTTGAATTTAACCCCATTTTCAAATATTCATGAATATTTCACACATGTATTATGAAAGAAAGAAAGCAGCGTCTATAATTTTTCTTACACTGGATTGAAGAAATCCCATTCAAATCCAGAGCTTGATAGGAGTCATCTCCTCCATGTTGCTTAGGTATGAGCGCAACGCGACATCCATTTCCAATCTAAAAACATGACAATAACAAAGGAAAATGATTATAACTGCTCGAGGAATGCAGAACAAGCAGGCCTACGCTCAATTTATGTTTAACACTTTTTAGAGAGAATGTGTTTATGAAAATCATATTATTGTACACAGTGCAACGATAGCCCAATAGACTTACAAATACTCGTGACATAGCTCAAGATAATGGGCGACGCGTCGCGACGTATCACCGAAATGCGAACTCATTCTGCACTATCCAACTCTTTAAAATACATTCCTCTTTATAGTTCATTCAACATGAAGTCTGTTCCTGGTCTTTAACAAGCGATGGCGTGAAGTTGATGCCGTAGCCATTAGCCAGAGAGATAAGTTTCTGTCGGTGTAAAGCTTGGTTCCCAAGCCTCTGTCGTCACTTCCCCCCCCCCCGCGCGGTGGAAAAATCTATTCCTTTACAATTTACCTAGGTATATTCATTTCCTTACCCCGTAACTCTCATTGAGTATTCACCATGACTTTCCCATTTGTCTCATTGGCTTCTTTTGAATCCTGCAGCAGAATGGACCGTTCATAGGTTTGAATCCATACTGCAAAGTAATCGTAATTTCAATGATAATCTCAATGAGAAAATAAAGTAATTTCACAGGAAAGTATGTACGTGTGTTTAAGGATAAATGTGGTTGCGGGCGTGTGTTATGTGAAACATAGTAAGGATTTACTTATGTGCGTGTGTCTGTAGGTGAGGGTTTATGTTATGGTGGACACCTGTGGGTGTAATTGTATGCGTGTGTATGTGTTTATATGTGTGTACCTGACAGTGGGTGTATGGGTCATGGTAGACACGTGTGGGTTTTTTATGGGTGTGTAATTGCATGGTGAGGGGTGTTTTATGATAGAGAAGTGTGTACGTAATTGGGTGCGCGCGCGTGTGTGTGTGTGTGTGCGCGTGTTTGTGTGTGTGGGTGTTTGTATGTGTGTCTGTGTGTGTGTATCTGACAGTGGGTGTGTGGGTGTATTTATGAGAATGTAGCTGCACGGTGAGGGTTGTGTTATGGTGGACACGTGTGGCTGTAATTATGTGCGTGTGTTTGTGTGTGTGTGTTTGTGTGCGTGTGTGTGTGTGTGTGTCTATTACAGACAATGAGTGTGTGAGTTGATGTAGAAACGTGGGGTGAATTTATGGGCTTGTAACTGCATGGTAAAGAATGTGTTATGGTAGACACCTGCAGGTGTAATTATGTGCAGGTGTATAGTGTGTGTACCTGGCAGTAATGTGTATGTTATGGTAGACACATGTGTGTGTTTGTGTGTACCTATCATGTGGGTGAGGCGTGCATGCGGGTGAGGAATATGTTATGGTGGACACTTGTTGGCGTAAGTATGTGTGTTTATCTGTATGCTAGGGTGTTTTGCGGTGGCATTTAAGGGCGTAAGTATGTATGTTAGGGTGTGGTATGGGGGTAATTATGTGTGTTTTATGGTGGGAATTTCTAAGTGTAAGTATGTGCGTAAACGCGGGGCATACGTTCAATACAATCGATGGGTAAAATAATTTATACTCACCAAGATCTACTGCATCCAGATCTCTTGGTAGAAAACAGTAGCCATTCCTCCATATTGAATCTAGAACTTTCTGTTTGACCTGTTGTACACTGTCGACATCCAATACGTTCACTTGAAGATATACCTGACCGTTTTCATCTACAACATCTAGACCCTAGGTCATTGAATACAATTCAGCAATGGATAGGTTAGGTGGAAAAACAGATCGTTATTTACGGTTAGTAATATGGAATTTGACTGAATTACATTGATTTCTTTTACCTTTCAGAATGAATGCTCGGGGACTTTTGCACTGATATGCGTATTACAACAGTTTAAGGATGTATTCAAACACATGTATAACAATAACATTGTTTCCGAAAATTTGGAACAACTCACATGATGTGCATTTAGCAATTACTTAACGTTTTCGAAACTCGTAATTTCAAAGACTAAAGATATATCATAGTTCGTGCAAATACTTACGAGAATATTAAAGTCCAGAGCCTGGTCAAATAATTTGCCATACTCTAAGGTGTAGTATGCTTCACCTGTAGTGACATCTATAGGACCTTTCTCAGCTTGAGTCTTTATTGCCTGGTACAACATATACATCGGGTAGATGGCGTACACCTTGGTATTAATAAAAACGGGAGAAAGAGAGTGGGGTGAAGGTTTTTTTTTGTCTGCTTTTCCTATTTATTTATTTTTTTCTGATGATTGTAGTTGTAATTTCTTTTTAAACGTTTCAAAGGAGAAATATGCGCAGTAAATTTGTCTCTTCAGTTTAAGCAATAAACATCGATAATCACTGAAGGAAAAAAAATATTGGACGTATTTACTGCACAAATACTGGTGCTATAAACAATGTATTAAACATAATACAAATTTTCTTTAGTATGAAAGGGTAGTAAAGTCTTTTGCAATACTTGATGACAAATTTCCATTGTCATTACATATACACACTTTATATTTTTGTTTCGTTTATTGAATAAAATAATATTATCAAATAAAAGATGTCCAAAATGATTACCTTTAAGTAACTGGACATGAACAAGGCTAGCCAGTTGAATATCAACTTGTCAGCGATGGTTTCAGTACTGCAAATTAATGAAAATAACGTCATGTAATTTCTTGAAAACATGAATAATACACCTTTACCACTGCTCTATTTACTTTGCAACACTTAAGGAGATGTCCTATGATGTCCTCGGAAATGAGCTCTTCATTACTGTATTCAAGAATGATCATCTAGGAATCCTATCAACACAGCTCACATTGTAATATTGTACGTTAAACTTTAGTTCTATTATTCATATGAGATAAGTAGGCATTGTACTTTTAATTTGAAATGACAAAGAAGGTATATACATTCATTCTAAAAAAATAAATATAGAAAGAGTTCAATGGAAACTAACAAATACGTCACCATGGTTACAGAGCTGTATGTAAAACGTTACCTGGCAAAAAGTTTTTCTATTCCTCGTCTGGTTTTGGATGCTGTCATGATCTTATCTTCAACTAGTGCCATGATTACACTGTAGGAAGAATAGAACAGAAATAGATTCATACCTACGAAAAGGTAATCCTTTAAATATCACGAGGTCAATAGACCATGTTCTTAACCATGGTGCCCTCATCGATATAAAATTGAAGGGCCTACAAAGTCCTGATTTGGGAACATTAATCCTTAGTACCTCTTGAAATCAAGGAAGAAAAAATTAAGAGTTGGCTTTCTAATAAATAGTTAAAAGGGGCTACTAACAGCTATGTCCCATTGGCGTAATGATGATAAAATTCTAGTTCGACATCAAGCGACTGAAGTTGAGAATGTTATAAGAGGGGGAGGATCCCACACCTTTTTAGATGAATACCAAAATGTAACAACTTGATCCTTGACATCGAAGAGTAAGCCTAATTCATGAAAAGTTCTGTTAAAAACCAGTCATGTCTGGATAACAAGTATAAAATAACTTATTTTAGAAAGTGTTTTAAATAACATAATAAAAACAAAATACACCTGCATCCTCATATAAATTACCTTTAGTTTCAACCCAGTCTAACATAGTCGACATAGTAGCATGTATCATGTCTTTCAGATTTTGTAGAAAAAGTCACTGGCGTATAGCATACCACTAACTAACATATGAAAGTGCATCTCGCTCTATTGATTATGAACAGTTAACCCCCCCCCCCACACACACACATACACTTACAAAAGAAATTAATGCGTGTCTACGCCCGTAGAAGTAGTTATAGTAGAAGTAGTAGTGGTAGATGCATGACCTTACAATTTTGTCGTCACAGGACCTTTCAGTCTGTCCTCTGGTTTGCCAATCCTGCAATCTCTTGCTTATTTATTACCGCTTCATTATATTTCACAGGCCTATTGATATTTTTACAGCAGGCAAATTTTAATCAGTCCATGAGTTAAAGGCCTGGTTTGTCAGCACTAATAGCATTTTGAATGGACCTTCAATTACCCCTAAAACGACCCCCTAAGGAGATATTCTGTCAGTATTTACCCTAAATTTTAGAATTCAACCGCAAGTCAATAATTGTCGACTTACTTCGTGAAGTGGATCGATTTTCCCTCGCTGACGAATGTGATTGCCAAAAGAGATGCAATTAATTCCCTTAAAGATAAATAGAAAAATATGAACACCCAATTATGCTCAATGCATGAATCATATTACGAACACTGTATAATACATAATTGTAACAAATAATCTTCCACACTGTTTTAAATGAAATACTGTAATGATAACTGATTTCAAAATAAATAACATACTGTATCCAATTGTGGAAACGGAAACGAAATTAATGCTATCGCATGAAGTATATTTTTGTATTTTATTTTGATCATGATATCTATTTTAAATAACAGCATGTAGAATAAAAAAAAAAATTGAAATGATAATATGCAATGCAAAGTACCTTTCTCTGCCCTCTCCTTGTTTATTGGATTCTAGTTGGTCTTGTGGAAGTCTGTCAAAACTTCCTTCTTTTTAAGCATCCCATAGAAGGATATCACTGAATGTTCCATCATTTCCTCCATGTACTGCAATAAAATATTTCAGGATGATAATAAGACACCGACAAATCTCTTTACAGAAACAAGAACGGGATTAATGGATGTGGTACGTTGGCTGTCAAACGCACATATCATCTGATGTGTGGATTAAAATGTTCTTTATTGATTCTTGGTGTTTACTTCTATCAATGTCAATGTTCAGTGCTAAGCACTGCAAACCATATACCAATTAGATTTTAAAATATATTATAAATAATTAAAATATATAATATCATATCCAACATTATTTAATGTATTTTTAATCATATTGAATTACATCAGGGTCAGATGTTTCCGGATGTACATCCGAGGCCCCCCAAACAACATTGTTGTCATGTAGTCGACATCATCTCTAAAAGGAACTCCTGCTTCCGTACTCTGTTGTCGACCTCAGACACATCTAAAGCTGGTACTGGCAACTGATTACCAAAATGAACAAGAAAATATTAGACTTAATTTTGATTAATCATGATAATTGCATGAAAATGTGAATTAACGGAAAACAAAACAAAAACAAAGAGAATTGTTGCCCCAAAGTACAGCGTAAGCTTGAAGGAAAGATCTTCGGAAAGATCCTTCATGTATCAGAGCATAACCGATTAAATTAGCTAATTCTTACAATGGATAGATTTCTACTCCAAAGTTATGATGGTGTTTAGTGACTGTTAGATGTCTTGGTAATACCAAAATGACTCATTACAGGCCTACTTGCATCACAAAAAGTAAATGGGTCGACAAATTAAATGATTGTTTATGAGCAGTGCGATTTTGTTACTGAACAAGTGCCAGTTGTAGCCATTAATTCTAAGCCTGGATACCTGAATATTAGCCATACCTTCTTGAAACTCTTTCAGAATATCCACTACGGAACATTTCCACTTCTTCCCTGGCTCGCTGCAAGTGACTATTTTTTTCCTTATAAACAACCAGGCGAGAATGATCGGAATAATGACAGCTATGAGTAGGACAATCACAGATAGTATTATACTAAGGGTTGTTCGATCTGTTCTCCGTGCTGAAACATACATGACATATCCTGGGTAAAATAGCAAATTCCCATGTGAAACCTAAATTCAAACAAATTAAGAAAGAAATACGGAGAGCGTTTCAACACATTGTAAAGAAATGAAATTTGTACACTGTAGAATTTTGATTTCGGTTAGAAATATTTTGGACGTAACGCCCATTAAAATATCAATGTATATTAACCCTCCTTTGAAAGTACTGATGATAGTAACCATGGTATGTGACCCATCATGCCAAAATGAGACAGAAGTCGACGAGCAAAGAGTTATAAAAGAGTCAAGGAAATCCGCAAAATAATAAAAAAATAATAAATGTCAAGTTGTTAAGAAAAATACTTTTGATTTTCTGAATCTTCAATGTTTCATGCCTGCTTTGTTGGAAAAGTGTTTAAAAATTGATTATTTTGCCAATTTCCTCGACTCTTTGCTCGCCGACTTCTATCTCATATTGATATCCTGCATTGTATATATTTGTTTTAGGTTGACACATACAAGGTAAGTAATACAAACATTTGCCTACAATATAATAATATATTTAATCCAAGTAACGTAATGGTCACGCGTAGACTTACTGTTACAGCTGGTAGATTCCTGGCAGCCCCTTCACCTAGTGTTCCATTTACGTCAACTGCTGTCGGCTGTGTATCTGGCAGCTGACAACGCAGTTCATTAACTTCAAGATCATCAACATTGCATTCTCCATCTCGGCCTAAGAAAACTTGTACATCATTCTCTGTGCTTGCCAGATTTAAATTCATCCCCTAGAAGAATTAAAAAAAAAAAAAAAATACATTATTATATGAGATTACAAGTAGCCTCGTAGCTCTTTCATGAACAGTCAGAAATGTGACTACATGTAATGTCTAACTTAAACCAAAATAAGTTTTAAAGCCTTTCTTCAATCATCGACTCTAAACTGTTTTAAGCAAAAAAGAACAAATCTTATTAATGAATTTACATGAAGATAAATGGATAGAAGCAATATCAATATTGAAATATAGAATATCTTTTCTCTTGCTCAAGAATCATGGAAAGCCTTTACAAACACAGTAGTTGGTAAAACTTTAGTAATAATTTAAAGGAAATAATTGTGTTAAAATAAAATCTCAAGAGATATTCTTCAGAGGTGCTACTGGTGCAAACTCAAGCTGTATTGTATTACAATTCCATAGTTTTTGTAACTGAATAAATGTATGGATGGTTATTTATTAATACTAATATTTTTAAAGATTAAAGTTATGAAAAAAATAGAGATTTTACAAAGAAACTTTCTCAAACTCACCATAATAACAAGTCGATTGTTACCACTATTATAAATAGAGTTTGCCCAACTAAAGCTTTCATACACAGGATCTGGGAAATATTCTATTGTTCCACCATCAATTATGTATCCATCAAAGTCAAAAGTCAGATTTGCTGTCATTGGCTCATCTGTAACTCTCCTTCTTCTTACAGAGACATCCTCATCAGGAAAAGTTGGTGTTGGACAGATGAGAAGTGTTTCTGTTCCATTGCAAAGCTTTAGGACATGAATCATGATTATTGAATGAAGAGTAGTGAACAAATATTATATGAAATTTATTGATGATATTCGATTTCCATTTTACACTCCTGCATATATTCATGCTTGAAATATCCTTCATTGTTAATTTGAAGATTTCGAGTGTCAGAGAAGCTAACTGAAAGTAACATAGAACCAATGATGGCTAGCATGTATCATAAGTACGGCCTATATTTAATTTTAATTTACTAAAACAATATGAGCAATTATCTACTTATTTAAGTGAAAAAAAAACACCATTATGATTTATCTACTTATTTAATGGTAATCAAAACTTTTTATGAATTAATGTTGGAAACCAAATTGAAGTTTGAAAATTCCTTAAAACAATACAGTACTAAATTTTATAGCATTCAAAACACTTCCAAGCTTATGAATACCCCTATTTATCTACAGTTGTATCTTAAAATGACATGTTTATAGCAAGAAAATAGTGTGCAAATACCTCAGAGTTGCTAGCATTTGTTGTGAGTGATGTAACAACAATCATAGGCTCTTGTATCAGATCAAATCTATCCCCAGTCAGTTGAATATCAGTTCCTCCACTTAAAAAAAAATAGAGCGAAAATTAGAAGCTACATGAATTAGGATGAGCTTCTGTTACCTACAAAATGAACATGCACCGATTCATTGAAAAGCAGTTTGTATTTTTTTAAACTGTGGATGAATAAATACTTAACAATTCAATACATGTAAATGAAAGAGAGATGCCTCCCATCAAAGCCTGGACATTAAGAAAACATGATAAAAGATCTGCAGTGATTTGGAGAAAAAGGTATTTCTGTTTTAATACTTTGAGATATTAGTTTGTTTTTTTTTAAATAGATTTTCAGGAAGAAATGTTCCAATTGGCAACAAGAAAAAAAAAACCCTTAAACTTTGAGATACATTGTTTTGCCATATCACATCCAAAGTGTTTAGACCCTTTATATACATTATCTGTTTTCTATTCATTAAGTAATAGAGAGGTGCAACTTATGTTTTCCCTCCCTGTTTTGACTCTGGTACCACCCATATCCGTACCTTATTTGAGTATGTATTTGTTTGCATCAATATTATAATGTATAGGGGGTAGTCCATGACAAGTAACATTTGAATTCTCCATATATGCACTTATCTTGATTTTATTAACTGTCGATACTTCGAATTTTATTATGTTGTACGTGTATCTGATAAATGATTTTTTGAATGTGTTTATTTTGCATTTGTGGAATAAAGTTGAATTGAATTGAACTATTGTCATTAAAAATGATGTTTGGTTCTTTTATACATTTTAGGGCAATTATGTGTCTTAATGGATTTCAAAATATTCTGGATTTACATAAACACCGTCATCAAAATCACTTTCATTCTTGTGTTTATAAACAAAATATGGCATGAACCGTCATTATAAAAAAGTTTGTCTTACAAGCATAATAATATATTAATGAGTCCACCCCCTCCCCTTCTACAGAGACCATACTTATATTCATACTTACGACATGATTGATGCTGTTCTGTCGATCTCATCAATCCTTGGATTTGGCATGTATGTAAAGGTGTACTCTTCAAATTGTTTGACCACTTCATCAAAAGTCATGGTAAAAGATGTTAAGACCTCTTCATTATCTGGTATCATGCCTGTGATACAGGTTGCAGTGGTGTCTTGGATAGAACTGCAGAAAAAAAAATATCCATGAACATGGACAATCTCTCTTTCTGAATGGTATATAGTAAAAGACATGAGCAATATAATTCAGCAGATTTTGATAATAGCCCTTTATTGATGGATTCTGCCTAATACTTGAGAACACTGAGAAAAGCAATTTGTCTAAGGCCCTGTAATATTCATATACAAAATGGTCTATTACTCTTAATTACTTTTCATTTTCATTTACATTTCATTCATAATCAGATTTCAGGACAACGAAACAATTCTCATGGCCCCAATTTCAAACATGTTCACATGTGTCTATGTGACTACATTATATATTGTGATCAATACCTACATGTAGGTGATGGGACCCAGCATGCCTTTACAAGTTTTTGTATAACGGATGTAGAATGAACAAGTATTCATACTGTTACCAATACCCTGAAAAAAATGTTTGCATACTATTCATTCAATTCAATTCAATTCAATTCAATAATAAAGTGATGAAATGAATTCTAACTCACATATCTGTACACTCTGCTTCTCCAAATGTAGCTGTAATGACCCTTCCTGTGTTCAAGGATGCCCCCCTGATAGTGATTTCAGTACCCCCTGCTACTGGTCCCTCTCTGGGGGTGAATCCTGTGATTACAGGATCCTAATAGCGAAAATAGGATGACATACATGTAATGTAGCTTTAAAATTTTACAGGATTTATAGATGAAATGAGTCTTTGAAAACATACATGTTTTTTTACATATTGATCTTAGGAGCCTTACATGTACTCTTTAAAATGATAGATAGTAATGGGAAGTGCAAGTATGGTACCTTACATAAGCGTTGCCTACATGGTATTCCAGATACTAAAACAAATTCCATTCTTTCTCTCATCAAATTATCTTCTTTAATATCATTTGAGCTCCAAATTACTATGGTTTAGTCTTATCAGTATCCACCACAGCTAAAGTAATGATGAAAAAAACAATTACCAGGTTCCCGTTTCTCAAATGACAAGTTAGTCATATCATATCAACCAACCACAAAGTTAGCTCCACTCATACAAACCTGTTTCACAAAGAGCTTTTTAGCTAGACAACTAGTGATATCTATAATATTGCAGAAGATGTCAATGAGTGATACCCTCTATCACGGTTTCGCTGATATTTAAAAATTGTATTTAAGTAAAACTTCCAAAATTACAGGGTACAAAAGAAACACCTGAAAAACAAAATCGATCAAAAATTATATAAAATCTATGACGTGTGTGTTAAACTGCAAAATGTCACTTATTACATGTTTAGAAGGTGTTGATCACGAGTTTGATAAATAATAATGGTGGCTTCTCATATAGCGCTCAGGTCCGTCATGCATGACGCTCATGGCGCTTTACAAAGAATGTTTTTACACATTATTACACCGGTCATGGCTGACCAGGCCAAGTATGGAGCGCTCAATCATATCGGGTACCCAATTTGCACTTGGATGGGGAGGAGCATTGTAGACAAAACGCCCATGCCCTAGGACGTAAGTGTCATACCAGGGTTTGAACCCACAGTCCAGTGATATGACCACTAGACTATGACCCTGTCGGGACACAAGATGGGTACCCCCGCAAGTTTTAATTCAATAGTTTCTTAAACAGACCCTACAAATGGAGCTAGATTGAGATTTTTCCAATGACTTATGTTCATTGAGAAAAAAAAAACAAAAATACATCGGAAATTTTTGAAATACCTATTCAAAATAACAAATCAAAAAATGTTTTGGGACCAAAAAATAAATCTTACTACCGATGTTGTATCTACAGGTCTTTTAATAAAGAACGTTTAAGTCTTTAAGGTAGGCTGATGATGCTTATATTATTTACATTATATATATATTTTTTTATTGGATATAAAACCGCTCGATCGTTGAAAAAAGTTTGTCACATCTTATATTATCTATAGATTGAACGTGAATGAAAAATTCCTGAGTGCCGGAGTAAATACAATTCACTATACATCGCTTGCCATGAATCAATTTAAATTGACGCTGTAGACTCTCTTCAAAACATATGACAGGTTCAGAGCCGTCATATTTATTCAGTTCGTTGTCCTCAATCTTGGCAGAAAGGGCTTCATGAAATGGTTTGTGTACAAGTAGTTCACTACCTCCGATTTAGTCAAGAAGTTAAGACTTATTACAGTAATGAGAAACGGGCCCTAATTCTCTCCTTGAACTCACCCTGTATTGAAATGTATTAGAGCTTGTCCCTGTTTTAGTATCTTCCCCTGACGTCACTGTGATTTCAATGAGTCCTGATATTGATTCAGTAGATATACCAGTCATACAGCTTACACTAAGATAATTAAAGGGAAAAAAGACACCATTCGGCAAATATGCAACTTTTTGCAAAATAAACAATCAAAATAGGGGCAAGTCCAAGCAATTTTGCACTGTAACACATGGCACATTAGAGAAAAAAATATTGTTTTTGACAAATCTTAAGATGAAATCCTATTCTTTGGGTATCTTGAAGGTACCAGAAAATTTCAACAAAAACATAACAGTAATTGAGATGACTCACTTCATAATTAATTATGATAATTTTTTGGTCGGTAGCACATGGGATCAGAAAAAAAAAGAAGTTTTTTTTTCAAATTTTTACCTTGTTCACAAGCTCTCCGAGTCTAAAAAGCATATCTAAACCTACATAGTTATATTTCTAAACATGTAATAAACTTGTAAAGACAAATGTTAATGTCAATACAACATTTGGTGTAGCCAAGGGTAGCAACGTCTTGTGTAAATAATCGTTCTGATAAAAAAATAAATAAAATACACACAATACAACATGCAAATAAAAAAAAAAAAAAGAAAATTATTTTGTTTTATTACAAAGGTGGGAGGGCGATTAATAAAACTGCATATTTTACATTAGCTCAGTAACATTTGTGAGATTATTCCAGAAACATGATTGCTTAAGACTAAAAAATAAAAGAGTATGGGTGTTGTGATATTTAATCGGAAATAGCCAAGTGATAGTGAGACAGAATATATATTTTTTTAGTTGTACTTATGACAAGCATTACAAAAACTTGTTAAAAATGTCATTTTTAAATGCATTTTACTATTTTTTCATGGATATTAATAAGCCATATGATGTTATATGACCTTGAAATGACCTTTTGACCTCATTTTCATAAAGATCATGTGCTAACCCTTTATGGTGATATATGACACATGAAAGATTTATATACCTTTACAAACCTACTTACACATTGACAAAAAATGGTTACAAAATTTGAAAATCCCCACCTTGGGCCAAATAGCTCGACTTGCCCATAGACATGTTAGAATTAAATGTTGTAGCGGCTTACCAAAGATATGTCCTTGTTCTTCCCATGGCAGCCTGCATTGCAGGATTCTACATGTACATTTTGTACATCGCATGTACTAATCCCCCTCTTATTATTAAAGTCAAAGGAAGAATAGGAGATAACTTAGATTACCTCTGTCCTGGCTGATAGAACATGCCCATGTCAGTCAAATCACACTCTATGCCTTGAATAAAATCTGTAGTACATCTCGCAAAACTTCATCCCAAGTCAGTTCCAATGATTTCTAATCTTGTTTGACCACCAACAGGGCCTGATAATGGGTTAAACTGTTTGAAGAAAACAAAGATTTCAATGTAAATAGTAAGGTGCATTTTCCCCTTAAAATATGACTGGCCCCACAACATGAATTTGCCAAGATTATTCATACGACGTCATGTCACTGGCGTAAATCCGTAAAGAATGCTATTCATCTGGGGGGATATTACATAATAATACAAAGCATAACCCCCCCCCCCTGATGAATAGAAAGCATAAGCAGATTACACATAATAGACATTTGTTTATTACCATTACAAACATGATGTTGTGAATTATGAAAAGATGTTTTGCTTGATACATATTTAGCCAGAAAAATCTTTTCATGCTCTACAACATAGGTCGTATTTACATTTCTTACATCTGTAATGACTGGTGCTGAACAAAGCTCGGTCTCATTCTGCCTGAGAAAAGTATTGCTCTCACAAACATCACTCTCAATGACATTGCAGTCATCACCACACCAGCCACACTGAAGGAAGGATGGTGTTGCTTCTTGGGATAAGCATCTGCTGCAGCTTCCACTGTTAACTGAGCACTTATACAGAGTAACTGCATCAGAAAAAAAAAATATCAAGCACATGCACTAGAAATAGGCTCTTATCAAATTAATTCAAGATTATTAACAATGTACCCATATTACTACATGTATAGGCCTACATGTACAATGTATACAAAGGCTTTATTGGCCAAACACATGACATATGTACCAAAACATGTGAATATAATTAGAACACAACGCAATTTTGCACCAAAATATCAAATATTCCAAGGGAGATGACCTGTACATATCTTAAACAGGATATAATTTAGGTTGTTTTTTTCATCAAGACTCGAATTTACATCTTTAAAATAAGTACATTGACCCCTATTTTTTAATGCTCCTACTCTTTTAGTATACATTCCTCTACAACTTTGCAAATTTTGATGAAAATGACATGGATTTTTAATAAAATGAAGCTTTTTTAAAATTACGTGTAGATTCCAAGCCTCTAAGAATTGTTTTATTGTCATAGTACGCACCATATTAGCAACATAATGGCGCTGCTGGCTCAAAAAATAAGTGCAGATGTCCCAGTATAAACAATTTCCCCATCTTTGGCATATACTTCGCAACAAATCTGGAAGGTTTCATAAAGTTTGATGCGGTTTTGACAAAGAAAAGGTGATTTTAACTTGTTTGTTGAAATTGCAAGGTCTAATAGAAGCCAAATTCTTAAATTCTGCACACTTTACAATAACGGCAACTTCAAAGGTCCTTAGATAAAAGTAAGCACATGAATATATATTATTTTTGCATTTTTGGCTTGCATACATAGATACCATAGTAGGGCAAGTCCACGCTATTTGTTCCCGAGATGGTGATTTTTCGACTTTTTGACCATATTTGTGTCAAGTGTGTCAGTGGGTTTGTAAAGGTATACATAATGTGTCACATATCACCATAAAGGGTATGAAATGAACTTAATGCAAATGAGGTCAAAAAGTCATGTCAAGGTCATATGATGTCACAAGGCTCATTAATATTCATGACAAAAAAATATGAAATGCATTAAAAATGCTATTTTCAACCATTTAAAAAAGAGGTTTGTCATAGGAGTACAACCAAAAAGTAAGTATTTCTGTTTTTATATTTTCTTGGCTAACTCTGGTGAAAATATCACAAACCTAGCACATAGCTTTCCATATTTTTAGACTTAAAATTTTCTGGTCTCAGAAATAATTTCACAAAAGTTACTGAGCTGATGTAAAATCATACATTTTATTACCTACCCTCCCACCTTTAGAAATGAAACAAAATTAGTTTTTCTTACATTTGTGTTTTGAATTATGTTTCTTTTGTTTTAGAGAGATTTTTTTAATAAAAGATGTTGCTACGCCTTGGCTACACCAATTGTTTAATAAAAAAGTATTACAGGGAATAATTGTCCCGTGTGTTACTGTCCCGTTTGTTACCTGGCATAGTTTTTAAAACTTGACCTTTGCCGGTGTCACCGGACCAATTGTCCCCTTGGACCCGCTGTCTTAGCGGACACGTGGTCCGTATCGGCAGCAGGACCACGTGTCCATGGGACACATGGTCCTGATTTCGTTCCAAATTGTCGCACGGACCAGAGCGTCCACACTCGGACCCGATGTCCCCCTCAAATTGCAGCGTGACCAGAGAGTAGTCTGCAAGCACAGACTCAATTTGACACTTTTAGCCTCCAGAGTCCACATTCACTGTCTGTGTCAAGAAGATATAGTACACGGGCGAATCTAGTTCTTAACTGCAGACAAGCGAACAACATGGGTTTGTACTGTGCCTGTGTCACCGGACCACATAAAGAAAAGTTAGCGATCAATCGCTATTTCTCAATCAATCGCTAATAGCGATTACTAGTAATCGCTAAAATCCGTAACACGAAGGCCCACTGCAATCAATCGCTATTAGCAATCAATCGCTAAATATTTTTTTTGGTTTTGTAATATTTTTATTTT
>CALNVZ010002100.1:67164768-67195717 GCA_940671915.1 Paracentrotus lividus | reverse complement strand
CCGCTAAGACAACTGGGCCGAATCGATATCAGGACCACGAGTCCGCAGGGACATCAGGTCCGTAAGACAGCTGGTCCGGTGACACCGGCAGAAAACTCGAAGTTGTATAAACGCTAAAATGTGTCCTTACAATGTTTATTACATGTTTAAGAGGATATGACTCTGCAAATTTAGATCTACTTTTTTTTAATTCAGATTTATATGTGAACAAAGTCAAAATTTGAAAACACCATTTTTTTGCGGTCCCGTTTGTTACCGACGACTAAATGATCATAAATCAATTATGAATTGAGTTATTACAACTATTTTTTATGTTTTTGTTGAAGATTCTTATTACCTTCAAGAATATACCAAAGGATTGAGATTTCATTTCAGATTTTTCAAACAAGCTCTATTTTCGGCTCTGAATGTCCCGTTTGTTACCGCGCAAAATAGCTTGGACTTGCCCAGTAACTGTGGGCAAAAGTTGGTGAAAATGATCTGAACTTCATTTTAACTGTGCAATGTCCTTCAGCTTCTATGCATCTTTGCAAGTTACAAAGGTAAAACAAAGATATTATTGTTTTTACACATCATGATTATGTACACGTACATGTAGCTGACTTTTGTTTGATTGCATTGAATACTCCACCACTAACTTTTTCATACACAAACATGTACTCCGGAATCGTGCATCATCTACGAAAGACTCCATCATGATGCCAAAAATCAAGGAGGCTGGACCGCCGCTGCAGGAACTCTCTAGTTATAGACAGGTTTAAAATATGAGCTATGTTGGCAAGATCTTGGAGAAGGCTGCTGTTCTGCAGATTCAAGAATACCTACAATTGAATGGACTTCATGCAGCCACACAGTAGGAGCATAGACCATATCATGGCATAAAAACTGCCCTGACTGGAGTCCTCAGCAATCTTATCCAAGCTCTCGATAAATGGAAAGATGCCATCCTCATTCAGTTGGACTTTACGGCAGCTTTTGATACCATTGATCACCGAATCCTTACAGCGCTACGGCTTCTCGGGCACCGTCCTTCAATGGTTTACCTCATACATGTACCTCAACTGAAGTCATGTATGTGGTGAAGGTTAGACATGACAAATCTGATGGCATCAGGGACACCTGCCTTATTCCCCAGGGATCGTTAACAGGTCTTCTCCTGTTTACCCTCTACATCGCACCCATTCAAGATATCATGAACTTGAATCGATGATCTATGTAGATGATACCCAGGTATGTGCCACTTTCAAATCAACAGAATGTGATCTTGCTGTCGGAAAATTGAATGCCTGCATTTGATCATGGGCTAATAGGAACTTTTTTACTTCACGTCCAAGTTCAGGAAGCAAGAAACATTACCTCGTCAGTCGTTGATGGTGAGGCGATCTCATTGCCTACCACTGAAGCGAGGAATCTAGATGCAAACTTAGAAAAAACATTTGACAATGGCCTCAGAGGTATCAAAAATCTGTAGCTCAGATATGTCAGCCATCGGAAAGATAAGCCATATACATGTATGCACCTACTTGGACTGGAAAACAACCCACATGCTTGTTCATACACGTGTCACTTCTCGAATAGATTCATGTAACGTCCTTTTCAGAAACTTAAACAAAAATATCTCCAAAATCCAGTGAATCCAAAACATCACAGCCAGGATAATCATGAGATCTTGAGGTAAATGAACATATTACTCCTACTCTTCATCCCCTACATTGGCTTTTTGTCCATCAACGATCTTGCTTCTTACATTTAAAGCTCTTCATGGAACAGCCCAATCATACATCCAAGATTTATTTCACCATTACATCCTGAAACATGCCCTCAGGTCTCAACAACACAACCTTCTTCATACCCCTTAGTACACACAGTACTATGGACAGAGAATATTCAGCGTGATTGCACCTACCCCCTGAAACAAACTACCTCAAGCCATTCGGGATACTGCTTCACTTCAATCATTTAAGAGTCTTCTCAAAATCGACCTTTTCTGTTTACCTAAGATTAAGCTCATTTTTAAGAAATATGCTCTTTTACGTTATGATTAAATGTTGTAAGTGAAATATACATACAAAAGAATTACAATATGTACTTTTACAACGTGTACTCTTACTTAGGTTTAAATCGTTCACTGTAATTGTTTACATGTATTTTGCTAGTACTTTTTAAAAATCTTTTATGTATATCAGTTTCTTTAGTAATTCAGTATTAATGATGACTATTTCAATACACCAATATTCAGCGCATTTATTGTATCACTATATTTTGAAGAAATTTACACTTTGCAATATCTTTTTCCAGAAGTACATGTAACAATAAAATCAATACATGTACACTGTATGTACTTCATTGATTTGGCTATATTCTTTTTCCTACCATTTGTTTGTGACAAGTCATCTATGGTATTCTGTCCATTCCACTGTACAGTGACACGCACATTCTTCTGCAGAATAGGCTCATTGTAAAGATACTGCGAGCAAACACCAAAATCAATAATTATTCAAAAGTGGGCATATTTTCATACACAAATTCATGCATTTGGATTGTATTTACATGTAGTATACTTCAAATATAACATGTCAAACATTTGACTATTATCAAAGTAAAAGAAATAAGTATCAATTCAGAACATTGTATATAAAAAATATATTTCGTGGATACCCTGTAATATAGATGTATAATCAATGAATATGTGCTTTAAAAAATATTTTAAATATCTAACCGAATTGATTTTTTTTTTACATTCAAGGTACATGTGGTAATAGAAATACAGATACAGATTTATATCAGGGGAAACATGTGATCATGTGAGACACATTTTTTCCGGGGGGATTCATAATAATTATATAATTATTTTTTTTTTAAATGGCATACTTGGTTCACATAATACCTCTCTATCACCACAAACAATGCTGTCATCAGTGACTGTAGTACTGGATACTCTTGCTTCTTCCCCCTCAATGTGAAGGATACACTCATAGGAAGGGCCCTGGAAAAAAATGACATGAGCTACATGTGTGAGGGAATGGACTAAATTTATAAGAGTCGAACAATCAAATCGGGTTCACAGTTCTACTGGGTATATTGGCCAACACTTTATTGTGTCATTTCCATATCAACAAAAGAGGGTAGAAGAGACCACTCTGTAACAAACAAAAGGAGAATTACAATTAAGCATCAAATAACAATATCATATAATAAATCAAGTTACCTTGACAACAGAGTTAAATTATAAGGACTAATTAATGTTCCTAGCGAACTAACAAGAACTATTCATAACAGAAAAGGAGATTTATCCTCTTAAAAATGTACATCTATCCTCCACTGTGAACAATTTACTTCGCAAACATTGTACATGTATGTAAATCTCTTTGAAAAGTATTAGTCTTCAATTCAAGCAATTTATCACTTTTACAATCCACCACAGATAATATATGATTCTTCATTATGAACGAAGTAAGTAATATCCTAGCCTTAAGCAAAAAAGAAATATTCTTCTTCAGAGAAAATCACATTTAGCATCAGTATGACATGTATCTTTAAATAACAAGGTCACCTTCTCAATATTTTAAGTACATTCATGTTTTAAAGATCAAAATTTTCTCTGTTAATACAACATCAAGAATTACAGAAAAGTAATCCAAATACCACTATAACATTGCAACAGCATAATAAGTAAGATAATAATGATTTAACTCAAAATGCACATTGTACACTTTCAACTTTTCAATTTGCTTTCCTTTCTATATACACATCTTATTCAATTTATAATGGTTCAAAGTAATATATTTAATCTAGCATTGTAATTCCTCTTACATCCTAGCTAAAATCCATCAAATGTCATATTTTGTACTTACATTATTTAACTAGTTTCCATGGAAAAACTTCAGCTCCTCCATCAGGGAGTTAACTCAACTGCCACACCTAGCTCATACAGATATCAATGGCTTGTACAGTGAAAGTCTATATACATGTAGCATGTCAAGGGCTTGTTCACTCTAGCATGAACACATCTTTTGTTCACAATCAAAGAAACATTTTCAACTTCTATTAGGCCAATTAGTGGACAGGCCAGAGGTATTTCCTAGTCCCTCACACATGTAAGTGAATGACTTACAATTGAATTGTAATAAAGTCAAGTGTTCATGCGCTAATATGTATCTGTCATGCAAACAAACATAATTGTATGTATCTATTTGTAATAAAAATTAACCTTCATGTACATGCCATTTCATGGTAGAAAACTAAATGCTGTGTAAAATCTTTTTAAAAAAAAATCCTTTTGGTGATCAATCTTACTTACTTTCCAAAGTGCTAATGGTACACACAATTAATAAAAGTAAATATAAACAAATATGAATTATCACATAATTTTACTTGCAAAAAAAAAGTCTCCTTGAATTATTCAAGAGAGAAAATGTACCTCTGTGGGAAGATTCTTTGCTGCTATTGAGTAACCTAAAGCTATATTGACTGGTATGAGAAACATTTCTGTTGTACCAAGCAGCTGCGGGCAAAACTCCTGTCCTCGGTTCCCAGTACCTTCAGGATTCTACAGAGAGAAGGTAGATTGAAAGAAAAACAATTAGAGAGTCAACACAAGTGTGAGCTTTCAATCCTAAAAGAAAGAAAAAAGTTATCAATGTACATGCATTTGATACATGATCATCCATGCATTTCAAATCACTACATTTCAATACTTGCATTTCAATACATGTATTTCAAATAACTATATAAACCTTTGTGTAGAAACGGTTTGTTGGAAAATTACCCCCCCCCCCCCACGGACAACTACCCCTTCTAAAAATCTACCCCTTACTCTACACTTTACCCGAACAGTATTTCGGGAGGGTAGCTGTCCTTGGAATTGGATGATAATTATCCATGGTGTAGTTATACTGATACCCTTCTGTAGGCATACATGTATTTCTTTTGTTGTACATGTTGTAAGTTTGACTTACATTTTCTCCGATAACCACCGTATCTCCTGGCTGACATGAGCTGCTATCATCTGTACACTCGTGGTCATAAACACACCAGTCACATGGATAGGGGCTTGTGACACAAGATGAACAACTGCAAAGAATAAAAGTGGAAAATCATTAATGTTTGTAAATCATAAATATACACACAAAAGTATTGTTCGGTACACATGTGTTTTGTGATTTTGCTGAATATTCATAATGAAAACCTCAAATGTATTGTACATGTACATAGTTTAATTGATTACCTAAAAATGCATGTTGGACAGCACTTGACAGTATCAAATGTTATAAAATATAGTCGGGGAGGATGCCTAATTGAATATTAGGGGAAGGTGCAAGAGGCTGAGGGTCCACGAAGCTTATTTTCACAAATTTTATTTTGCGATATAACTGCTCAAATGCCCTTTTTTTAAGAAAAAGAAAAAAAATTACCGAAAAAAAATGAACATACGGAAAATGTTCCAAAATGAGATCTCAAATTTCACAAAATATAAATGGCTGAAAAGGGATTCAATGGCCAATGAGATGATACTTGAGTACATAATATTATCCCGATTCACCAAAGCTTCAGCAAATTAATGCCAGTTGTTATTATCCGCAATTTATAAGACTATATTTTAGTCTTTATTGGAGAATAGGCTTAGTGGAAACGTTTCCATTGATGCAGACACACATCCTAATGAAAGAAAATACACTGTGAGAAAAATCGGCCTCTTAGACCATCGGCCTTGGGGGAAAAATCCTCGACCTCATGGACCCTCAAGCTAGGGGACCCTCGGCCTCATGGGAAGACTTTGAATATTATCCCTTTTCACCACATCCCTCTATTTTATGCCCTTTTAACCAGGATATGTTTCTGATATGTTATTAAAATATTAATTATTACCAACAAAAAATCAAGAAAAGTTATCTGAAAAAAATATCTTACGATTTAATGTGACTGCAGTCAAAGAAGATGAATTCCGTGCTGACAAAGCTGATATCAGTTTCAGTTGAAACAATAGAAAGTGTTGATGTTACATGGTTCGCTAACAGTCAAATGAAAATAACAGTAAAAAAGTTATGTTTTCATCAAGCCCTGAACGTTTCCAATATATTGTAATAAAATTGAGTATAAGCATTAATATGCATTTTAAAAACTGTGTATGTACACACATGTTTCACTGAATTGTGACTGAGAATTGATTAAGCATTCTGTGTTACCATGAAGAGAGCTTAGCCCTAGTCTGCAGGGGGGGGGGGGCTAATTTAGCGCCCCCCCCCCCCATCCTCAACATTTTTCGCGATAAAGTTCTGACGCAAGAAGCTAAAGCCGCAGTGTTTCATGAGCTATTTCTTTGATGTATTGCATATCTTTTGAGACCAAATTTGCGACCCCCGGATATCTGATTCGCGAGTAACACATAATTATGTACCTGTGTGTCAGATCCAAAATTGCTCCAAAACATGATATCATTTACAAAGTCAATACAAATTGTGTTTTCAGCTAAAATTCATAAATGAGTGATTGATTTTGCTTTCATTGAAATATTTTATTTGCTGCTAAATATGACTGAAAGAATGTTACCGACCAATTTCGTAGAAAAAAAAACAATAAAAATTAAAAAGATAAAATACAATGAAATACATAAGAAATTGAAAAAAACAATTAAATATATAAGAAATTGTGATACAGGAATTTTTGTCAAGTACCATTGATATAAAAGCTAAGAATATTCACACCAAAAATTAGCATTCTAGGACCTTTTGTAAGTGAATTAGAGCAAAAAGTAAGATTTCATGCATAAATTAGCATAATTAGCTTATATAATTTAAAGGAAACATTTTTCGGAAAAACTAACTATAGGGCCTACTGTTTTGGAGATTACACCACAGGGGATGTGCATGCCAATTTTCATTGCGATCGCATTGTCGACGGCTGAGATCTCAGGTGGGCCCCCCCCCACAACATCCAAGATGTAGGGTTAGGATTCCACTAGTGTCTTGTTCAATTGTCAGGATTGCTTCAGGTTAGGCATAGGCTCCATGGCTGAATTTAGTCATTAGATGATGGAACAATAGTTGTGGAAAAAATACCAAGGGATCTATCCATGTCATATACAAGCACTGTACAATGTACTCACATCCTTCTGGAATTGAAGGTACCCAACTTTCTGGAGGGCTTGTACACGTGACTGTATTACTGCCAGTAAGTGTTGCGAGGGACTTGTAAGAGTCAAAGGCACACTCATATTGATAGCTTTCCTTCAAAACAGGGAGCTGTTGTACTGTGATGATAATCTAATTGGAAAAAAATCATTTATTACAGAATACGTCTCAGATTCATCAGAATACATGAACTTATTAACCCATTTAATTATACATAATTATTTTTAAAATGGGTTAAAAATTTGTGATATTTGTGTTTTAACCTATTTAACCAATGAAATATCAAATGTGTAATATCAACAAGTAAAAACACAAACAAAGAAACAAAAAGGAAATTAAAAAAAAAAATACTTTAAAAAAACATTGAAATGTACATGTATGTATCACTCAATATCTCGAGTACATGCATTTATTAATATACAGGGTGTATCAATAAAAACGGGACAGTTTTGAAAAGTCTGTCAAAATTCTGTTTCAAATTATGATGTCTATATTCTTATGTTAATAGATGCTCTGAAATCTTATCTTTCAAATGACATTTAAAATAATAAGTTTTGTTCATGCTTGAGCACACACAGAAGGTTTTTGTCGGGGGCTCAAAAAAGGGCTTGCGCACAAAATGGAAGAAAATGAGAAATACGAACATCAGACTTATTGCTAATCAGCAGACTTAATTTTAACCTTTTGATTATCTTTGCCATTATTTTCGAATTATGCTTTCAAAATTCATTTTAAAAGGTATTTATTTACTTGAATTGTTTTTTGTTTTGTTTTGGGTTTTTTTCACATGTTTGTTAACATGCTATCTTTGAGCGTTGAATATTCCTTCAAACTAAAAAAAAAAAAAAAAAAAAGAAAATTATTTTCAACCCAAGCAAGGATATTTGGTTGGTTGTTTGATTATTTGATTGATTGCTTTGTTTGTCGTTTGTTTGTTTGATTTGTTTGATTGATTGATTGATTGATTTATTAATTGATCGATTGATTGAATGGAGGATAGATAGATTGACCATTTTGAATGATTGATTGTTTGATTAATTCATTATTTCTTTGAATGATTGATCGATTGATCGATTACTTTTTGATTGATTGTTCAAAATAATGAATGATTAAATTGTTGGAAGAATCATAAGAAATCAACTCAAAAGACTAACATAATCACTGATCAGAGTAAAGTATTAAACAATCAATTCGAAAGGGAGTACCTGTTTCAGAATAATGATTCAGAATAAACAATACCCTTTGAATTTAACGAAAGTTTTTCTTTCTTTTTTTTTTTCTTTTTTTTGTTGAAGATCCGACAAAAACTTTCCGTCTTCGTTTAAGCATGAACGAAACTAACAAACAAAGCAATCAATCAAGCAATTTTTATTACACAACCAACCATATCCCCTTTCTTGGGTGGACAAAAAAAGTTTTGAAGGAATATTTATTGCAAAAAGATAACATATTAAAATGAGAACAAAAACAAAACAAATAAAGTGAATAAATAGCTTTGTAAATTAATTTTAAATCATAATTCGAAAATAAAGGCAACGATAAAGAAGATGTTTAGAGAAAGACTGTTGATAGCAGGAAGTCTGATGATCATGAATATTTCTCATTTTTTCCATTTTGTGCGCAAGCCGTTTTTTGAGCCCCCGACAAAAATGTTCTGTGTGTGCTCAAGCATGAACGAAACCTAAGTTTTAAAAATGCATTTGAAAAATAAGATTTCAGAGCATCTATTAAAATAAAAATATAGACATCATAATTTGTAACAAAATTTTGACAGACTTTTCAAAACTGTCCCGTTTTTATTGATACGCACTATTTATATCCTATGGTGTATATAATACATGTAAAAGTATGTAATATTAGTACAATGTAAAAATTAATACCAATTGAATCTAGATGAAAACTTGCTTGTAACAGTTCATTGTCAATGTAATACAGAACAGATGGCATTGAAAAAAGGACAGAATATAAAAGATTTGGTGAATAATAATAACTGCACTTACTTCTTGTTCTGTCAGATGAAAAGGTAGAGTATCTGGCTGAACTTCAGAGATGGATACACATTGAAGGGCATTGTAAGATAACCATCGAGAAGGCTCATCATTGAAGGGACATGCCTCATATCTCGTACACCTTCGGAATTAATCAAATAAAAACTGATTAAGTTAAATTGGTGGCTTATAGAGAAGGTATATGATTTGATTTTCTTTTTAAAAAGAAAAAAATGTATTCCTTCAACATTAAAAATGATCAAGCTGTGCATAAATTGGATACTGTATAAGTGGTAATTTTTGCGGTGGTTTTATTTTTGCGAATTTCGCGAGTCCATCTTCGCAAAAATTTCCACTTCAACATCAGGCTATTGATATTAATGAAAACATCACAAAAAACGCGAAATTATCGACTTGCAAATTTCCCAAACTAGTACAAATCGCAAAAATATCTGGACGAAAAAAATATTGGCTTATACCGTGTGTCTCAAAAAAAAAAACGTAACACTTTTGAAATGGTTGCCAAATTGAGCATATATAATTTTATGAAAAAATGTCGATATGTATGGAAGAGACTAAGGACAACCTTTCTTGATATGAAAAATTGAAAAAAAAAATCGTGCTTCGATGAACAGTGTTCACTTAAGTTAGTTGAAAATGCGCCTGCGCAGGATTTTTCCTTCCAATTTTGGACAGGTAAATTACTTGTAGCTACAAATAAGTTTGATATGAGATATTCATGATCGATGGATTAGAGTTAAAAGGATGTTTTGAATACCAGTCCTTTCTCTCTGTCATTTATCAATCCCCAACACCACCGCACCACACACACACACACCACACACAACTTCACTCCCATCTTATTGTATCATTGATTGGTAGATGTGAACAGGATGAAGGAAGAATGGGAAAATGTTAAATTGAAATACCGTATTCAAAATCATAATTGACATTATGCAACCCACTCTCCTCCCCCCCCCCACAACCTTTTCCCTTTCGGAAGAAACTGATAAAAAAGCAAGGAGTAGTTGAGAGGATGGGAAGAAGGTTGTGTGTGTGTGTGTGTGTGTGTGTGTGTGTGTGTGTGGTGGGAGGGGGAGGACAGTGGGTTGCGTAATCTCAATTATGATTTGGAATATTTCAAATTTAGCCAATTCACATTCTTCTTAATCCCGTTCACATCTACCAGATCAATGATACAATAAGATGGGAGTGGAAGTGGTGTGTGTGTGTGGGGGGGGGTTGGGCGTGGTGTTTCGGGATTGATGAATAACACAGAAAAGGATTGGTATTCAAGGTATTCAAAATATCCTTTGGATTCAAAATATCCTTTTGATCCATCGATCATGAATATCTATCGACCTTATTTTGTAAGCTACAAGTAATTTACCTGTCCAAATTGGAAGGAAAAATCTGCGCAGGGCATTTTCATACCTCTAACTTAAGTGAACACTGTTCATCGAAGCATGATTTTTTTTTTCAATTTTTTCATATCATATGAAAGGTTGGCCCTTTAGCTTTCCATACATATTGACATTTTTTCATAAAATTATATATGCTCAATTTGGCAACCATTTCAAAAGTGTTACGTTTTTTTTTAGACACACGGTACAGTAAGTGCCTCCCAATGCCTTTGTATTATCTACACATCATCATTCATCCATGAAACAATACTACAAAATTAAATTAAATGCTGAATACATTAATTAAAAAATCCATTCATTTAATTAAAAATCTTGTAAATTATGAAATACACAGAGTGTGATCCACTGCTTTCATCATTACCTTGCTTCTAGAGTACACCATCCACAGTAAGGGTCTCCGTCATTTCCTCCATTCTCACCAATGCATTCATCACAGGTTTCGTATTGGCCGCAGTTTGTCAAATTCATTGTCAGAACCTACATTTTATTTTTAATACAATTATTGTAAGTGATAAAATCATTTTATTCATGATGATCACATCAATGTTGAGGACAAAATGTTTTATATTTGATATATGTAGGGATATTAAAAAGTAAATAATTTGTTGAAGCTATGTTGAGACACTCCCACGTGCAGTTTTTAATACATGTAAGGATATGATAAGTGGAGAATGATATTTTACTCTTTGCCCATTATTTATATAATCTCCTTGGATCACATTCATTGTAAATAAACCTGACTAACACAGAATATACTTCCTATCAATTGATAATCTAAATTCCCCATTTAATGCAGAATTCTCAATGTAAACAATCGGTGAAAATAATGCAATGAAAGATAGAAGTGAACATCACGCGATACTCAAATTTATTGCTTGTGCATGTGCGCAGTGGATTAAAATGCGCTGCATCCGTATTGTAAATGGATTGTGACTTGAGTCAAGCTTGGCAGTCCGCTGAATATTACACAAGTTGAGGGAAGCTGGCAAAGAGTTGATAGTAATGTCCTGGGAACATCACCCTCATCTCAATCCTATATTTTTTTTCTTAATTGGGTCCTGAACAAAATAGAATGCTGAATTATCTTCCTCCTTTTAAAACTAGAGGTTCATGCTAACAAATATACACTGTACATTGTATCACTAAAGTGCTTACCTTTGAACCTTGATCTGAGCTTATGGCCAGTGTTATCTCCTCTATAGATTCATCAAGGAACATTTCTTGTAATACAGATCCACTTCCAAGAGACACATTCTCATAGACGTAGGCAAACGAACCATTCACTATATTAACCTGACGGACAAATTCAATGTATTGAAATGAAAGAGGAATAACAAACACAATAAGTTACAAATACAATTTTCATGACTTTAAACATTCTGTGTTTTATGATGATTTAGATTTTTTTTCAGTAATAAACAAATTTATAACTGCGACATTTGGTGTAATAATTAATTTGATTATAGCGATATAATCCTTTTTAATAAAACGCGATTAATGAACATGAATATATATATATATATATATATCTATATATATATATATATATATCTATATATATATATATATATATGTTAAGAAAGAAACAACATGATGTCCAATATTGAATTTGTATGTCAAATCTTGTTGCAAATCAGCATAGTTGACTCATCGTATACGGTTATATTAGCATATATTACATTGAAATTAAAATGAATATATTAATGTATAATGGCACACACACATGACTCATGAATGCCACTGTATATTGTTTCTCTATGTTGGTCACAATGGAGGTGAGTATGACATCGGAGATGGTGATGATGGGTGAGGCAAAGAGGGAATCGGCTCCACTAACATACTTGTAGTAAGCAAATCGAACACCGTCTTATTTGTTTTTAGCTGTACACTCTATTATATCTGGCAAAGGGTTCGTTGAAAGTAGCTACAAGAAAGGGGGAGTGCAATATTGAATTCGCTCCGTTAATTAAATGCACACCTTATGGAGTTTCCCCTCAGTATCTCCAACGAATGCCACAGTGTGTTGTCTCTCTATGGAAGTCACAATGGAGGTGAATATGACATCATGGATGGTGATGATAGGTGATGCAGAGAGGGCATTCACTTCAATTGCATACTTGTAGGAATTGACCAGGAAAGTGTCGTCTACAAAAAAGGCTGTACACTGTATTGTATCTGGTAGAGGGTATGCCGGAGGTAACTGCCAGAGAAGGGGGAGAGATAAGCAAATATTATGTAAGTGTTGCATAGAGTGCACACCTTACGTGTATCCTTCTGTATCTCCCATAAATGCCACAGTATGTTGTCTCTCGATAAAAGTCATGATGGAGGTAACTCAGGGATGGTCTTGATAGGTGAGGCAGAGAGGGCATCCACTCGGGTACCGGTAGTAAGTCACACCTGTACCATCTTCTAGATGATTAGCTGTACACTGTATTGTATCCGGTAGATTCGTCATTGAAGGTAGCTACAAGAAAGGAGAGTAAAATATTCTATACATTAATTAATGCACACCTTATTGAGGTGTCCTTGTGTATCTCCCATGAATGCCACAGTATATTGTCTCTCCATGGTAGTCACGATGGAGGTGAGTATAACATCAGGGATGGTGATGATGGGTGATGCAGAGAGGGCATTCACTCCAATCGCATACCGGTAGGAATCCACATCCATATCTCCTTCTGGAAAAGTAACCGTTCTACACTGTGCAGTATCTGGTACAATGACTATTGAAGGTAGCTGCCAGAAAAGAAAATATAGGAAGAAATATATTGCATCTAAGGAAGGAGTTCTCCATGAATATCACAGGACGCTTTTCTATATGGTGGTCGTAATGGAGTTGATATCGAAAAGTGGGATAGGCTTAACGATGCACACGAAAGGACGGTAGTCTCATTTATTATTTATCACAGAAATATGTCATTTAATTTCTTTCTGCTATCAAGTACATTGCTTTGCTTATATTGTCTGTTATAAAGGAAATCCTTTTAATTTCTTCTCTTTGCATGTAAAATATGAAAATTTTCAAATTTATCATTTCGGTGCACGGCATATTTTCAACTCTATATTCTGTGCCCTAGAATTTACAACCTATATTATAAAGCAATATTATGGGTGATAATTAGAAATAGGATACCCAAATGAAAATGGAAATGTACATGTAAAAAAAAACGCGTATCATAACATGCAATTATGGAAATAGTACCGAATCTCATGCAAATGCATTATACAAAAGACTCTGATTATCGTATTCAATAATCTACATGGAAGTATACATACTGTATCACAAAAGCTGCCAACGAGGTAGGTATTTGGTATTCCTCTACCATCTCCTGTATAAATACATCCTAAGACAGCATCTTCAAAGCTCTGCAGAACATCACTCATCTTATAGACACACAGAGCAGATGAACTCCCACTTGAGAATAAAGCATACAAAAGGTCCTTGGTACTGTCAATACTGAATGAATCAGTGAGCTGGGATCCTGCTGGTCCAATGTGAGCAGATTGAATCTCATTGTAAGATCCACATGCCAGCTTTATTTCAGTGTAAGAGTCCAAATCAGTATCTAACGAATTCCGACACAAGCGACCTATGTATGTAATGTCGTCTTTTTTAATGAAAAAGTAGAGGAATTCTTTATGAGCAATTACATGTTTGAAGACAGGAGATCCAATTTGAGGAGTGTTTACTTGTTTTAGTGTTATTAGATCAGCAATGCTGCGCTTAGAGACAGATCTAATGCTTGCAGTTGCAAGACTGACTCCAGTGAATAAGTATAGTCCACCATCAGGAACATCTTCATTGTTTGTGCCCAGAACAACATCCCCAACAGTGGGTGCATCAGCAGTTGTCACAACTAACTGATAGGTGTCAGCATCATATCTCACTACATCATGTGATATGTTAGTCAAGCTCCTTGTCTCACAGTATCCATCACATCCTCCACATGTGATGAGCTTATCCTCAGGTGAAGGAGCTATAACAAGGAGTTTATTATCATTGCTATTCCCTTCATCAGGAGGAGGGCATATTCCAGTATCTACAGTATGTTTAAGAGTCAGGTCTGAGTTGAGTTGATAGAGTCTCTCCAGTGCTCCTATATAGACATCTCCAGTGATGTTGTTGATGGTGATATGATTGAATAGTAGGGTGGGGTCTGGGCTGGTGAAGGATGATACCAAGTAGGAGGAGAGAGGAGCTGAGTGGATCGATGGTATGATAAGAAGCAGACAGAAAAGCATGATAGCACCTCTGGAGGTCATGGTTGCCTCTTCAAACCCCTTAGGAAGTGGAAAATATTATCTGTGTTCAATGAAAAGAAAAAAGGTTGTTGTGTTATTATTATGTAATCGGCGTTACTGACGTTGGACAAATATTAATGAAATTTCTTTATTACTGTATTCTTGAAAATTCATTTCCTTAATCAATTATCATTTTGCTCAATTACGATATGAAACCGTTGAAGTATGGCTCATGCTTTTACTTTCCTAGAATATATCACTCATTTCCGTCGCTTTTCTTTATAACTTTCATTTCACAGATGAATTTCTTTGGTGTAAGATTTCCTTTCCGAGTTAAAACTTGATCAGTTTATCATTTTTTTATGTCTTCAAAGGTATCGTTGTGTAGTAATTAATATTGTTTCCCAGAGGTGGCACGACATTAATTGCTCCTGCGACAATTGATTCGGGCTTTATCTCGTCCAAGATATGGTTGCAATAGGCTTTAATATTATATAGGTTTAGGATAGGATGTAGTGTTAAGTCCAGGGTTGAAGTTAGTCATTCGATTAGTATATCGAATTACTAGCGGGAAATTATTGTCGCCGGAGCAAATGGTCATATCTTCGCAGTTCGTATTATTGAAGTTAGTGAAATATTTGCACATTTTCAAAATGTTAAACGATAGGGGCCCATCACACGCCGAATATATACAATTTCAACCATAGTATTTACAGTCATGTGTTCAGAATTTCAAAGGAAGGAATGAAAGTTTCCCTACATATTGGTGCAAAATTCATTATGAAAGCTGGAAAAGAGTACCGGTATCGCAGTTATGAAATTTAAAATTTTACATATTTTTTGAAAATTTTTTTCGACTAGTTATTGTGAATATTCAAATGCGTGAGTTAATGAAACATTGCTTCACATATCACGCACTTGAAATTCTAAATGTTGTAAACGTTTTTTCAGATATAGGCTGCAGCATATCTTTGTACTAGAATATATCATAATAATATACTGGCAATAATTAATTAGCCCCCTCCTAAACAAAAAATTAGAAGCCTTTCTGTATACTTTTATATTTCATTCATAATAAAAGTGCGATCAATAATTGTTTAATCATCTGAAAGTGGAAGTATTTTTCCTTTTCATACCTGAGAGCAGATGAGGACCAGACCCGTTTATTTTACCACTGAAGGGGAGACAACAGAAAAGCCCCCCACCCCCCCCCCAAAAAAAAGAGGTAGGTATCATCAATAAAAGAAATCATGAAGCTGTTTTATTGGATTGATGAATATCCTCATTCTTGATCTACCTCTAATTTGCTGCTAATATTATGTATATAATAGGTCTACCATGTAACTCTCCGTTACTCGAGAGGTGGGCGGTGATAATTTACGTTGAAAATAATGATATAACAACAATTAATGGTGTGTTTGAATCATTCACGATCAACATACCATTAAATAATTATTTTTCTTTCATAGTACCCAATTAAATATGGTGATACCATGGTTAATGCACAGGACCCCCTGCATAAGGTAAAGTAAAAAGTGTGAACTTGCAAAATGCATTGGTATTCCTAAAAAATTGAGGTTCTGCAACGTACGCAACATTTTAGCCTTGTTACATTTCAGGGTGCGCTTTAATCATTAATCTGTTCTCTTTTTTTATTTTTATTTTTTTCAAATTTTTTTAATCAATATCATTTCTTTATTGGTGATGTCATAACTACGTGTAAAGAACTACGTTCTTAACTGGCAGAAAACAACAATAGACATGCAGGCATTAAATGTGCAACTTTTCAGTTAGGACTTTTGTGTATATCAAGGGTTACGTGCTTTTCAGCATAACATCCAAATTTTATTGTAGGTATTCAATTCGCAACATATCAATTCTAGTTGTAAACTTAAGAGATAGAGGGCGCTACCATTCTACTCAAAGCGAACGCGCCCATTGACTTTTTTTTGTTTTTGCACAGTTTTTCACTTTTTCTTTATTGTGGCGAGCAACTACCTTTTCAAAGAAATGTTCAACTTGAATAAGTACGCTAAGAGTCTGAATTTTTCAAAAATAGGAATAACTTATTGCAAAGGGGGGGGGGGGGAAAGTCCTGTCACTTGTGTCAATTCGAAAGCCTAGTCAGATCAAATTCCTGTACAATATGGTATATTTTGCTCTCAAAATAGCTCATGCGCTGCATAGTTTTGATCCTCAGTGCCGCATTATACTATTATAGCTTATTATTACCCTTATAAGACATCTGAACCGGGCTATTGCAAATTCATACCGACGGCAGTTTTGATATGATATCGATATATGAAGCGATCATGGGGTATATTGGCCATATTGACCGGAATAAAAAAATCCCATTGAAAAAACACGCATTGACGTAAGGCTGCCTTTTTACAATGTTGACCGGCTGGTCGGGGGTCCTACGCGTAATTTTAATGATGCGCGTTTACAAAGAGTAGTAAGACAATGGATACGCACAGAAGCATTATTGCGTCACAATGGTTCAACTCAGAATGCTGAAGAAACAAAGAAAAGAAAAAAAATCCCACGACAAATGCCCAGTTTAAATCAGTTTTTCGGTTTTTGGTAACGTTATATCCTGAGAAAGCAAACTTTTATGACTCGTTGAATGACACATTCTGCAAATTATACCGAGGCATGATGTTTCGAGGGGAATTGATTCCTTGATATTTTAATATTGATAAAGACAGTGGAACATTTTGGATTCAAACATACATGACTGTACTGTAGCAGTTGTACCAGACCAGCTAGGATATGTGGTAAGTAGACTACACTGTGTGTTTTCAATGTCCTATGTTGGAGATAGGTAGTTGAAGGATAATAATAAAAATATTGACTGTTTTTTCGGGCAATATGGCATATAGTGCCCTTACTAGCACCATATTGCCCTCGTCTTCGACTCGGGGCAATATTATGCTAGTTCAGGCACTATATACCATATTGCCCTCAAGGGCAGTCAATATTATTTAATTGTTCACAGGGCAATATTAAAAACTGGAATTCTCAGCTTTTCGGAGATGGTACATTCATTCTAATTGATTAAAAAAAAGTCCTGTCACTTTGAACATAATCATAAGAGGTTCTTTCCTCGACTAGTCATTATTTACGCTTATCACATGCATATTGCATAGAAACATGTGAACGGCGTCTTCACAAGACTTCTGACAAGTTCACAATCTATGTCATTGTTTTAAGCATCAATTTATATGAATTGCATATTCTGATTACAACTTCAGCACAATAATGTTATAAGCTTGCCCAAATGTGTATTTCCTCCATCTGGTCTGGAGAATCTATTAACTATAAACAACATGATAAAAGTTCATTAATTTCTTTCATCTCCACGAGTAGATTGCTCAACCGAACGGACAATACCATTCAACTGCAGGGAAGTCTTCTTACGCGAGTTTTTGTGAGCTAATTTATTATTGCAGCCAGCTGTATAGATTTCTGCGCTTCTCAGCCGTATTTCCAACGTCACTTTGTTGCGTCTGGCCTCTTAGATAATGGACGCGCCGTGTTTAATTACGATTTAATGCCGCACATTGGTATACGTTTATTTTACATTTGACATAGAGTAGAATTGATATGCTTTTCAGTTTGGACCTTTGTGTATATCAGGCGTGCTTACGTGCTCTCCAGCATGAAATCAACATTTCGTAGACATTCAATTTGCAACCGTTCGGTTTATATCAGGGGTAGGTGTTCTCCAGCATGACATCAACTCCACACAAGTTTATGAGCATACTATTATACATGATTTTACATAAAATTCTCAACTGAAGAAAACATTAAATTTTTGGAACAAAGTTTAAATATAAAAGTTGATTTTCCCGTTTCGGTTATAAATCCTTGCACATAAAATGTACACAAGAATTGTCATAAGGAATGTCAGTCGATTGCATCATTGCATCATCATTTCTAAACTTTCTTTTTTCATTGTTAAAAGATAGTAGGCCTATACACTATATACAAAACTTAAACACAAGGAAAATATCAAGAACCTAAAACGTAGCTTACCGTTTCTTTGTAATAAAGTATTCAAGTTAGTCTCACAACTATTAATAAATACAAAATAATGCAGTGCGTGCTACAATGTATTACTCGCACTCCCATCCTTAAAAGAAATATTTTATTTTATTATTATCATTTATTATTTTTTTTTACATTTGTGTTTTGTATTACGTTTCTTTTGTTTTATCAGAAATATTTTTTTTTCATAAGATGATGCTACGCCTCAGGCGCGGATCCAGGGGGGGGGCGACGGGCCCCCCCCCCCCCCCACATAAAAAAAAGAGGAGAAAAAGGGAGAAAGAAGGGAAAAGCGAGAGAAAAGAAGAAAAAGAAAGAAAGAGAAGGGAACAAAGCCCGATGTTTGTACAATATTCGCCAAGCTTAATTCAATAAGAAGCGCGAAATAGGCCTAATTGGGTTCTAAATGACCATAACTAAGGCCCATAATGTGGGGGAGGGTTCACGAGGTCGATTTTTCTATAAAAAAAAAAATTATGAAAAAGAAATAGGGGAGACCGGGTATGGACGTTACAAAATTCACATTTGGGGCCAGATAATTCTAATGAAAGTACTCACACACTCCATTTTGGGTCTGTAGTTAGCCTATTATGTTGGCTAAAACCTGAGGCACATAAAACTTGAAAAACATGTAAACACTAATTAAATACAGCTTAATTAATGAAGCCATTTTTTTGTAACAACCTACCCCGTATACGGGGTAGGTTGTTACACCATACGGGGTAAGCTGTTACTAAGTAAACATACGGGGTAATTTGTTAAAATGTTTAAATCTCTTATACCATACTTTTGTTTCAACTTTCCAGTTTCTTGTATCGGTTCAACAGTAGATCAAGTAGAGCTCTACCAAGATTAAAGTAATGATAGAAATATCAAAATTATTAACCCCTGAAAATTGAACAAAAATTACTTTACATGTGTAATGTAATTGGGGTAGGTTGTTACATTGTCATGAGGTAGGTTGTTGTAACAACCTACCCCATGGTGTTTACACATAAAATCAACTGTAGCAAAGCCATTAGACAGAACTACAGGGCATGGCTCAGGGATATATTAGTGACATACATGTACTATATTCACAATACCAGACTATCATCATGTGCCTTAGTTGTATAGAACTATTACAAATTTAATTTTTGTTTAAAAATTCACTTGGAACTGTAAAAAAATGGTTTTTGTTGATTTACTTTTAATAAAACAACAGAGAAACCTCACGACGGCAGTTCATCACAGCTATGTGTAGGCTGTATATAGATCCAGTTAGCACGAACTCTCTTGTTCCAACTTAGCACACTGAGAACTGTAACAACTGACCCGTGTAACTTCCATACCGGTCTCCCTACATTACTGACGAAAAGTAAAAATAAGGAAAAATTTTAAGACTAAAGTTTCCAAAATTTCACAAAAAAAGAGGCTTCGTGTGACCCTCGGGTCTAGTGGGCCCTCGGCCTCGATGGAATAGTCGCCTCGTGGAAATACTAGAAAGTACCCCTTTATTTATTCCATATATCTTTTAAAACCCAACGTTTCGGCTCGCGCTACGCGTTCGCGCGATACTAAATCATAATGCCAAAATAACTCCAATTTTGAGCTCTAAATTTCGGCTCGCGCTTTCGCGCTCACACATAGGCCCACCAATTTAGTAGGGTATATTATGCCACAATTAACTCAAAATCTTAGCTCGCGCTTCGCGTTCGCGGATCCTAAATTGGGTCTTTAATACACAATTATCTGGAAGAAATATAATACTACAAAAGTACCCTTTTTTATTGCTATATCTTTTAAATTTTCAATTAGTTTAGATGTGCTGATGTTGTATGGGAAAATTAATATATGTAAATCTGCTTTTAAAAGACTTATTATGGTTCCAGAAATTACAGACATCTTGAAATAGCATGACATGCGCAACACATGAACTGGTTGGATATGCTGCAGAAACAACACAAAATTTGTTTTTTATTTGATAAATTGAGATACATTTTATCCCATTCGAAAATAAAAAACAAAAATAAAATAATATAATAAATTATGTTTTAAAGCAAGAAAACAGTGCACATCAAAATTAAGGTACATGTATTCAATTTTAGAGAGGTATATAAAATATACAATTAGAATATTAAAATATAATCTGTAACATTACGCAAAATAGCTCATAAGTCACAGTAGGGAACCGGTATTGGAAGTTACACGGGTCAGTGTTACAGTTCTCAGCTGTGCTAAGATGGACAAAGAGAGAGGATGTGCTAACTGGCCATCTATATTACAGCCTACACATAGCTGTGATGAACTGCCGGTCGTGACGTTCTCCGTTTTTTATTAAAAAGTAAATCAACAAAAAACCATTTTTTTTAAAAGTTCAAAGTAAATTTTAACAAAAATTTAAATTTGTAATAGCTCTTACAAACTGAAGGCACATGATGATAGTCTGGTATTGTAAATATAGTACATGTATGTCACTAATATACCCCCTAGCCATGCCCTGTAATTCTGCCTAATACTGTGCTACAGTTGATTTCTGTGTTGTAAAATCACCCATGGGGTAGGTTGTTACAACAACCTACCCCATGTTGATGTAACAACTTACCCCAATTACATTACATAGTAAAATTACATTTTGTCTCAATTTTCAGTTGTTAATATTTTATATTCTTCTATTATTACTTTGTCTATTCTAGAGCTCTACTTGATCTACTGTTAACGATGTCAAGAATACTGGAAGTTTAAATTAAAGTATAGTATAAGGGATTTACACATTGTCAACTTACCCCGTATGTTACATACTGTAACAATTGACCCGTATGGTGTAACAACCTACCCCGTATATGGGTAGGTTGTTACCAAAAAATGTCTTCACTTATTAAGCTGTTAGTTAATTAGTGTGTTACATGTTTTCAAGTTTTATTATGCCTCAGGTTTTAGCCAACATAATAGGCTTAACTTACCAGACCCCAATATGGAGTGCGTGAGTTCTTTCATTAGAATTATCTGGCCCAAAATGTGAATTTTGTAACGTCCATACCCGGTCTCCCCTATGTTAAAGACTTTGCGATTTATAACTGATACCTATTTGCATATTTGATTCAAGTGCTTGTGTGTGTCAACACACTTTTGTTTGCGCCGCACCCCTTGGTACATTTGATAATAACAATGAATTTTATGTTTGCATAAACCAAATGTAAATACTACAATGTATTATTATATAGAATGTCTCCTTCATTGCTTATGAAAACATTTTTCAAAAGCAAATAATATGTTAAGGTGTACTGTATATTCTCTATAATTCCCCATTGATGTTCAGATGTGAACAATTGTCTAGCAAACTTTAACAGAGTACTCAAATGTGATGCCTTTATTTTTTCTTCTTATTTATTTGAAAACTTGTCTTTTCTACTATACATACTGTACCCATTCTAGTATTGCACAATTTTTCTATGGTCATGTACTTTCAATCCATGCAACATTTCTCTTTCTTGTAACTTTTGGTGGCTGAACAAAATTATAATTGAACATCAAAGAGGATTATGGATACCGAGTATCCCCCTAAACTGTGCACATCATTATGAAAGTACTCTCCCCCCTCTCATTTCTCTGGCTCTCTCTCTCTCTCTCTCACTCTCTCTATCGTTTCTTGATCTCTTAGTATCCACTTGACGACATTTCTCTTCTCCTGATCAGTGTTACTATAAATTTCATTTTTGGCCGCTTTTACAAACATCTAGTTATTTAACCAAACATAATGGAACTCCATACCCAGGTGATTTTTTTTTCTTTAATACATGTGAACATTCACTGCGTATATTAGTACTTTTTGTGATGAATTGCTTTGAAAAACCTACATTCTTAAACTAAAATGTTAAATAACCACTGTGGAGTTAGAGGTTTTGAATGTGTCATCTCTCTCCTCTTACATAGCGGGATCAAAGAACTGAATCCAACAGTTTAAAAGTGTTATTCCGCCATTTTGAAAATGCCGACACTCTTTGCGTCACATGATCATTAGTTTTGAGAGCATGTAGCATAACTATGTATACAGTGCGTCCCAGATAAAAGTATACCCAACTGTGAGAGTCTCATATTAAAATTGTATAACTTATGTGTAATTAATTTTAATTTCATGACAAAGAGTAACTCATATTCTATCTAATGATACCAAAATCATACCGATAGTGTCATGGATGACTGAACACTTGAGTGTTTAAAAACATTGGTCAAAAGTGATCTGTACCAAGTTGTCTGAGAAGCAGCCCTGGCCTTCTGATCATTCATTGTTTGGTTGAGGTCAGCCTTCCTGAGTCCATTCATTAGGCACAAAGGATTACTTGATGTATTGAAATGCAAGGGCTGCTTTTGCTCAAACTTGGGACAGGGCACTTTTTACGCTTGTTTTTAAAAGCCCAACTGCTTAGTCATCCGTCACAACACAGGTATAAGTTTTGTATCATTGAAAAGAATATGAGTTGCTCTTTATCATGATATATATTTCAAGGTCACACAAGCTATAATATTTTAATATGAGGCTTTCAAAGTTGGGTATACATTTTTCTGGGACGCACTGTATAAAAGAAAGTGTTGCATTAATTTGTTGTGGTTTATATTTGTGTGTGTTTTTCTTTCATATTAGCTAGGATTTGTAACTAAAACATCTATACAATGTAAGCTGGCTTGAGAGGGCAATTCAGTAAACTCATACTCCTTCATTACCAACCGTCGTGCCTTGGTATTCCGTTGGATTCATGATGATAGGAGTAGGAGAGTGTTGGCATTCAGTCGCGCAGTGTACAGCACTTTAATTTCTTAGCGAAGGCAAGAGAATCATTTCTTCGTTTGCAAGGACTAGCTCTTTGCAGTCAAATATCTTGTAACCCAAAGCCCAGTGGGTCTCCAATTTAGTGGTCGAAAAAAGAAACGTCAAAACTTAACAGTGGCTACATGGAATGTACGCACACTGGTTGATCGAAAGAAGGTTAGCAGGCCAGAGCGACGCACAGCACTGGTAGACAGAGAACTACATCGATATGGTATCGACATAGCAGCCCTTCAAGAAACTCGTCTGAAAGGGAAAGGACAGATAAAAGAGCAGAACTATACTTTCTTCTGGTCTGGTCACCCTGCAGATGGACCGAGTGAAGCAGGTGTAGTTTTTTAACTCTCCAGCAAGCTTATTGAAGCCTGCAGTCTCAGCCAAAAACCAATATCTCCACGGCTGATCAGACTAACTGCCAAGTTGGATAATTCCCAGTCACTTACTATTATCTGTGTATATGCACCTACTATGACACATACTAATGAGACAAAGGATCAATTCTATGACCAACTCGCCGAAAGTCTCCAGTGTAGACAAGTCTGACAAAATCATCATCCTTGGAGATTTCAATGCCCGTGTTGGCAACGACTTCACAACTTGGAGCAATGTTCTTGGCAAGTTTGACAAAGGGAAGATGAACAGCAATGGTGAAATGTTGCTGTCACTTTGTATTGAATTTGAACTTGCAATAACCAACACTTTCTTCAACAATCCAGATAAGTGGTACTATTCTTGGTCCCACCCTCGTTCAAAGCGCTGGCATCTCCTTGACTATGTACGGGATATCACCGACATTTGCAACACACGGGCAATGCGTGGTGCAGACGTTGACACTGACCATCGCATGATACGCACAAAGCTGAAAATAGTGTTTAAGTCTCCTCATCGCAAAACTGCACCAAAACAATTCAAGCAGTTAGATGTATCTGTTCTGCACTTCCCAGATAAATCTAAAGAACTAGCCAACAAACTTGATGCTGACCTTGATACTGTCCCACCTGCTACAGCTTCATCTTCTGATCTGTGGTCTGACCTCAAAACGAAGGTCTACCAAACGGCTGCTAGAGTTATTGGTCATCCCAAACGGCGCCATGCAGACTGGTCTGATGAAAATGATGCCACAATTAGATAATTTTGGAAAATAGAAAGAGGTTGCATACAAAGATGCTTGAGGCACAGTGCACACGCTCCACTAAAGCCCAGTATATCAGGTCCAAAGCAGAGCTTCAAAAACGCCTCAGCGAGTTAGAAGATCAGTGGTGGCTTCAAAAGGCAGAGGAGATTCAACATCTAAGTGATGCTAAGGACAGTAAAAATTTGTTTGCTGCCCTCAAGGAAGTTTACGGTCCAAGGGTAGGCACCCTTACCCCAGTAACAAGTGCTGATGGCAACCAGATCATCACAGAGAAACATGAAATAATGTGCCGCTGGGTCGATCACTTCAGGGGTGTCTTTAACTTGGATCCAACTCTGAAGGAAGCTACAAATGAGGAAGTCGAACAAAGACCTATCTGCGAGGCACTGGCAGACGCACCTCGGATGGAAGAGTTAGAAAAGGCAATCAAGTTATGCAGCAATGGCAAATCACCTGGAATTGACAAGATACCTGCAGAAATCTTCAAACATGGCGGCAGAAAGCTTAAAGAACGTCTCCTTCACCTCATCACGCAGTCATGGAATGATGAATCTATGCCAAGTGAGTTCAGAGATGGAATCATTGTCACTGTGTACAAGCGTAAAGGAGACCGGCAAGAGTGTGGAAATTACCGTGGCATTATCCTTCTTTCAATTGCTGGGAAACTCTATGCAAAGATTCTAGTAATGCGTCTACAGACCTTGTCAGAGGAAATGCTCCCAGAGTCTCATAATGGATTCAGGCTAAGTCGTAGAACAACAGACATGATATTTACACCCCGCCAGATCCAGGATAAATGCAGAGAACAAAACAAGCCTCTGTATATATGCTTCATTGATTTCCGTAAGGCTTTCGATAGTGTCTCTCGTGAAGCTCTGTGGAGGATTCTTGGCAAGTACGGTTGCCCAGACAAATTCATCAACATCATCAGGCTGTTTCATGAAAAAGTAAAGGTACATGTCCTTGTTGGCGGAGAATTGTCAGATTCCTTCCCAGTGACAAGTGGTGTAAAACAAGGATGTACGTTGGCCCCTACCCTCTTTGCCCTTTTGCGGGCAGCAGTTCTTAAGGTTTCCAAGAAGAACAAACCATCTCAAGGTGTATGGTTACGTACTAGACAAGATGGTAACCATTTCAACCCTCGCCGTCTAACTGCCAAGTCTAAATGCAAGAACTTTTGCGTAGAGGAATTGATGTATGCTGATGACTCAGCATTTGTAGCTCATACAGAAGCAGAGCTGCAACATCTGGTTGACCACTTTTCTTCTGCGGCCTCAGACTTTGGCTTGACCATCGACGCATCTAAGAAAGAAGTAATGTATCAGCCACCTCCTGGAGCAGAGTATCATGATACAAACATACTTCTCGACGGCGCTCCCCTACCTGTGACAAAGAGCTTTACGTACCCCGGCAGTACCGTATCTAATGACACCAACCTAGACAATGAAGTGGGCCGGCGAATACAGGCAGCCTGTGTCTCCTTCCGAAAGCTGAAAGATCGTCTTTGGAAAAGGCGAGGAGTAAAAGTGTCCACCAACATTGCAGTGTACTGTGCAGTCACACCACCATCACTACTCTATTCTTCAGAGACATACACCCTGTATCGAAGACACATCAAGAGACTCTTGCGGGTTTACCCAAAGACCGCTTTGCTCCATCATGGGCATACGGTGGCAGGACCGCATCTCTAACGAAGAAGTGTTACGACTCGCTGATGTGATCAGCTTAGAATCAGTTGTACTTCGATCGCATCTTCGCTGGACAGATCATGTTATACGCATGCAAGAGGATCGCCTACCGAGGCAAACATTCAACGGAGAATTGCTGACTGGCAAAAGATCTATTGGACGACCCTCACTTCGCTTTAAGGACACAGTGAAAAGGCAGCTAAAGCTAACAAAGATCGCCCCACACACTCTGGAAAACGTTGCTTCTCAACGTGCTGAGTGGAGACGTCTTGTTAGTACGACAGCCAATTTGGCTGAAGAAGAACGCCGCCTAGCTGCTTTGAATAAGAGAGCTGCTAGGCATGCTAAGGCATCTTCTGCCAATAACATTGACAGACCTTTCGAGTGTAATGCCTGTGGCTTCCGCAGTGCTAGCAGAATTGGACTGTGGAGTCACTCAAGGAAACATTAAAAGGAAGGAATATTCTCTTAGTCATCATCGTAACGATAGACTGCCAATGATGAATATCTTTTAAAACCCAAAATTTTCGGCTCGCGCTTCGCGCTCGCGGATACTAAATAGGGTCTATAATACACAATTATCTACAATTGTTTATGCTAGAAAGTGCCCCTTTATCTATTCTATATATCTTTTAAAACCCAAAATTTTCGGCTCGCGCTTCGCTCTTGCAGATACCAATCTAGTAGGATATATTACACAATTAATGATAGGGTAGATGTAGGGAATACCGGACAGTAGGGAATATCGGACGGTCACCACATGTCCAGCCCTAGCTGCCAACATAAGATCAACTGAGTTGCAATACCGGCATCTATTGGTCAGGTGGTCTGTCTGGGAAGGTTGAATGCTGTATTCGACAACAACAAGTGAGAAATCTCCGAGAAAACTACCACAATCTGTCTAGGTAGGAAAATTTGCAGCCTGAAAAATGGCCTGATGTAAAAATTGACATTTTATAGAATGTGATGGTATAAAAATAGAATTGGGGTATGACCTCTATTTCATGCATTATGGACATGTGTGGAGGGTGGGCCAAACGTGTATGGAGTGTTTGCACTTTACAAAGCCTGTGTATTGGGGTGGCAGTGTGTTGAAAACTGCTAGTAAGTCATTTTTTTGTGTAGGGAATACCGGACACCACATGGACGGTTGTTTGTTTTACTTCCGGTTTGAGCTGCTAAGCATGTAGATCAAATAGTAAGTTGCATATAATGTATTATATTTATTTATTAAATTGTTTGACAATTTTGAAATGTCTATTTCTCTTTATTATTATTGTGATATGTCATGATCTACATGAGATATAAAGTAATTCTGAGTGTTTTGAAATTTTGTAGTAAAATGCATATAATCTTCTAAAAATGAATAATGTTATAAAAAAAACAATACAAACATGTTAATTTGATGATTTACATTCAAATCAGTGCTTCCAGACAGATCTTTATACAAAAAAAGGGTAAAAACATACTGTCCGGTATTTCCTACACTGTAGGGAATGCCGGACAATTTACGATGACGTCATTATTTGCATATAACTGCCTCAACAAATATTTGATTACCTCAATTTTTTTGGAAAAATAAAGTTGAATGATGTAGCTAAGCAATGACAATCTTTTTCTTTTGTGATTTTATTGTTTTCAGGAGCTGCCTTTGTAGACCTATCAGCAGCTTACGACACTGTCAACCATCGGATCCTAGCCAGGAAGCTCTTTGATCAAACAAGAAAATGATCCACTCCACCCTCTCTTCAATGCCTATCCAACAACAAAGCGTTTGAGATCCAGGCATAGTTTTCTTCACAGTACCGTGTCCCTCAACCAGAGCCCCCACAACTGTAGGTTAGACCTTTGGTCAACCCGTCTTGAGTCTGCGCCTCACAATGTCATCATCCGCCCTAAGGAATCCCTCCCACCAGGATTCCGTGAACCCTGGCCGTTCTGGCTCTGCTTGAACCGCCTGCGGGCTGGAGTCGGCCGTTGCAAGGTGTTAAAGGCCAAATGGGGCATCGACACTGAAGGAAGGCCAGTATGCGAATGCGGAGAGGAGACCATGAGTCACCTTCTACAATGCCCTCTTCTCCCCTTCCCCTGCTCCCAAGCTGACCTTACTACTCTTTCGCCTAATGGGATCGCCTGCGTTCAATACCTAATGGGTAGAGTCTAATTAAGATTCCCCTAAGAACCAATACAAGTATATACATGTATGCAATGAATACTATGATCTTTAAAATGTAATCAAGTATAATTACAAATCAAACAGAAGAACAGGAGAAAGGACTCGAGAAGAAGAAGATTGTTTTCATGTGCTAATAAGGCAAATGAGCTTAAGTGGCCGGTATTCCCTACATCTACCCTACATATAATATAACACAATCTAGTAGGATATATAATATACAATTAACTTAAAATTTTACCCCAATCTAGTAGGGTTTATAATATAATACACAATTAACTCAAAATTTACAGCTCGCGCTTCGTGCTCGCGGATACTAAATATAGCCTTTAATACACAATTATCTACGATTTTTAATACTAGAAAGTACTTCTTTACTTATCCATATATCTTTTAAAACCCAAAATTTTCGGATCGCGCTTCGCACACGCTGAAATGTCTGATACTTAATCATAATGCACAAATAACTCCAATTTTTACCTCAAATATTTCAGCTAGCGCTTCGCGCTCGCGGATTGTAAATAAGGTCTATAATACACAATTATCTAAAAAAAAAATAATAACAGCAGAAAGTGTCCCTTTATTTATTTCATATATCCATATATCCATATATTTATTCCATATATTTATTCCATATATCCAAATATATCCATATTTATTCCATATATCCATATAAATGTAAATATTTTGTAATAATTAAGTAACATGCATTGTTGATATACCTAATTGCACTCCTAAACATTAATTTTTATTTAGTTGATTTTATACTATTGTAGATAATGCTGTGTGTATATATATGATCATTTTTATTACCAGGACCAAGTGTAAAACAGCTCTTTACATTGTTAAATCTGATCTTGTTATCCTGTTTAAATATATTTGAATAAATAAAAATAAATAAACCCCAAAATTTCGGCTCGCGCTTCGCGCTCGCGGATACTAAATCATAATGCACAAATAACTGCAATTTTGAGCTCAAAATTTTCGGCTCGCGCTTCACGCTCGCAGATACCAATTTAGTAGGGTATATAATGCACAATTAACATAATTTTTTACCTCAAAGTTTTCATCTCATGGTGGCAATTCAGAATACATATTCAAACCACTAAATAAACCGATTTTTTTTTTTTTTTTTTTATTTGCTAGTATATATTATTATTTTGTTTTCATAGGAGTAAAATTAAAATTGTTTAAAATTCCTCGTTTTAGGTCAGTATACACACTAAAAACTGGAAGGGTGCAAAAAGGGTGCATAGGGGTGCACACCGTCTATTCTGAACGTATGCACCCCAGAGGGCGTGCTTTTGCACCCCACGGGCTGCATGCACTGCGGTGAAGGGGTGCACAGTACCAAGGGTTCAAAGTTGCACCCTTCTATAGTCTCACATGATGGCTGCCAGAAAGTACGCTTTTATTTAACTCATTTTATTTTCATTGAAATCATATGTGTTGTTATATATTTTGGTTTCATGTTATAAAATAAGTTATTTGAGCGAAAATTGTCCCATCAGCTATCTTTTTATAAGGATGTTAATGGAAAACTATCAACTGAATTAACATTCTTGCCTGAAAGTAACTCAGACTAATGTTCGCAGTTGTGTGGCCCATCTCACTCAGTTCAAGGGTGTGGTACTTTATGGAATTCGATGTCAATTTGTTTTAACACTCTTGGAGTGCTATTTTTCTGTAAGACCTGGAAGAAAATCGCATCCAATTTTTGTATTATATTTTTGCCAGTACTAATTTCATCATTAGAGAAACTATATGTCTACTACCCAATAATGACTTACCCCTCTGCCACACCCCCAGAAAAGTGGAAGGGTCTAGTAGCATTATCAAGTGATATCGTCACCACTATTCATTTTGAAATTTTCCTGTGTACTGACTTCTCCTTGTGATCCTTATTGACAGGTAAGAAATCCACTATTTTACCATTATTTGGGTTATTGAAATATTATCATTACCTCATAATGTCTGTTATATTACAGTGTGTTATATCAACTATTCATTTGTATTATATTACCTAGAGATAGAAAGCAAGAGAAAGAGGGAGTAGACTGGGTGTAGTATGAGTGTTTCGTTCATTTTTATTTCCGTTGATGCCAACATATCGATATTATTGTGGCATTTCAAATGTTGGTTAGGACCTTGCTCGTCCGGCTTATGCTAAAGTGTAGCGTTGTGGCGCGGCGCGGCGCGCTGAAAAATGGAAATAATCGACGAAAAAAAAATAATGTGTCTTGAAAGCGTCCTACAAAAAAGGAAAAGATTCTGAATCGATTTTTGTGAAATTTTAGGAAATGAGCCCAAGT
>CALNVZ010002100.1:67130032-67149129 GCA_940671915.1 Paracentrotus lividus | reverse complement strand
TCCTTCATAAACTTGTTGAGATGTGCACTTAAAAACCTTTTCAATCGTCAAGAAATAATGTTAAGAAACAAACACGAATTACTTTGCATTGTACTATTTCATATTGGTTGTTGTTTCATCCACAAGAAAATAACAATATAGGTTTACTATATAATGGAGGAAGTGTTTCTTTTTCCTTACCTTATTGATGACACCCTTCATATCAAACATCAATGGACAATGATGGAATCGCCAGGTAACTTGAAGCCACTGTCACCCCTGTAAATTTAATAATGGATAAACAATATTTGTGAATGCAAAATGGTAAGGGTCAGTCCCGATTCTGTAATCCTCAAATAACTATAGCTGGAAAAAATCTATATAAATAACACATTTAATTTGATGATATTCTTAGCATACCCGATGATTCTGGAAATTGTAAATATCATAGCAATATTCGATGTTAAAAAGCAGTATTAATTAGAGAAATTCCAACAACAAAAACAAAACCGCATCAAACTTCGCATAAGTACAAAGATTTTATATATTAAAAAAATATTTTGAAAAAATGGAATAGCACCGGTCTCTTTCAGAGTCTCTGAAAATATTGAAAGTATTCATCTGTCACCAACCCCAGAAGAGCGTCTGAATCCAAAGAAGACGATTATGCATAAGATTTAAAACATCAAAGTATTATTATGCCCCCCCCCCCCTGTGGTGGTACATGTGTTTCTCACATTCCTAGCAGAAAAACCAGTTTCTGTGACTAATAAGTGTGTGGCTTAATTACGCCCTTACAGTTGTGATATTCAAATGATATGTATTTTTTAAATGTGAGTGATCAAACTTACTGTTGAAACTTTGGCATTAGCCTTTCAGTAACATGTAGTACACTAGTCGCGATGCTGTCCTCCTTACCAATTCTAAGATAAAGGGAAAAAACAGGGATAATTCAGCACACATATATAGATAATTATTAAAAGTTCAATACGAAATTATATTACTTATTCTAAGTTCTGTTCCTATTAAATCCATATTTATTTACCATTTACTTAAAATCATAGAACAAATTTTAAATAAGACATAATAACTAGGCCTAGTTTTATAGTTAATCTTGATTTTTTTTAAATGATATAAGACAGAGTACATTATTTGGCTTTTGTATACGTGCAATTCCTCGTTCAGTTTTTGTAATGTGTTCATTTATCACTATATTATTGCTAATCATTAATAACTCCATTTTTATATTACTTTATATTATATTAGAATAGAACATATTGATTAGTACATTATTGCAAAATCTTCCTATTCAGAGCCATCTTAGTCTTTCTATGTCTCCTTTTTTGCCCTTTTTTTCTGTCAAAATCGACAATACATGACCCCTGACCATGGCCATTGCGAGAGGCTATCATGGGTGAACTTGGGTGACCTATTGAATTTAATTCTTTCCCTTTGGTTATGTTCAACATATACCATATGTCATTGTGAGTGAAACACATTATCGCAATTTTATCCTATACGTTGCTAATGCTGCAATACAGGTAATGTGTGTTCATACCCAACTTTATATTCCATGCCTATTATTTGCATGTCGCAGTATGTAATGAGGTAATAAAAGTACATTTTGGTCATTATTTACCATTATTTAAACATCTAATGGAGAGATGGGTTCACCTTGGGGAAATACAAAGTTTTTTACAATTTTAACAGGGAGCTTTCGTCCTTTTCCTTTTATCGTTCTGCCCCCTAAAAAACAATAAAACAAACAACAACAAAATCAATAACACATGCAGACAAGTTTCTAACAATGAGGTATATATAAAACAGGTCAAGGTAGGTAAGCAAGGTCTTCAACAACATTTGAAATGCCAGTGATTGTAATAATAGGCATCAACAGAAAGACGGTACAAACTCTCACTGCACCCATGCAACAACACACAAACAATACAAACTTTCACTGCACCCACGCATTCTACTCTATCTCCACCTCTTTATTAATGACAATACAATTAATAGTTCATATAATACACTGTATTATAGCGACATAATTATATAATTCAAATAGTTTGAACTCAAATAATGGTAAATAATTCACTCTTTACCTGCCAACGAAGTAAGAGAGAAGTCAGCACACAGGAGAAGTTCAAAGGAAAAGGATGACGGTACTCGTCTATGCTACTGGACTATTCCACTTTTCTGGGGTTGGCAGAGGGGTTAGTCACTGTGTGCTGGTGGCCTATTTTCTCTCATAACAAATTAGAACTTGCAAAATACAATATAAAAAAGATAGGCGCGAGTTTCTGTCAGGTCTTACAAAAGGACAGCACTCCTGGAAGTATTAAACAATTACATCAAACTCCATAAAATTCCACACCCCTGAGCTGAGTGAGCCAGGCCACATGACGTTAATAAACCGCCAACATTATCTGAGTTATAGACACTTCATGCTAGTAGTTTATATGTCAGTTGAAAGTTTTCCATTAACATCATTATAACAGATAATTGATGGACTAATTTTTGCTCAAATAACTTGTTTATAACATGAACCCAAAATATATTATAACAATGTGATTTTAATGAAATAGAATAATTTAAATAAAAACATATATTCTGACAGCCATTGCGTGAGGCTATTCAAGGGTGCAACTTTGCACCTTGGTCTGTGCACCCTTTAAACTCAGTGCATGCACCCCTTGGGGTGCAAAAGCACGCCCTCTCGGGTGCACACGCTCAGAATAGACGGTGTGCACCCCTATTGAACCCTTTCACTTTTTTAGTGTGTTTTGGAATTTCACTTGCCTGTTTTGGAGGAAAGTTATTTTAACTGATCCCAGAGTTTCAAGACAAACCTTTATTCAACTCTGAAGTTATTCTTGAAAAAATGACCAAATAATCGGGAAAATTCCATGTTTTTGTTAATGCGCCTAAATGTTCAACATTGCCGTCGATTGCCGCGCTAAAAATATTACGAGCGTCTTCGTTATGGTGTCTACTTTGCAGTGATACCAAATTTGGCTGCCAGTTTTTGCCTATTCTTTAGTTAGAGCCCATTTTCCATCGGCATGTTCACCCCTTTTATCGCCCAAATCGGCTATAAAGCGATAAAGTACACACACATTGTGCTTACAAAAATCTCCACGTAGGTGGCGTAAATACTCTGAAAAATTTTTTTGAAAATACTAACATGCGTGCTTATGTGGAAGTGGGCGGGGGATATGCACTATTGGGGGGGGGGGGGTACATAGTATTATTTTAATCAATCAACTCCATCCTCAACTATCTCATGACATTCCTCTAGGACCAGGCTTATCGATTCGTTTTTCGTAGAGATTGTAGGAATGCCATTTACTTAACCACCATTATCATGTACAAGATTATTTTTAAAAAAAGAAAGAAGAAGAAAAGAGTTATTTAACAAACCTTCAATGTAACTTTTTTTTTTAAATCAAAATGTCTATCTAAGCCTGCCGGTTCAATTAAAAGAAACAGGTATTCAAAAATACTTCATTTTTTGTTTCTTTGGTCCTTTCTTTGGTCCTTTTTTGTTTCCTTTGAAGTCAAGCCTCGTTGCTCTTTCCAAATTCATCTATGACGTTTGTGCATGTTCAATCGTTTACACGTATTCAATTGTTTTTATACACTTCTCTTGCCTGTTTTACTCACAATTCATGTACTGTAAGATTTCATTCCCTACTTTGTCTTTTCCTTTTCTTATACTGTATTTCCCTAATTTTCCTCATCTTCTCCTATGCCTCTATTTTGTTTGTTTGTTTTTTACCTCATCTCCTCTTTCTCTGTCCCATACGTTTCTACTTTTTAGTGTACTAGTATGCAGGGCCTAGTTGTATGTTTATTTTGTTTTAGCTGATAATCACTTGATATTTTAGGTTATTTTTAAATTGTAAAACTTGAAATGAATCAGTCCTTGGACTGTCTTTTCAGAATTTTTAATAAACCGAATTCAATTCAATTCAATTCAATAAAACGCAATTATAAAAAAGTTACCGAATTTCAATAAGAAAGCATGATTTTCCTTGTCAAATCAGAAAACAGTGCCTCAATGATGTCAGGCAATTTAAAATATACTCTTATACTCTATTTTTGTTCCTGAGAACCCCTCTCCTAAATATCTCACTTACCTAGACAGTACTAATGTTCTTATCAATATTATTAGGAAAATAATATAGATAAAAACATTTTACGAAATCTGCATAACCAATTAGAAATGGGTGTTTTGATGACATCATAGAAACACTCGCTGTGTTTCTTTTGTCTCGAAACGCCATACAAATAACACATGTCAAAGGGAAATGAATATGTCTATGTGTTACCTTTAATAATTGGCTTGTCCAATTAGAAAAGAGTATTTTGATGACGTCAAATGGATTTGAAAATGTTCTAATCGAATTCTACGGGTCTCAGAACCTTAAAAAGACATCTTTTACGAACTTAATTAACCGTTCTAAGTGAGAAAAGAGTTTTGGCGCAGTTTGAGGAGATTCTGGCCCACAGTGTGCGGCGGCATTTGCTCTACGATTAATTTCGAACACTAAATGAATTCCTAACTTCAACCTTCCATAACATACTAGACATGGTCTTCATCGATCCCAAGCAACTCAGACCCTAAGTCTACATCTTTGACGAAATACGCTGCTGTGTAAATGTCGCATCATCTCACGTCAGAAGAACAATATTTCAAGAAAATCTGTGTCATTCCGCGATATAACAACTTTATTTACTTCAAGAGATTTTCAACATCACCCTTAGTAAGGTTGTAAAGGTGCAACATGTTGGAAGTGTGACTGAACTGGCCCTTGTATTCCTGTATAGCAAATGGAACAAAACATCGTCATATAATAATGTCAATTTTAAATGAAATTTATATTGTTTTATTTTGCTTCAGTCTTATATCAATTACAATTTGAGGTCCACTTAATGTCCTAAATTGCGAATTTGAAAAGAATAACACCAAAAATCATTTTTGGATATTTAATTGATTTTTTTTTCCTTTATCACAATGACTCTATCTTGGGTAGGTTGAGGCTATAGTTTTCCGTTGTACCATAAATTTTATTTTAATTATCTTTATTTACTACTGGCCATTTTTAAAGATGATTACTTACCTTTGACACAGTGGAGCATGCTGAATTGAGTTTACCTTGACGAACCTTGGGCAGCCTAGCTATCTCGGTGCAGTAATTCGTCACCATCTTCCTCTGAAGGGGATGCTCCTTGTAGTAAGGTAGATGATCTGATTCACCCTTTATGGAATTAAAACAATGTCATTATGGCTTTTGATTTTGTCCTACTACTATTGTCCTACTGGGATCATGAATATCAGAGAGTCAGAATCTAAATGATATGCATGGTGGTAGAGTGGACATGTCTGATTCTCAGTTGCCCAGTTCATGCAATATTATGATGCATTTAATTGTATAATAATGTAATAATAATAATGTGATTTGTATTGCGCCAAATCCATTCTGTACAGTGCTCAAGGCGCATCATAACTAATTTTTAAAGTCATTTTCTTACCCGTCGCAAAGAAATGGTCCTGGTTGCATGATAAAGAGCATCAGATAGAATGACTGTACATCTATCTGCAGTTTCGGATCTTGGCATCTCAAAAAGAGTCGGCAAATTGGTCAAAACAGAACCCCAGAAATTGCATAAGCTATAAAGAAAAAGGGATTGAAACAAATTAAACATGATGATCGTTTTAAGATGATTATTGACATATCATTAGAAGTTAATTTCATGGAATACAAAAATAGTGATACGATTGTTTTTGTGAATTCTTTTGGTATACTGTGACTGGTAATGTAAACTTAACATGTATATAATTAAATTTGACAGCGTATTAATTTTTCAATTTTCGAACTGGATTAGCTTTCTCTATATATATTGTAGGTCCTCAGTTTATGCTGGTTCCCTTGTTAAATCCTTTAAAGTGTTTGATGATACAGTAATATGTTTAATATATATAAATATATGTCTATGAAACTATGTCCCGTTTACCTATGTACTCTTGAATACACTTTACCGCCCCTAATTTACTCACCAATTTTTCTTCCAATTTTCGGCGCGAGTTTCCGGTGATCCTTCTTCTACATACTTCACAGCAAGTTCATCAAATTTGTCAAAGAGATGCTTGACAGGTAAAGGTAGCTTGGCTGGCTTCTTGAACATAACTTCAAACATACCATCCACATATGGACTGATCGAAGCCTTATAGAGCAATAAAAAGAACAATTTCAAGAAATCTTGTTACCTTAGCACTGACGTTTATCTTATAAAGAATAAAATAATTCTACCTGAAACTCAATCAGCTGGTTTACTAGTATTTGGTATTTTTTAAATCTCACTCATAATAAAGAAAAAGCAAAAATGAAACAGCTTTCAAAATTATCAAAAGTTAAGAAAGCCGTGAATGTACAAATGGAAGAAACCATTCATAAGATTTGAACAATATTCAGATATCCTTTTTGAATATTCTGATTAACTTAGACAAATGGACGTATTTGAGAAATATCATAGTCATTATGTTTGTAAGATACGAAATAAGATATTGATATGAAGACCTTTACCTTCATAGTCAGCATGTGAGGAATGGCTAGGTTTCGATCAACGTCTGCTTTCTTCTGTTGGATATACTCAGGCATAGCACTCTCTTTGATTGCCGGTTGTTCAACATCCTAGGCAGAGAACATTTATTTTCAAATGCTGAAAAAATTATTTTTTGACAACAATATTGATTAAGATTTATTCCATATTCATACTTTATAACTAAACAGAAACGTCTACAAAATATATTTATTTTTCAAATTTAATTTAATAATATTTATTCCAATACACAGAAAGTGTTCAATACACAATTAAATTGTTCGAATGGAATATGTTTCGATGTAGTTTTAGATTTAGTTTACTTTCAAATTTTGCCTCACACGAAAAAAAAATATCACACGGCGCACTCTCTGCATATTGTAAGCCGTTTTAATTGATAATATAACTAAACATGTATCTCCCGGGTATGTGGAATCGTCTACGGTCATGTTTCACATGTTGGGGTATAGTAAAAGGGTTGAGGCATTACATTTTGGAGGGAAAATTATCACATTCTTACACATAGCATATAAATGATGTACAGCATAGCTCATATTGTAGATAATTTATCAGGCTACAGGTATGTCAAGTTTCAGCTTTGTTATGCTCATAATCTTAATAAAAAGATAATTTGAGTAGAGTAGGGTAAGGGGTGGAGGATCCTACGGTGGAGGCACGTGTTAAAGCATAGGGAATTCCCAATATGTTACTTTCTTATTCTTTGTTGCATTATATCTTTGCAGCCAATTGGTCTCATGGGTTAGATGATATATCATTCTCTTTGGAATTTACCTGGTTTTAGATAAATGTGAAGTAGATTTTTCAAAAATCATTTAATCAATTAATTAATCAATGAAAACATACTTAATGCACACATCCTCATAGGCAATGCATTGGAGGCATCAAAAGTTGCCACATGCAATTTTATAACAATAATTGTGATTTTTTTTTTTCGCCATTTTCTTTGCATGCATATAGATACACGATTAAGTGGAAACATATTATTTGCAATAAACTTTGTTTGAGTTGTAATCCAAGCGTAAAAAACAGGATTTCTGCCCCTTTTTGTACTATTTTTCTCTTTTTTTGACACCCTGTAGCGCGGTTAGAAAAAATACTTTAGTATTAAAAGTTTATATTTTTTTTTTAGAAGCATAGGGTCTTATTAACACAATCCAAGATGATTCTTTTCATTTGGTGCGAAGATTAAGACATTTTTCGCCAGTAAATTTGTGAAGTTTTTAAAACCATTTTTTCCTGTAACACTCTGTATAGCTTTTATCACACATCCTATATAGGCACAAAATATGCTAATCATCTTCCTTTAAATCTCTGCTTTCAATATATATATACTTTTATACATGTCTGACTTACTACTAAGAAACTAGAGATGTTTTATAGTGACAATGTACATTTCTACAAATTTTGGACATGTAACGCATTTTCCACCCAACTCATGACATGTGGCCCTATGTCATAACCTAAAGGTATACACAATGAATGCTATAAGAAGTATTTGAAGAAGAAAAAAATATCATAACGATTATAAGCCTACCTTAAGATGAAAAACCTTTGAAGGTTGTTTCAGTAGGCCTATGTCTGCTTCAGGAACACTCTTTGATGGCATGTTCACCAACGATTGGTCTAGAGGAAAAAAGAAAGTTAAATTCTTGTAAATGTTTCCTTTGTCCTGATCTACTTTCTCCCCCTTTTATTTCTCAGACACACAAAAACACATACACACACACCCACCATCATTATACGGTATACACGGTATACGGTATCTCCGTTTCTCCTTGTATTTACATTGTATTAGTCCACTCGATTCATGTCTTTTGGTTCACATAATGTGGTACAACAAAAGTTAGTGGGGGTTTTGTTTTTAATTTAACCCCATTTTCAAAAATTCATGAATATTTCACACATGTATTATGAAAGAAAGAAAGCAGCTTCTATCATTTTTCTTACACTCGTTTGAAGAAATCCAATTCACATCCAGAGCTTGATAGGAGTCATCTCCTCCATGTTGCTTAGGTATGAGCGCAACGCGACATCCATTTCCAATCTAAAAACATGACAATAACAAAGGAAAATGATTACAACTGCTCGAGGAATGAAGAACAAGCAGGCCTACACTCAATTTATGTTTAACACTTTTTGGAAAGAATGTGTTTATGAAAATCGGTTCTAGGACATCTCCCCCGGAGGACAACTCCCCCGGGGACAACTCCCGGAGGACAGCTCCCCCGGAGGACAACTCCCCCGGAGGACAACTCCCCCGGAGGACAGGTCCCCCGCAGGACATCTCCCCGGAGGACAGGTCCCCCCAAGGACGAGTCCCCCGGAGGACAGCTTCCCCCAGGGACAACTCCCACGAAGGACAACTTCCCCCTGGACAACTCCCCTGGAGGACAACTCCCCTGGAGGACAACTCCCCCGGAGGACATCTCCCCCGGAGGATAGGTCCCCCCAAGGACAACTCCCCGGATGACATCTCCTCTCACTTTAAATTCTCTATAACTATTGATTTTATGTCAACCCCTTAGGTTTTCTTTCTGTTACAATTATTACATTACTTTTCGCAAGGAGTAACCCTTCTGTAATGACAAGCGAGGATGGGAATGGTTGTTTAATTGTTAATCATCCATTGAACCACCCTTCCAATCTATGAATGCTACTCCTTCCTCAAAAGGTAGTTAGGTTTGGCAGATTCAGAGGTACCCCAACGAAATGTGACCCTCAGAAAAGGAAATTAATGAAAATGCAAGAATAAAAGAAATGTTGAAAAAGGAAGGATGCTAAATGGGGAAATATGAAGCTACGAGGAGATAAGAGCACGAAGGGCGAGTTGGCCTACATATCTCTAGTCGTCTCTCACAAGGGGGGGGGGGGGTGAGCCACGATAATAAGCTTAATCAATAATTAATCATGAACCCCTAAACAAATCAAAAGTTTAAACGCGAACACAATTTTTATTTATCAAAATAAATTCAAAAACTCAATTCCAACATCATCACTTGTTTTGTCATTTTTCAAGGAATAATGTAATACAATCATTGTCATTGGGTTTAAGATTTTACAGACAATTGTTATATCTGAATGGTGTGTGTTCATAAGTATGCACTTGCACAGCTTTGCATTCATGCCGTGTCATCGCTATCATAAGAGGGTGTTATTGCAACTAGTGTTGGTATGAAAATATCTCCAGAAGTAGATGACAATTAAAACATCTCGGTATATCAACCAATTTTTCAGTATTTCCGTCAACATATCCGATGAAATCATTTATAATTCTAAAACATTTGCTGAAAGAAGCCAAAACAAAACAAAACAAAACCCTTGTATCAAATTATGTACATGTATTTTTTTTTTTATTATTAAAGAGGTGTGATATAAAATTTTCCACTTGACGATTCGCGCTTGAAAATCCTTTTTTTTTTCCTCTTTTTTTTCTTCTTTTTTTTTGGCTAAAAGAAAGATGATCGTCACCGTTTGTAAAAGAATAACAACAGCAAAAACAGAACCATAAAAGTAAAAATATACTGCTTTGGGTCATTTTTGGTCAAAAATTTCGGCTCGCGCTTTATGCTCAAATATCATCCCTTCAAAAGGTTCATGTTTTTCAGATTTCGAACCCCCGCAAAGATCCTAGTTACGGGCCTGACTATTGATCTACATACTCTCAAATCTAATCAGATCATCTTCCTATGATGATTTAAGATTGAAGTTGATATCTCTCTCTCTCTCTTTTGACGCTAAAATTCGGTGCCAATAGCAGTACGCCTCTACAGCTGCCAAACTTTAACACCCTTCGCCGGAAAAAAATGCCAAAGAATTTGTATTTTCATGAATGGCTTTAAAAAAAAAAAAAAAAAAAAAAAATCGGCAAATGGATGCAAAAATTACGAGTGCATGTGGATCTGTTCTCCGGAAGGTTTGAGTGGTCCTCCGGGGATTTGTCTGCGGGATAGTTGTGGCTGCGGGGGAGTTGTCCCTCCGGGGGAGTCGTACCTCCATGGGGAGCTTGGTCCTCCAGGGGAGTTGTCCTCCGGGGAGTTGTCCTCACAGGGGGTTGTCCCGGGTCTCGGGAGTTGTCCCTCCTGGGGGAGTTTTACTCGGGGGATATGTCCTCTGTGGGAGCTTGTCCTCCGGGGGAGTTTTCATCGGGGGAGATGTTCCTCGGGGGAGTTGTACTTGGGGGGACTGTCCTCCGGGGAGATGTCCTGCGGGGGAGTTGTCCTCCGGGGGTGTTGTCCACGGGGAGTTGTCCTCTCGGGGAGTTGTCCTCTGGGGGTTGTCCTCCGGGGAGCTGTCCTCCGGGAGTTGTCCCCGGGGGAGTTGTTCCTCACGGGAGTAGGTGTCCTAGAAACGCGATTTCATAAACACATTCTCTTCTAAAAAGTGTTAACTAAATTGAGTGTAGGCCTGCTTGTTCTTCATTCCTTTAAAAAAGAAAAAACAAAACAAAAACAAATCGCAAATGGAGCAAAATTAAACGAGTGCATGTGGATCTGTTCTTCCGGAATGGTTGAGTTGTCCTCCGCGGGGGATTTGTCCTGCGGGGTAGTTGTGCTGCGGGGAGGAGTTTTGTCCTCGGGGAGTCGTCCTACAGGAAGTTGTCCTCCCAGGGGAGTTGTCCTCCGGGGAGTTGTCCTACAGGGGAAGTTTGTCCTCCGGGGGATTGTCCTCCGGGGGAGTTTACTCGGGGGATATGTCCTCTGTGGGAGCTTGTCCTCCGGGGGAGTTTTCATCAGGGGGAGAATGTCTCCGGGGAGTTGTACTTGGGGGGTACCTTGTCCGTCCGGGGAAGATGTCCTGCGGGGAGTTTGTCCTCCGGGGGTGTTTCCGTCTCCGGGAGTTGTCCCTCCGGGAGTTTCGGGGGGTTCCTCTGGGGGCAGTTTGTCCTCACGGGGGAGCTGTCCTCCGGGAGTTGTACGCCCGGGGGAGTTGTTCCCGGGGGAGATGTCCTAAACCGATTTTCATAACACATTCTTGTCTAAAAAGCTGTTAAACCATAAATTGAGTGTAGGCCCTGCTTGTTCTTTACATTCCTTTAAACAAGAAAAAAAAAAGAAGAAAAAAAAATCAGCAAATGGAGGGCAAAAAATTAAACGAGTGCATCGTGGATCTGTTCTCCGGAATGGTTTGAGTTTGTTGCACCGGGGATTTTGTCCTGCGGGATAGTTGGCTGGCGGGGGACGTTGTACCTCCGGGGGAGTCGTCCTCCAGGGGACTGTCTCGGGGTTTTCCTCCGAGGCAGGATTATGGGTTGTCCTCGCAGGGGGAGTTGCTCCTCCGGGGAGTGTCTCACTGGTTTTTGATGTTTTTTACTGCGTTGGGGATATGTCCTTGTGGGCCGATAGTCTTTAAGTTTGTTCTTTGCTCTCGGGGGAGTTTTTCAATCGGGGGATTTGATGTCCCGCGTCTCATTCGGGGAGTTTGGTTACTTGGGGGGACGACTAGGTGCCTCCGGGGGAGATGTCCTGTCGGGAGTTTGTCCTCCGGGGGAGTTGTCCTCTGGGGAAGCTATCCTCCGGGAGTTGTCCCCGGGGGAGTTGTCCTCCGGGGGAGATGTCCTGATACGATGAAAATCATATTATTGTACACAGTGCTACGATAGCCCAAAAAACTTACAAAAAATCGTGGCATAGCTCAAGATAATAGGCGACGTTTAAAATTCATTCCTCTTAGTTCATTCAACATGAAGCCTGTTCCTGGTCTTTAAAAAACGATGGCGTGAAGTTAATTCCGTAGCCACTAGCCAGAGAGTAAGTTTCCTATCTGCGTAAAGCTTGGTTCCCAAGCCTCTGTCGTCACTTCACTTCACACCCCCCTCCCCCGTTTGGAAATAGTTATTCCTTTACATTTTATCGATAGATTATATTCAACGCGCAATTTCACATCACGACGGGGGGGGGGGGGGGGGCGGGACGGAAACACCACGAAAAGTGAAAATAAACACTCAAAATTTTTTTTTTTTATTCTGTTTTTTCTTTTCATTTCTTTTTTTTTACTTTTGTCTTTATTCAAATTTTTTTTTTTATTTCCTTTTTTGCTATTCTTTTTTTATTTTACTTATTTTTTATTCTTTGTTTTCGATTGGTTCTTTTGGTGGTTGGTGTAAATGTTTTCCACTTTTTTTATAGTTTTATGAAGGTGTTAGTTTGGCTTAGTTATTAATTACTATTATGCTCTTGTATTATATTTAAGTGCAATAATTTTTCCTGGCCCGTCGCGCTCGCAAATTACATTTATTTTATTCCCCCTACTTCGCATATATGGCAGAAAACTAATGAAATTTGCGAGCGCTGCACGAGCCGAAATTTGCCTAAAATAACATTTAAGCATTGTATTGACATACATTTACTTTTTATTAGCTTCACAAACTTAATCACTTTCAAAAAATATGTTAAGCTTTCAAAAATTGAGGGGGGGACGTCCCCCCCCCAGAAAAAATTGGGGGGGACACGTCCCCACCGGGAGCCGCCAATGGGTATATTCATTTTCTACCCCGTAACTCTTCATGTATTCACGCATGACTTCCATTTTCCATTGGCTTCTTTGAATCCGCAAGCAGAATGGACCGTTATCAGCTTGAACCACACTGCAAAGTAAGTAATTTCGAATGATAAATCTCAGATGAGAAAATAAAGAATTTCACAGGAAAGTAATTACGTGTGCTTAAGGAAAATTGTGGTGTGCGGGCGTGTGTTATTGTGTAACATAGTAAGGATTTACTTCTGTCTGTTGCCTGAAGCGAGGGTTTATGTTATGGTGGACACCTTAGGTATTATTGTGCGTGTGTATTGACAGTGTGTCTAAAAAAGGTAATCGAGATTAGGTCCTCATTTCAAAGTATAATGGTTTTTTTGTGATTTGTTTACTAAATACTGAAGTAACTTGAGGTGATATGTAAAAACCCATTTTTTCCAAGTTTTTCGTTTTTAGGGTATGAAACAGAACTTTTTATAAATTTTGGTTTCATAGTTTGGGGGTTTTGTCACGCAGAGTCTCACGAAATGGCAATCTACCATTTGGTCAAAGGACCTAGTCCTCTAATGGCAATGGAGAGGGGTTCACAAATTCCTGAGTTCCTTGGTCGCTGGACGTGGAGACGTCGTGGGTAATGTCCTCCTGAGACTTTTCAGGTGTGTCGAGGGAAAAATGGAACAAAAGTCAACATGTTTCATCGTTTTAGTAGACTCTTAAGACGCAGCAAGTAAAAAATTATTACCGTTCGATTTCTTTAAGTCGTTAGCAAGTTCAACGTCTCTGGATACTTAAGGGACGTCGCGGCAATCCCCGACAGACGTCACAGAGAACTTGCTCGCGTATTAAGAAGTCTGAATAAATGATTTGACATGTAATTTTGTTTGACATTTCGTGTTATTTTCTCTGCGACTTCGGAGAATAGGAGACGTCGCGGCGACCCTCGAGACTCCAGAGACTCATGGATAATCGAGAAACCATGTCATTGCCAGTGAGGATAGGCCTTTTGACAAATGAGATTGCATTTCATTGAAACATTGTGTAACAAATACCTCCCAGAAACTATGGAAACCATAAATGGTTTTAAAATTTTGGTGTTCATACCAAAACGAAAAAACTTGAAAAAGAATGGGTTTTGTACCTGTATCACGCTTGCAAATTGACGCCTAACTCTGTACCCATTACAGTTTGGACGTAAACAATGTCTCAATTAGCTGATGAAGTTACTTAGTAATTTTAGTAATAGAAACAAATCACAAAAAACCATAATACTTTTTGAAAGTGAGTGATCCTTTGAACTTCGATTACCTTTTTTTTTAGGAACACCTGGTTATATATATATATAACTATATATAATTATACTATATATATATTTATTTATATATATATAATAATTATATATAATATATATATGGTGTGTGTTTAATGTGCGTGTACCTGACAGTGGGTGTGTGGTCACGGTAGACACGTGTGAGTTTTTTTCTGGGCGTGTAATTGCAACGGGTGAGGGTGCGTTATGGATAGAGAGCGTGGTGGATGTAATTGGGTGCGTGTGTGTGTTGCGTGTGTTTTGTGTGTGGGTGTTTATAAATTTATGTAGTCTGTGTTGTGTGTTCTAACAGTGGGTGTGTGGGTGTTTTTAATGAGAGTGTATGCACGGTGCGTTATGATAGAAGACGTGTGTATGTATTGGGTTGCGTGTGTGTGTGTGCGTGTGTTTTGTGTGTGGGTGTTTATAAATATGGTATGTCCTGTGTGTGTGTATCTAACAGTGGGTGTGTGGTTTTTTTATGAGAGTGTAATGCACGGTGAGGGATGTGTTATGGTGGACACGTGCGGCTGAATTATGTCGTGTGTGGTGGTGTGTGTGTGTCTGTGCCTGTAACAGACAATGGGTTAGTGAGTTAATGATAGAAACATGGGGTGAATTTATGGGCGTGTAACTGCAATGGTAAGGAATTTCTTATTTGTAGACACCGTTGCACAGGTGTAATTATTTTGCGGATGTAGTGTGTGTACTGGCAGTCATGAATTGGTGTTATGGCATGACACGTGTTGTGTGTACCTGTCATGTAGGTGAGGTGTGCCATGTGGGTGAGGAGTATGTTAGCGTGGACACTTGTTGGCGTGAAGTTTTGTGCGTTTATCTTATGTTAGGTGTTTGCGGATGGCATTTGAGGGCGTAAGTATGTAGGTTAGGGTGTATTGGGTTGGGTAATTATGGGTTGCGTGTACCTTTTGTGTAAGGGTGTGTTTTCTGGTGGGGAATTGAAGTGCTAAGTATGTGCGTGTTCGCAGGGGCATAAGGTCAATACAATCGATGGGCAAAATAATTATACTCCACAAGATCTACTGCATCCAGAGATATTTCTCGGTAAGAAAACAGAAGCCATTCCTCCATAATGAATCTAGAAAAAGCTCTCTTTGTTTGACCGTTTGTAACATGTTCGACTCCAATACATTCCATTGAGATATAACCTGACTGTCCGTTCATCTACGACATCTAGAACCCCTGGTCATTTGAATAAATTCGGCCATGATAGGTTAGTAGGAAAAAAACAGCATCATGTATTACGCGTTAGTTTAAATGGAATTTGACTGAATTAGATTGATTTCTTTTACCTTTTCACAATTGCAATGCCTCGGGGACTTTGCACTGATGTCGTATGACAACAGTTAAGATGTATTCACAAATACATGTATAACAATAACATTGTTTCCGAAAAGTGACAACATCACATGATGTGCTATTAGCAATTCTTAAGGTTTTCGAAACTCGTTAGTTTCAAAGACTAAAGATATAATCTTAGTTGCAAATACTTACGAGAATTTAAAGTCTATGGCCTGGTCAATAATTGCCTACTCCTGGGTGTATATGGCTTCACGCTGTAAGTGACTCTATAGACCTTTCTCAGCTTGAGTCTTTATGCTTGGGACAGCATATACATCGCGTAATGGCGTACACCTTGGGTAAAATAGCCAGTAACGAGAGAGAGAAGGTTGTGGGTGAAACATTTTATTTGTCTTGTTTCACCCTATTATCAATTTTCAGAGGAGGAATCGTGCCATTAATATGTTTCTCTTTTAATTAAAGCAGATAAGATATCAAAAAAGACATGCACAAATATACAAATTAGATATTTAACATGAAACGGAATCCTTATTCTTTACTGCAAAAAAAAGTTGTGGTAAATTTATTAAAGGTATAACCAATTTTTTCTTTAGAAGGAAAGGGTAGTAAAGGCATAGGCGATTATCTTGTGATATTATTCATGGATTTATTGCTCACAATCCGTGATGATTGAGCTATTAAAACTTCTCAAGTCAAATAAAGTTTATCTCAGTACATATGACACTGGAATCATTTTGTTTCATTTATTAAATAAAAGATGTCGAAAATGATTACCTTAAGTAATGGACATGAACAAGGCCTTAAGGCCAGTTTGAATATCAATTTGTCAGCATGGTTTCAGTACTGCAATTAATGAAAATAACATTATGTAGATTTCATGAAAACCTGAATAATACATTTTTACAATACATTTTTCTATTTTGGTTGGCAACACTGAAGGAAATGTCTGGGAAATTGTAAAGTTTGGAAAACGGGCTATTTTAATTCTAGAAGATCATCTAGGATCATATAACACAGTTCACATTGCAGTATAACGTAAAACTTACACATCATGCTAAGTTCTAATTCATACAGAACAGATGGAATTTTCTTTTCATTTATAATGAATAAGATAAGCTATGTAATCTAATACATGATAAGTATATATATAAAAAAGAGTTCAATGGAAACTAATAAATCATACATTAACAGAGCTGTATATTAAGTGTTACCTGGCGGAAAAGTTTTTCTATTTCCCGTCTGGTCTTGGATGCTGTCATGAATCTTATCTTCAACTAGTGCATAATTACGCATGAGAAAGAAAAGAACAGGGATATTTTAAATAAAGATCAAAAAGGCAATCATTTAATATCAGGAGATCAAATGGACCATGTCCTTGCACATGTGCCCCATCGAGATGGAAGTTAAAAGCCAACAAGTCTGATTTGGGAACATTATACCTAATACCTTCATGAAATCAAAGAAGAAAGTTGGCATTTGCTTGTAGCTTAAAAGGGGGCTACTTTTTAAAAGGATAGCACATTTTAACAGGCTACATCAGGTCCCTTGCCTAAAGGATGATTAAAGTCTAAGTTCGACATCCCACTGACTGAAGTTGAGGAAGTTTAAGAGAGGGAGGATCTACCATAGGCCACACTCTTATTTTGATGTAACTACCAATTGGTAACAACTCATATCCCGTCTCCATGAGTAATTCATGATTAATTTCCTACATCCAGTTCATGGTCTGGGATAACAATATAAATGACATATTTTAAAAAGAGTGTTTTTTATAGATAAATAGACAAATACACCTGCATCCTCATAGTACATTACTGTAGTTAAACCTGTCCACCATAGTAGCATGTAAACATGTATTCAAATTTACGTAAGGTACATGCAGGTAATATGACCCTCTAAGCCATTTGCCTAATTTGCACTAAAATTACGAAAAATGACACAGACAGTCTAATCTTTGTTATAATGATTAAAACTACTGCTCTAGACTTTATTCGGAAAAACAAGTTATTCAACCAATCCCCTGTCTGCAAATATCAAATGTGAACGCCTTACCAAAGGGGCCATATTACCTGGCATGTGAGGTAATTGGGCAACATGTAATTCTAATCGTATGTTTAAAAACTACAATGACTTACACCATGTCTGGATTTGCTTAAATATTGAAAATCATATAACTTAAGATATATTTGAAATTATAGACCCCTTCAGTAAATCCTTTGACATATATTTCATTGTTATGTTTTTGGTATATTTTTTTTTTTTTTAATATTATTAAATATTTATTTCATTACTAGTCATATTAGGCCTACAATAAGTATTTATTTATTATATACTGTGAATATACCCAAAAAATCGTAGCAAAAAAGATTGATCTCATCCCATACTAAGTACCAGAATCATTTCCGGGCACATTTTGGATGTCATATTACCTGCACTAATGTTGCTGTGTCAGGCAATGCATTCAATGCAACTTGCACCCTTCACTACAAAAATTGACCTGTACACGCTAGTATGAATCAAAATGAAACTATAGCTTACTAAATATACAACACAATTGAGGTATACCGGCCTGCAACACTATTTCACCATCACATTCTGTGAAATATAAATTTAAACATCAGGTAAAAAATGCCGTAAGTTTTACCTACCTTGTGGTTTTCAAGCAATTTTGCTCAGAGAATTCGGCATCAGATGCTCTCACGACGATATATTTCGTAATACAGTTCATTATGAACAACATTTGGTGCTCACATCGGTCACCGGTCACCGGTCGATGGTCCGACATGATTGTGCTTTCAGGTGGTCCATATTTACCTGCTGGCCCATATACTGCAGTACCCTGAAGAAATAGTAATAGAGAGAAGTAGTAGTGGTAATGCACGACCGCTGGACCTAAGTCTCGTCATGTCCGCTGTTTTGCGCCAATCCTGTAATCCTGGTATTATTTATAACACTTCATTAATCTTATACTTCTATTTTTTTATAGCAGGCAAAATATCTTCTTTTAATAGTCCATGAATGAAAGGATTGGTTTGTCCAGCATCAACATGATTATTAAAGGGACCTCAATTACCCATCTTCTGTCAGTATTTACCACGTAAATTAAAAAAAAAAATCAACATTAAGTCAATAATTGGTCACATACTTTGAAGTGGATTGATTTCCTCGCTGACAAATGTGATTGCCAAAAGAGGATGCGATAATTTCCCTAAAATAAAAGAAAATCATTAACACCAGTTATGGCATGACATGGAATCTTCTTACGTAACACCTGTATAAAATACAAAATCCGTTAACAAAACAATCTTCCACAATGCTTTTATAATGAAATACTGTCATGAAACTGATGGAAAATAATAACATACTGTATCCATGTGGAGAACGGAAAACGAAA
>CALNVZ010002100.1:67074346-67130007 GCA_940671915.1 Paracentrotus lividus | reverse complement strand
ATGGAAGAAACCATTCATAAGATTTGAACAATATTCAGATATCCTTATTTGAATATTCTGATTAACTTAGACAAATGGAGTATTTGAGAAATAAGTCATCAGTCATTTATGGTTTGTATAGATACGAAATAAGATCATTGATAATGAAGGACCTTTACCTTCATGTCAGCATGGTGAGGATGGCTAGGTTTCGATCAGCGTCTGCTTTTTCTTCTGCTTGGGATATACTCGGCATGCAACTCTCTTGGATTGCCGGTTGTTCAACATCCTATGGCAGAGAATCATTTTATTTCAAATGCTGAAAAAATTATTTTTTGAACACAATATTGATTAGTTTAATTCCATTTCATACTTTATAACTAAACAGAACGTCTACAAATATATTTATTTTTTCAAATTTAATTTAATATATTTAATTCGGCAAAATAACCAGAAGTGTTCAAGTACACATATAAATTGTTCGAATGGAATATGGTTTGATGTGAGTTTTAGATTTAGTTTTACTGTTTCAACATTTGCATCACACGAAAACAAAATATCACACGGCGCACTCTCTGCATATTGTAAGCCGTGTTTAATTTGATAATATAAATATAACATCGTATCTCCGGGTATGTGGAATCGTCTCGGTCATGTTTTCACATGTTGGGGTATAGTAAAAGGGTTTTGAGGCATTACATTTTGGAGGGAAAATTATCACATTCTTACACATAGCATATATGATGTTAGCAGCATGCTCATATTGTAGAATAATGTTAATCAGGCTACAGGTAGTCAAGTTTCAGCTTTTTATGGCTGCATAATCTTAATAAAAAGAATAATTTGAGTAGAGTAGGGGTACAGGGGTGGACGGATCCTAGGTGGAGGCACGTGTTTAAAGCCATAGGGACAATTCCAATATGTTACTTTCTATTCTTTGTTGCATTATATCTTTGCAGCCATTGTCTCAATTGGGTTAGGAATGATAATCATTCCTGCTTTGGAATTTTACCTGGTTTTAGATAAACGTGTGAAGTAAGCAATTTTTCAAAAATCATTTAATCAATTAATTAATCAATGAAAAACATTCTTAATGCACACATCCTCATAGGCATGCATGGAGGCATCAAAAGTTGCCACATGCAGTTATTATAACAATAATTGTGATTATTTTTTTTTCGCCATTTTCTTTGCAAATGCATATAGATACACGATTAAGTGGAAACATATTATTTTGCAATAAACTTTTGTTTGAGTTTGTAATCCAATGCGGTAAAAAACAGGATTTCTGCCCTTTTTGTAACTATTTTTCTCTTTTTTGAACACCTGTAGCCGGTTAGAAAAATACTTTAGTATTAAAAGTTTATATTTTTTTTTTTAGAGCATGGGTCTTATTAATCACAATCCAGTGATGATTCTTTATTCATTTGGTGGCGAAGAATTAAGACATTTTTCGCTGCAGTGAATTTGTGAAGTTTTTAAAACCATTTTTTTCTGTAACACTCGAATAGCTTTTATTCACAACATCCTATTAGGCACAAAAATATGCTAATCATCTTCCTTTAAATATCTGGCTTTGCCAATATATATAATTACTTTTATACATGTCTGACTTACTACTAAGAAACTAGAGATGTTTTTATAGTGAAATTTACATTTCTAACAAATTTTTGGACATGTAAACGCATTTTCCCAACTCATGACATATGTGGCCTATGTCATACCTAAAAGGTATACACAATTGAAATGCTAATAAGAAGTATTGAAGGAAGAAAAAATATCATAAGATTATAAGCCTACCTTAAGATGAAAACCTTTGAAGGTTGTTTTCAGTAGGCCTATGTCTGCTTCAGGAACACTCTTTGATGGCATGTTCACCTCAAACGATTGGTCTAGAGGGAAAAAAGAAGTTAAATTCTTGTAAATGTTTCCTTTGTCCTGATCTTACCTTTCTCCCCCTTTTATTTCTCAGCACACAAAAACAATACACAACCCCACCATCATTATATCGGTATACACGTATACGGGGGTTTAAATCTCCGTTCTTCCTTGTATTTAATTGTAATTAGTGCCACTCGGATTCATAGTATATATTAGAGTTCACATAATGTGGTACACAACACAAGTTAGTGGGGTTTTGTTTTTAAATTTAACCACCATTTTTCAAAATTCATGAATATTTCACACATGTAGTTATGAAGAAAGAAAGCAGCTTCTATCATTTTTCTTACACTCGTTTGAAGAATCCCAATTCACACCCAGAGCTTGATAGGAGTCATCTCCTCCAATGTTGCTTAGGTATGAGCGCAACGCGACATTTCCATTTCCAATCTAAAAACATGACAATAACAAAGGGAAAAATTGATTAGCCAACTGTTCTTCAGGAATGAAGAACAAGCAGGCCTACACTCAATTTATGTTTAACACTTTTGGAAGAATGTGTTTATCGAAATCGTTCTAGGACATCTCCGCCCCGGAGGCCTCCCCGGGGACACCCCGGAGGACAGCTCCCCGGAGGAAAACTTCCCGGAAGGACACGACTCGCCCGGAGGACAGGTTCCCCCCGCAGGAAACAATCTCACCCGAGGACAGGTCCCGCCCAAGGACGAGTCCCCCGACGGACAGCTCCCCCAGGGACAACCTCCCACGAGTTGACAACTTCCCCCTGGATCACTCCCTTGGAGGACACTCCCGCTGGAGGACAACTCCCACCGGAGGACATCTCCCCCGGAGGATAGGTCCCCCCAAGGACAACTCCCCGGATGACTGGTCCTCTCTCTTTTAAATTCTCTATAACTATTGATTTTTATGTCAACCGCCCTATTAGGTTTTCTTTCTTGTTAACAATTATACATTACTTTCGCAAGGATAAGCCTTCTGTAATTGACAGCGAGGATGGGAATGGTTGTTTAAGTTGTTAATCATCCCATTGGAACCACCCCTTTCCAAATCTATGAATGCTACTCTTCCTCAAAAGGTAGTTAGGTTTGGCAGGATTCCAGAGGTACCGTTCAACGAATGTGACCTGCAGAAAAGGAAAATTAATGAAAATGCAAGAAATAAAAGAAATGTTGAAAAAGGAAGGATGGTAAATGGGGAAATATGAACTACAGGAATAAGATAAGAGCACGAAGGGCGAGTTTGGCCTACAATCTCTTAGTCCGTACTCAGCAAGGGGGGGGGGGGGGGTGAGGCCACGATAATTAAGCTTTAATCAATAATAATCAAACTCCTAACAAATCAGAAAGTTTAAACGCGAAACATGGACATTCACAATTTTTTATTATAAAAATAATTCAAAAACTCAATCCATAAACATCATCACTGTTTTGGTCATTTTTAAAGGAATAATGTAATACAATCATTGTCATTGGTTTTTAGATTTTAACAGGACAATTGTTATATCTAATTTGGTGTGTGTTCATAGTATGCACTTGCACAGCTTTTGCGCATTCATGCCGTGTCATCGCTATCCAATCAAGAGGGTGTTATTGCAATAGTGCGTTGGTATGAAAATATGCTCCAGAAGTAGATACAATTAAATCTCGGTATATCAACCATTTTTCAGTAATTTCCGTCAACGATTTCCGATGAAATCATTTATAATTCTAAGAACATTTGCTGAAAGAGAAGCCACCAAACAAACAAAACCCTTGTATCAAATTATGTACATGTATTTTTTTTTTTTATTATAAAGAGTGTGTGATATAATGTTTCCACTTGACGATTCGCGGCTTGAAAATCCTTTTTTTTCCTCTTTTTTTTCTTCTTTTTTTTTGCTAAAAGAAAGATGATCGTCAACCGTGTTTTGTAAAGAGAATAACAACAGCAAAAACAGACCATAAAGTAAAAATATACTGCTTTGGGTCATTTTGGTCAAAAATTTTTCGTCGCTGCTTTTAATGCTCAAATATCATCCGGCTTCAAGAAGGTTCAATGTTTTTCGATTTCGAACCCCCGCAAAGATCCTAGTTACGGGCCTGACTATTGCATGCTAGCATACTCTCAAATCTAATCAGAATCATCTTCTATGAATGATTTAAGATTGAAGTTGATTCTCTCTCTCTCCTCTTTTGACGCTAAAACTCGGTTGGGCCAATAGCAGTGACGCCTCTACAGCTGCTAAACTTTTAACGCCCTTCGCCGGAAAAAATGCCAAAGAATTTGTATTTCATGAATAGCGCTTTAAAAAAAAAAAAAAAAAAAAAAAGCGCAAATGGAGCAAAAATTAACAGAGTGGCATGTGGTTGTTCTACGGAATGGTTGAGTTGTTCCTCCGGGGGATTTTGGTCCTGCGGGATAGTGTGCTGGCGTGGGGAAGTTTGTCCTCCGGGGGACGGTCGTTCTCCAGGGGGTTGTGCTCCCATGGGGAGTTGTCCTCCGGGGGGTTGTCCCTCCAGGGGGTTGTCCCTCCGGGGGAGTTGTCCCTACCGGGGGAGGTTTTACCTCGGGGGATATGTCCCTCTTGTGGGACTTGTCCTCCGGGGAGTTTCATCGGGGGAGATGTTCGAGTTGTACTTGGAGGTGACTGTCTCCGGGGGAGATGTTCCTGCGGGGGAAGTTGTCCTCCGGGGGTGTTGTCCAGTTCTGTTTCCTCTCGCAGTGATGGAGTTGTCCTCCGGGGAGTTCTCGAGTTGCCCGCTGGGGTGTTCCCTCAGGGGGAGTCTGCCTCCGGGGTTGCCCAGGAGTGTCTCCAGATGAGAACCATTTTCATAACGCTTTTTTAAAAAGTGTTAAATCATTAATTGAGTGTAAGGTCCTGCTCTGGTTTTTCCTCTACTCTTTAAAAAAGAAAAACGAAACAAAAAAAAATCGCAAATGGGAGCAAAAATAACGAGTGCATGTGGCTTCTGTTTCTCCACGGATGGTTGAGTTTGTCGCTTCTTCGGGGGATTTGTCCTGTCGGGGTAGTGTGGGCTGGGGGATTCTCCGGGGAGTCGCCTCTCAGAGGGAGGTTGTCCTCAGGAGTTCCTCCAGGATAACGGGTGTGTTTTCCACAGGGAGTTGTCCTCCGGGGAGTTGTCCTCCGGGGAGTTATCGCGGGATTATGTCCTCTGTGGACTTGTCCCGGGTGATTTCCATCGGGGGATGTCCTCCGGGCGGATGTTGTACTTGGGGGAACCTGTCCTCCGGGGAGAAGTCGCTGCGGGGAGTTGTCCTCCGGGTGGTTGTCCTCCGGGGGTTAGGGGAGTTGTCCTCTGGGATTGTCCTCCTGGGGGAGGGCTGTCTTCCGGAGTTGTACCCGGGGGTTTGTCCTCCGGGGGAGAATGTCACCATTTCATAAACAATTCTTCTAAAAAGTGTTAAACATAAATTGAGTGTGGCACTGCTTTCTTCATTCGCTTTAAAAAGAAAAAAAAAAAAAAAAATCCATGAAAATAACATGATGTGATCTGTTCTCGCGGAAGGTTGAGTTTGTCCTCCGGATTTGTCCTGCGGGAGATAGTGTGCTGCGGGGAGTTTGTCCTCGGGCGCCTCAGGGGAGTTGCTCCTCGGGAGTGTTCCTCCAGGGGAGTTGTCCTCCGGGGAGTGTCTCTCCGGGGAGTTGTTCCCGGGATTTTACTCGGGGGATATGTCCTCTGTGGGACTTGTCTCGATGGGGAGTTTTTCATCGTGGAGAATGTCCTCCGGGGATTGTACTTGGGGGACTGCTCCTCCGGGGGATGTCCTGGCGGGGGAGTTGTGTCCTCCGGGGAAGTTTGTCCTCGCGGGGGAGTTGCCTCTGGGGAAGCTTCCTCCGTGGAGTTGTCCCGGGGGAGTTGTCCTCGCCAGGGAGATGTTCCTGATACGATGAAAATCTATATTTTGTAGCACAGTGCTACGTATAGCCCAAAAAACTTACAAAAAATCGGGCAATAGCTTCAAGTAATAGGCGACGTTTAAAATTCATTCTCTTAGTTCATTCAAACATGAAGCTCTGTTCCTGGTGCTTTAAAAAACGATGGCGTGAAGTTAATTCCGTAGCCACTAGCTCAGAGAGTAAGTTTCTCTATCTGCGTAAGCTTGGTTCCTCAAGCCTCTGTCGTCGAACTTCACACCGCCCCTCCCGCCGTTTGAAATATCTATTCCTTTACATTTTACATAGATTATATTCAAGCGCGGGCAATTTCACAGTCACGACGGGGGGGGGGGGGGGGGCGTGGACGGAAACACCCGAAAAGTGAAAAATAAACCTCAAATCCCCTACTTCGCATATATGGCAGAAACTAATGAATGTTTGCGAGCGCTGGCGACGAAGGCGCGAAAATTTGGCCTTATAAATATACATTTAAGCATTGTATTTGACATACATTTTACTTCTTTATTAGCTTCACAAACTAATCACTTCATAAAAATATGTTAAGCTTTAAAAATTGAGGGGGGGGGACGTCCCCCCCCCCAGAAAAAATTGAGGGGGACACGTCCCCCCGGGATCGCCGCCAATGGGTATATTCATTTCCTTACCCCGTAACTCTTCATTGTATTCACCATGACTTTCCCATTTGTCTCATTGGCTTCTTTTGAATCCTGCAGCAGAATGGACCGTTCATAGGCTTGAATCCACACTGCAAAGTAATGGTAATTTCAATGATAATCTCAATGAGAAAATAAAGTAATTTCACAGGAAAGTATGTACGTGTGCTTAAGGAAAATTGTGGTTGCGGGCGTGTGTTATGTGTAACATAGTAAGGATTTACTTCTGTGCGTGTGCCTGTAAGCGAGGGTTTATGTTATGGTGGACACCTGTAGGTGTAATTATGTGCGTGTGTATACAGTGTGTTCCTAAAAAAAAGGTAATCGAAGTTCAAAGGTCACTCATTTCAAAAGTATATGGTTTATTTTTGTGATTTGTTTACTAAAATACTAAGTAACTTGAAGGTGATATGTACAAAACCCATTTTTTCCAAGTTTTTCGTTTTTAGGGTATGAAACAGACTTTTTATAAATTTTTGGTTTCATAGTTTTGGGGGTTTTGTCACGCAGAGTCTCAACGAAATGCAATCTCATTTGTCAAAGGACCTATCTCAATGGCAATGAGAGGGGTTCACAATTCTGAGTTTCTTGAGTCGTGGACGGTGGAGACGTCGTGGTGAAGTCTCCTGAGACTTCAGGGTGTCGAGGGAAAATGGAACAAAAGTCAAACATGTTCAATCGTTTAGTAGACTTCTTTAAGACGCCAGCAAGTAAAAATTATTAGCCCGTTCGATTTCTTTTAATCGTTAGCAAGTTCCCACAACGTCTCTGGATACTTAAGGGACGTCGCGGCAACCCCGCAAAGACGTCACAGAGACTTGCTCGCGTATTAAAGAAGTCTAATAAATGATTTGACATGTAATTTTGTTTGACATTCGTTTGATTTTTCTCGCGACTTCCTGGAGAATAAGGAGACGTCGCGGCGACCCCTCCGAGACTCCAGAGACTCATGCATAATCGAGAAACCATGTCATTGCCAGTGAGATAGGTCCTTTGACAAATGAGATTGCATTTCATTGAAACATTGTGTAACAAAACCCCCAAAAACTATGGAACCAAAATGTTTTAAAATTTGGTTTCATACCCTAAAAACGAAAAACTTGGAAAAAATGGGTTTTGTACCTATCACCTTCAAATTGACCCTAACTCTGTGACCCATTACAGTTTGGACGTAAACAATGTCTCAAATTAAAGCTGATGAGTTACTTAGTATTTTAGTATAAAACAAATCACAAAAATAAACCATATACTTTTGAAATGAGTGACCTTTGAACTTCGATTACCTTTTTTTAGGAACACACTGGTTATATATTTATATATGACTAGTATATAATATATATTATATATAAAATATATATTTATATATATATATATAATATATTATATAAATATATTGGTGTGTGTTTATGTGCGTGTACGCTGACAGTGGGTGTGTGGGTCACGGTAGACACGTGTGAGTTTTTTCTGGGCGTGTAATTGCACGTGAGGGGTGCGTTATGATAGAGACGTGTGTATGTAATTGGGTGCGTGTGTGTGTGTGCGTGTGTTTGTGTGTGGGTGTTTATAAATTTATGTATGTCTGTGTGTGTGTATCTACAGTGGGTGTGTGGGTGTTTTTATGAGAGTGTATGCACGGGTGCGTTATGATAGAGACGTGTGTATGTAATTGGTGCGTGTGTGTGTGTGCGTGTGTTGTGTGTGTGGGTGTTTATAAATATGTATGTCTGTGTGTTGTGTAATCTAACAGTGGGTGTGTGGGTGTTTTTATGAGAGTGTAACTGCACGGTGAGGGATGTGTTATGGTGGACACGTGCGGCTGTAATTATGTGCGTGTGTGTGCGTGTGTGTGTGTCTGTGCCTGTAACAGACAATGGGTGTGTGAGTTAATGTAGAAACATGGGGTGAATTTATGGGCGTGTAACTGCATGGTAAGGAATTTCTTATTTGTAGACACCTGCAGGTGTAATTATTTGCGGATGTATAGTGTGTGTACCTGGCAGTCATGACATGTGTGTTATGGCAGACACGTGTGTGTGTACCTGTCATGTAGGTGAGGTGTGCATGTGGGTGAGGAGTATGTTACGGTGGACACTTGTTGGCGTGAGTTTGTGCGTTTATCTGTATGTTAGTGTGTTTTGCGGTGGCATTTGAGGGCGTAAGTATGTAGGTTAGGGTGTAGTTTGGGGGTAATTATGTGCGTGTACCTTTGTGTAAGGGTGTGTTTTCTGGTGGGAATTTGAAGTCTAAGTATGTGCGTGTTCGCGGGCATAGGTTCAATACAATCGATGGGCAAAATAATTTATACTCACCAAGATCTACTGCATCCAGATTTCTCGGTAGAAAACAGAAGCCATTCCTCCATATTGAATCTAGAACTTTCTGTTTGACCTGTTGTACACTGTCGACATCCAATACATTCACTTGAAGATATACCTGACTGTCTTCATCTACGACATCTAGACCCTGGGTCATTGAATACAATTCGGCAATGGATAGGTTAGGAGGAAAAACAGATCATTATTTACGGTTAGTAATATGGAATTTGACTGAATTAGATTGATTTCTTTTACCTTTCACAATGCATGCTCGGGGACTTTTGCACTGATGTGCGTATGACAACAGTTTAAGGATGTATTCAAATACATGTATAACAATAACATTGTTTCCGAAAAGTTGGAACAACTCACATGATGTGCATTTAGCAATTTCTTAACGTTTTCGAAACTCGTAGTTTCAAAGACTAAAGATATATCTTAGTTCATGCAAATACTTACGAGAATATTAAAGTCTAGAGCCTGGTCAAATAATTTGCCATACTCTAGGGTGTAGTATGCTTCACCTGTAGTGACATCTATAGGACCTTTCTCAGCTTGAGTCTTTATTGCTTGGTACAGCATATACATCGGGTAGATGGCGTACACCTTGGGTAAAAATTACCAGTAAACGAGAGAAGAAGGTGTGGGTGAACATTTTTATTTGTCTGCTTCACCCTATTTATCAATTTTCAGAGGAGGAATGTGCACATTAAATATGTTTTCTTTTTAATTAAAGCAGATAAGATCAAAAAAGACATGCAACAAATATACAAATTACAGGATATTTAACATGAAACGGATCCTTATTTCTTTTACTGCAAAAAAAGTTTGGTATAAATTTATTAAAGGTAGTACCATTTTTTCTTTAGAAGGAAAGGGTAGTAAAGGCATAGCGATATTCTTGTGATATATTCATGATTATTGCTCACAATCCGTGATGATTGAGCTATTAAAAACATTTCAGTCAAATAAAGTTTTATCATCAGTACATATGGACACTGGATATCTTTGTTTCATTTATTAAATAAAAGATGTCGAAAATGATTACCTTTAAGTAACTGGACATGAACAAGGCTAGCCAGTTGAATATCAATTTGTCAGCAATGGTTTCAGTACTGCAAATTAATGAAAATAACATTATGTAATTTCATGAAAACCTGAATAATACATTTTTACCATTTTTCTATTTGGTTGGCAACACTGAAGGAAATGTCATGGGAAATTGTAAAGTTGGAAAACGGGCTATTTAATTCTAGAAGGATCATCTAGGATCATATCAACACAGTTCACATTGCAGTATACGTAAAACTTAACACATGCATGCTAGTTCTATTATTCATACGAGAACAGTGGAAATTTTTCTTTTCATTTATAATGATAAGATAGCTATGTACATCTAAACAGATAAGTATACATATATAAAAAAAGAGTTCAATGGAAACTAATATAATGCATACATTACAGAGCTGTATATTAAGTGTTACCTGGCGAAAAGTTTTTCTATTCCTCGTCTGGTCTTGGATGCTGTCATGATCTTATCTTCAACTAGTGCCATAATTACGCTGAAGAAAGAAAAGAACGGGATATTTTAAATAAATACAAAAAGGCAATCATTTAAATATCAGGAGATCAATGGACCATGTCCTTGCACATGTGCCCTCATCGAGATGAAGTTAAAAGGCCAACAAAGTCCTGATTTGGGAACATTAATCCTTAATACCTCATGAAATCAAAGAAGAAAGTTGGCATTTTGCTTAGTAGCTTAAAAGGGGCTACTTTTTAAAAGGATAGCACATTTTAACAGCTACATGTCCCCTTGGCCTAAAGATGATTAAAGTCTAGTTCGACATCCCGTGACTGAAGTTGAGGAAGTTTTAAGAGAGGGAGGACTACCCATCCACACTCTTTTTTTGATGAATACCAAATTGTAACAACTTCATATCCTCGTCATCCATGAGTAATTCATGATAAATTCTCTTAACATCCAGTCATGTCTGGATAACAAATATAAAATGACATATTTTAAAAAGTGTTTTTATAGCATAATAGAACAAAATACACTTGCATCCTCATATACATTACCTGTAGTTTAAACCTGTCACCATAGTAGCATGTATCATGTATTTCAAATTTCGTAAGGTACATGCAGGTAATATGGACCCCCTAAGCTCATTTGCCTAATTTGCATAAAATTACGAAATGACACACAGTCTAATCTTTGTTTATATGAATTAATAACTACTGCTCTAACTTTTATTGTGAAGAAAAACAATTATCACCAATCCCCCTGTCTGCAATATTCAAATGTTGACGCCATTACCAAAGGGGCCATATTACCTGCATGTGAAGGTAATATGGGCACATGTATTTAATGTATGTTTTAAAAACTACAATGACTCTACCATGTCTGGAATTTGCTTAAATTATTGAAAATCAGTATTAACTTTAAGATATAATTTGAAATTATAAGACCCTTCAGTAAATCCTTTGACTATATATTTCATTGTTATGTATTTTGTATATTATTTCTTTTTTTTAATATTATTTAAATATTATTTTCATTATACAAGTCAATATAGGCCTACAATAAGTTATTTATATTAATTATATACTGTGAATATACCCAAAAAAATCGTAGCAAAAAGATTGATGCCTCATCCCAATACTAAGTACCAGAATCATTTCCGCCATTTTGGATGTCCCATATTACCTGCACTAATGTTGCTGTGTCAGGCATGCATTCAATGCCACATTGCACCCCTTCACTACAACAAATTGACCTGTACACGCTAGTATGATCAAAATGAAACTATAAGCTTACTAAATATACAAAACAATTGAGGTTACCCCCTCAAACACTCTTTCACCATCACATTCTGTGAAATATCAAATTTTACATCAGGGTAAAAAAATGCCGTAAGTTTTACCTACCTTGTTGGTTTTCAGCAATTTTCTCAGAGAAATTTCGGCATCAGATGCTCTCACGACGATATATTTTCGTATACAGTTCATATGAACAACATTATGGTGCTCACATCGGTCACCGGTCACCGGTCGATGGTCACGACATGATTTGCTTCAGGTGGTCCATATTACCTGCTGGCCCATATTACCTGCATGTACCCTAGAAGAAATAGTAATAGTAGAAGTAGTAGTGGTAGATGCACGACCTGCTGGACCTACTCGTATGTCCGCTGTTTTGCCAATCCTGTAATCTCTTGGTTATTTATAACAGCTTCATTAAATCTTATACTTCTATTTTTTTTATAGCAGGCAAAATTATCTTTTTTAATTAGTCCATGAATGAAAGGATCTGGTTTGTCAGCATCAACATGATTTTAAAGGGACCTCAATTACCCATCTTCTGTCAGTATTTACCCTAAATTAAAAAAAAAAAATCAACATTAAGTCAATAATTGTCGACATACTTTGTAAAGTGGATTGATTTTCCCTCGCTGACAAATGTGATTGCCAAAAGAGATGCGATTAATTCCCTGAAAGATAAATAGAAAAATCATTAACACCCAGTTATGGTCATGACATGAATCTCATTACGAACACTCTGTATAAAACATAATCGTAACAAACAATCTTCCACAATGTTTTAAATGAAATACTGTCATGATAACTGATTGGAAAATAAATAACATACTGTATCCAATTGTGGAAACGGAAACGAAATTAATGCTATCGCATGAAGTACATATTTGTATTTTATTTTGATCATGATATCTATTTTAAATAACAGCATGTAGAATAAAAAACAAAAAAAACAAATTGAAATGATAATATGCAATGCAAAGTACCTTTCTCTGCCCTCTCCTTGTTTATTGGATTCTAATTGTCTGATGAAGTCTGTCAAAACTTCCTTCTTTTTAAGCATCCCATAGAAGGATATCACTGAACGTTCCATCATTTCCTCCATGTACTGCAATAAAATATTTCAGGATGATAATAAGACACTGACAAATCTCTTTACAGAAACAAGAACGGGATTAATGGATGTGGTACGTTGGCTGTCAAACGCAAATATCATCTGATGTGTGGATTAAAATGTTCTTTATTGATTCTTTGGTGTTTACTTCTATCAATGTCAATGTTCATGTGCTAAGCACTGCAAAACATGTACCAATTAGATTTTAAAATATATTACAAAATATTAAATAATTATAATATCATATCCAACATTATTCAATGTATTTGAATCATTTGAATAATACCTCAGGGTCAGATGTTTCTGGATGTACACTGAGCCCTCCAAACAACATTGTTGTCACGTAGTGAACATCGTCTCTAAAAGGAACTCCTTGCTTCCGTACTCTGTTATCGACCTCAGACACATCTAAGCTGGTACTGGCAACTTATTTACAAAAATAAAAGCAAATAATTATGAACTTAATATTTGACTTAATTTTGATTAATTCATGATAATGGCACGAAATGTGAATTAACGGAAAACAAAAACAAAAACAAAGACAATTGTTGCCTCAAAGTACAGCGTAAAGCTTGAAGGAAAGATCTCGGGTGAGGTGAAAATCGAAAAGATCATTCATATATCATAGAGCATAACTGATTAAGTTAAGATAATTCCTACAATGGGATAGAATGTCTACTCCAAAGTTATAGATGGTGTTTTAGTGACTTTTAAATGTCTTTGGGAAATACCAAAATGACTCATTACTACTTGCATCAAGAAAAAGTAAATGGGTTGACAAATTAAAATGATTGTTTATGAGCAGTTGAGATTTTGTTATTGAACCAAGTGCAATGTTGTAGCCGATAATCCTAAGCCTTGATACCTGAATATTAGCCATACCTTCTTGAACTCTTTTCAGAATATCACTACGGAACATTTCCACTTCTTCTCTGGCTCGCTGCAAGTGACTAATTTTTTTCCTCATAAACAACCAGGCGAGAATGATCGGAATAATGACAGCTATGAGTACGACAATCACAGATATTATTATTATTATTGTTTGATCACTCTCTGTACTCCATGCTGAAACATATCCTGGGTAAAATAGCAAATTCCCATGCGAAACCTATATTTAAACAAATTAAGAAAGAGATACGGAGAGCATTTCAACACAGTATAAAGAAAAGAAGTCAATACACTGCAGAATTCTGATTTCGATTAGATATATCATGGACACAACGCCCGTGAAGATATCAATGTATATTAACCCTCCTTTGAAAGTACTGATGACAGTAAGGGCGTGAGTGCATGTGACCCATCATGTCAAAATGAGACAGAAGTCGCCGAGCAAAGAGTCATAAAAGAGTCGAGAAAATCCTCAAAATAATAATTTTAAAAAAGGTCAATTGTTAAGTAGAATACTTTTGATTTTCTGCATCTACATTGTTTCATGTCTGCTCTGTATTAAAAAAAATAATAATAGTGAAAACGATAATTGAAAAGTATTTAAAAATTGATTATTTTGCCGATTTCCTCAACTTTTTGGTCGGTGACTTCTGTCTTGTTTTGATATTATGCATCGTATATATTTGTTTTTGGTTGACACATACAAGATTCAAGATTCAAGATTCAAGATTCAAGATTACTTTATTGATTTTCTTTCATGTTTTCAAAAGTAAACAAAATAAATAATCAAATAATTAACAACATCAGTATGTAACATAGAATATTTTGTTCAAAAGTAACAGAGAAAACAATTATAATTATGTCGAAGATTTAGATAATGATTTTTTTTTATATAGTGTGCATGAAAAGTAAAGTTTGCTCTTTGGCGTTATTTGACAAGGTAAGTAATAGAAACATTTGCCTACAATATAAAATATATTTAATCAAATTTGCACGCGTAGACTTACTGTTACAGCTGGTAGATTCCTAGAAGCCCCTTCACCTAGTGTTCCATTTAAGTCCCCTGCTGTCGGCTGCGTATCTGGCAGTTGACAACGCAGCTTATTAACTTCAAGATCATCAACATCGCATTCTCCATCTGGGCCTAAGAAAACTTGTATATTATTCTCTGTGCTTGCCAGGTTTAAATTCACCCCCTTGAAGAGCATGAAAAAAAAAACTGCAGTTATTATTCGATATTACATGTATCTTGATCGTTCTTTCACGGGCAGTCAAACCTGTTACTATTTCATAAGTTTAGAAAGAGTGATTTTTAAAGGATTTCATCAACAATTGGGGATCAAGTGGTTACGCAAAAAAAAAAAAAAAAAAAAAAAAAAAAAAAAAAAAAAAAAAAAAAAAAAAAAAAAAAAAAAATCAAACAAACAAAAGAAAAATTGAATGCCTTCATAAGGACGTAACTCGATAGAAGACAGCCCTCTGTTACTGGAGAGTCATGGAAAGTCTTATCATACATAGTTGTCTGTAAATATGTAGTGTAGATTTTGAGCAAATTTTTGAGTTAAAATCAGATCTATTTGAAAATATTTTAGACGTTCCACTGGTGCAAACTCAATCTGTATTGTATTACACTTATATGCTGTAACAAAGTCACATGTAGGGATAGTTATTTGATGATACCTATATACTTAAAGATTGAAATCGTGAACAAAATATATGTCTTTAAAATGACATTTTCAAACTCACCGCAATAACGAGTCGACGGTTCTCACTCTTATAAATAGAGTTTACCCCACTAAAGCTTTCATACACAGGATCTGGGAAATATTCTACTGTTCCACCATCAATAATGTATCCATCAAAGTCAAAAGTCAGGTTTGCTGTCATTGGATCATTTGTAGCTCTCCTTCTTCTAGCAGAGACACCGTCATCAGGAAAACTTGGAGTTGGACAGATGAGAACGGTTTCTGTTCCATTGCAAAGCTTTAGAACATGAATTGTGAATATTTAGTTAAGAATTAAAAAAAGTAATGACATACAAAGATTTATAACATTTGATTTCCATGTGACATCTCTACATTGCCGATAGTTAAAAGATTATATAATAATAATTTGCCTAGGCTTTTTGCAGCATCAGACAAGGCCTATTACCGGTAGCCACTTAAGCACCAACGATGACTGGCATGTATCATCATTATAGACCTATATCAAAATAATAAACTGTATATCAACAATTGTCTAGAGTATTTATTTACCTAAGGGAATTTATAAATACTCTTTCTATTTATCTACTGAATGAAATAAAATCAATGCTTGTAAAGTTTATATTAATTTTGCTGACGAAATTGAAATGTCAATTTTTCCTAAAACAATATATAGCAATAATATACATGTGGCGTTTATACTTAGAAATAGTTCAATGCCCGCCCTATTGCGGGAATACCCCTATTTATGTACTAAATCAGGATGAAATATTGTGCAAGTACCTCAGAGTTGATAGCATTTATTGTGAGTGACGTAACAACAATCCTAGGCTTTTGTATCAGATCAAATCTATCCCCAGTCAGTTGAATATCAGTTCCTCCACTTGAAGAAAAATAGAGTAGGAGCTATTATTATCATTATTATTATTATTATTATTATTATTATTATTATTATTATTATTATTATTATTATTATTATTATTTTAATTTTGTGAATGAATGAACACAATAAAATTATTAATACACGTGAATGAAATAGACAGAGAGGTTCCTCCCATCTAAACCTGATCAATGACGGATCCAGGCAGGGGCGTAAGGGACGAGTCCCTATTATTTGAAAACATCCATTGACTGTATGAAGTCTTTTATAAAAAGAGGTTTGTTTTTACAAATATAGCAATGCTTGCATGTTATTGATCACATACTAATCACCTCCCCCCCCCCCCCCCCGCCCCCACTTCCAGCAGAGGTCAAACTTACCACATTCATTCATACTTACGACATGATTGATGCTGTTCTGTCGATGTCATAAATCCTTGGATTTGGCATGTAAGTGAAGGTGTAGTCATCAAATAGTTTGTCCACCCCATCAAATGTCATGGTCAAAGATGCTGAGACCTCTTCATTATCTGGCATCATGCCTGTAATACAGGTTGCAGTGGTGTCTTGGAAAGATCTGTGGAAGAAAAAAAAATCTGTGCACATGGGTATGCGTTGATATTCTCTCTCTCTCTCTTTCTCTCTCTCCCTCCCCCTCTCTATCTCTATCTCTGTGAATCGGATATTTCTAATTAAAAGACATGTGGTCATATTCAAACTAAGTGGGACATTTAGCTGAAATTTCAATGTGGTGGTGTGCTTTTAAAAATGCAAATTAGGATCTGAAATCAGCACAAAAGCTTCTTTACAATACTACCAATTATTTAAGTTGGTTTAAAGTTAAGTTATTTATTGGCTGGCTTCTTCACACCTTTTACATCCCCCTTTTTGTTCTATCCCTCTTGGCTTGCCACTTACAGTTGTCCGCAAAATTGTTCATACCCCTTATATTTTTTCAGTCTTTTTATTTTTGCTTTTATATAAATGAATTTCGTCAAAGTTTTTAATGATCAGTATGTTACCAACATCTGGACCGATAGGAAAGCTTGATATTTTGAGCAATTTGGTATTCAAGGGGTATTTTACTGACATCTTTACAGAAATCGCCATGTTTATAATTATTCATACCCTAGGGGTACCCAGTCCAATTTCTTATCAAATAACCACAAATACATATTATTTTCTTTAAAAAAAACCATCTGAAATAGTTTTTGCAAGCGTCTATAGTCTTTCTTCATGGCTTCTGTGGGGTCTGGCCCATGGGTCCTCTGGAAAACCTCCAGGCTGAGTCAGGTTGCATGGTCTTTGAGCGATCGTGTGAGTCTTCAGTTTCCTAATCCCTTTATTGGTGGTTTCTTGTCAGGAATTTGATTTTTTTTTTCACTTAGGAACGTTTATACGAATGTTATTGACATAAAATAACCGCTCTACCCACACTTTTTAATCCCCGATTTAACACTCAAGTGCTTCTTTTATGTGCACCAGATGTAAGACAATTTTGAAAAAGCTTCCATGGGCAAGACTAAAAGTGCAAGGTGTCTCCTTGAATTGCCAAATAATTATACTGAGAGGTCTACAACGACCCACAGATCACAACCAAAGTCGGAATGGACACCACTGACCTCCCAGAGACGAAGGTGCCAATGAGCGAATACTGCATAGAGGAAAGCTATACAGACACTTCCCAATACAAACTCCAGTTTTGCAGTCAGACCCACCGGAAGACCTCTTGACAGTTCCTAAGCTCATTTAAACCAGAATCTTACTTTTCGACCATAATTATTAAAGTTGATGAGAGAAAATTAGAATTTACTAGTGATATGGACTTTCTTCAATTTGGCAAAAAACAACGAATCCTTCAATCTAAAGAACAGTGTCCTTATTTTAGCACGTGGCATAAACATAGAACCGCAATGGGGAATTATCAGTGCGGGTAGCACTGGGAATCTGTTCAGAATAGGAAGCATCGAGGTGAAGACATTTTTATTAAGATCCAGGATGAAAACTTTCTTTCAAGATTACTTTATTGATTTTCTTTCATGTTTTCAAAAGTTAACAAAATAAATAATCAAATTAACAACATCAGTATGTAACATAGAACATTTTGTTCAAAAGTAACAGAGAAAACAATTATAAAGAAAATTCAGGAACCAGCAAGAAGCAAAGCTTGTAAGGCGCTGGTCCCTTTAATATAAAATAGAATACAAAAGTAAGCATTTTTTTTTTTTTAACTGAAACATATTCATGAAATAATTAATAATTGAATAAATCTTAATTGAATAATTCTTGCCCCATCCCAACACGGACAAAAACTGACTAACAGCGCACGCACTGTCAACCAGTTACTATCATGCCGGGATGAGGCAAGAAATATAATTTACAATTATTATACAAAAAGAAGGAAAAAACAACAAACTTAGAGAGACAAAAAATACCCGGGAGGGGACTAGGGTGGGGAAGAGGGGGGGGGGGGGTGTCGAAGATTTAGATAGTGATTTTTTTTTATATAGTGTGCATGAAAAGTAAAGTTTGCTCTTTGGTGTTATTTGATCCTTGGTGATATCCGTCTGTCATTAGAGAAACAGAGTGATATTAGTGGTTATATGATGATAACAATAATAATTTAAGTTTGTGTTTTAATAAAAATATGCTTCTTATCTCACACATGTCTCTGGGTAGAGAATTCCAAAATTTAGGAGCAGTAAATATAAAAGTGTTTTGCGTGAGGTGAGCACTGTACGCGTTCTTGGTAAGTGGTAATGGTTAATTTGCCTGGTAGGATACTGATGTATTTCATTATTTAGAATAAACATGTTGCCAAGCGCTGGGGGCAATTCCTGATTTTGTTTCTGGAACATGAGTACTGCAAGGTTAAGTTTATATAAGTCATGAACTTTTAAAACATTATTAGAAAAAAAAAACAGTGTATCAGTATGGTGACGGAAATGGACGTTACTGATAACTCGCATAGCTTTTTTTCTGTAGTAATAAAATTCTTTCTAATAAGTATGAAGCACTGTTTTCCCAGGATAAAATCCCGTAATTAAGGTATGGTAATACCAAGGTAGAGTAAAGTGATAAAAGAACCTTTGAGGGAAGTGTGTATTTTAGCTTATTCATCATACCTATATTTCTTGAGATTATCTTACAAATATTTTCAATGTGATATTTCCATGTTAGTTTATCATCTATTATAGTACCTAAAAATTTAGTTTTCGATACTTTTTGTAATTGTACATTATCCATGTAAATTGGTCGTGGTAGTTCCGGAAAAGTTGAGCTAAATAACATAAAAGTTAGTTTTTTCTAGATTTAGTGATAATTTATTGGCTTTGATCCACTTTGTAACTGCTTCAAGTTCTGTATTTACTAAGTTACATAAAGTTTCTATGTTTTTGTGTGTAAAAAATAAATTTGTGTCGTCTGCGTACATAATCGGGGTAAGTAAATTGGAAGATTTATGTAAGTCATTGGTGTAAATAATAAAGGAGGGGTCCGAGGATTGACCCTGCGGTACTCCACATATGAATTTTGAGGTGTAGATGCTATTTATCAATAAAAACAAATTGTTTGCGTCCATATAAATAGCTTCGAAAACCAGTTAAGAACGATCCCTCGTATCCCATAATATGTTAGTTTGTGTAGTAAAATGTCAATGGTCAATGGTGTCAAAGGCTTTTGAAAAGTCAATAAATAACCCGATTGTATTGGTTCGATTATCAAGGCGATTTGGTAATTTATTTATCAACGTCAGAAGAGCGTGTGTTGTGCTTTGTTTTTTCCTAAACCCAAATTGAGATCGTGTAAAATATTGTTATCATCCAGAAATTTGTTGTTGTGCGTGTAAAAACTATTTTTTCTAATATTTTGGAGAAAACTGTTAGTAAGGAAATTGGTCTGTAATTGTTTAATGATAAAGCGTCACCCTTTTTAAAACTGGAATTATTTTGGCTAATTTCATTTTTTTAGGAAAGACACCCGGGTCATGGATATTGCATTTGTATGTGACTGGTTCGGACGATAGTCGGAATAATCTTTTTTAAGATAAAGTTATCAAAGCCGTCGTGGCCGCAGCTACGTTTACTCTGAAGTTATGGACAATATCTAAAATTTCGTTTTCAAGTACAGGAGCAAAAAACAATGAATTTGAATTACGGTTTGTTAAGTAATCACTAAATTTTTTGTCACAATTTGGAATTACTTTAGCAAATTTGGTCCTACATTTACAAAGTAGTCATTAAAAGAATCTGCAATATTTTGCGGATTATCGATGATCTTTCATTAACCTGTATTTTGGAGAATGAGACATTTCTTTTTTTGCCTATTCAAAACATTATTAATAATTTCCAAGTGGTCTAGCATCTTTGGCTGCAGTTTATAAATTGTTGTTCAAAATATTTTTTTCTTTTCTCTTCGTAGCAAGCTAACCAAGCGTGTTTTTATAATTCAAGTATTTTGACCGTGAGGTATTAGATGGTTTCGCTTTGTATTTGAGATAGAGATTATGTTTCCTATTAATTGACCTTAATAGATTCGGAGTTATCCAGGGTGATTTAGCATTTCTTTTTCTGTTTCGGGGATTGATCTTTTGTCAGGGAAGGCATTGATCATATAAAGTATTTATTTTAGTCATAAATTCATCAAGGAATTGTCTACATCAGTGATATCATAGGATCAGACCAATCATATTATTAAGATTGTCCATAAATAGTTCAATATTGTCATTACAAATGTTCCGTTTATAAGCGACTCCGGGTACAGACGTTTGTGTTTTATCTTGAAGTCTGTAAATATCGGAAAATGGTCCGTTATATCAGAAACTACAATGCCAGCTTCCAACGGTGGATACATATTGGTAAAAATATTATCAATTAAGGTTGATGAATGGTCTGCTATACGGGTGGGCTTAGAGATGAGTGGTGTGAATGATGAAGTGAGAAGGGTCCCACAAAATTCATTGAACAAAAGCATCAGAGTTATAATTAATAAATTAATGTTAAAATCACCCATCAAAAAACAGTCTTTATCTTTTAGGGATGGACTAGAGAGTATATTTTGTAATGCGATAAAGAAAGTCATTTTGATTGGAGTTGGGAGGCCGGTATATAATTCCAAGAACAATACTTGCAGAAGTATGCTTGTTAATGTTATCTAGGACAGCATTTGACATATCAACAGGCCGAAGTGCAGAAGCATACGGCCAAGTTAGTCAAGCATAATTCAAGGACAATCATAATGAATGATCTGGAGAGGACAATTCGATGACCTGGCTAGAATCTCCTTAGAAATGTGGCGTGGGAAGTTGAAGACTCACAAAATAGCTCAAAGACCATGCAACCTTACACAGCCTGGACGTTTGCAGAGGACGCATTGGTCAAAATCCCCGGAAGACATGAATGATGGTTCTGGACATTCGCAATAACTATTTTAGGTGGAAATTTAAATAAATAATTATAATCGAGACCGATTAGATCATAAATTTGATTTTGCACCACTATAGGGTATGAATAATTATGAACATGGCGTTTTGGTAAATCTGTCAACAAAATACCCCTAAAATACCAAATTTCTCAAAATGTCAAATTTTCCTAATTGTTGTGTATTGTTAGTAACATAATATCACAAAAAGTTTGACAGAGCGTACTCATTTAGGAATAGGGGAGAACGGGTATGGACGTTACAAATTCAACATTTTGGGCCAGATAATTCTAATGAAAGAACTCACGCACTCCATATTGGGTCTGTAGTGTAGCCTATTATGTTGGCTAAAAACCTGAGGCATATAAACTGAAAACAGGTAACACTAATTAACTACAGCTTAATTAGTGAAGACATTTTTTTTGAAACAAACCTATCCCCCATATACGGGGTAGGTTATTACACCAGAGGGTAAATGCGTTTACAGATATGTAAACATAGCGGGGGTAGAGTTGACAGGTGTAAATCTCTATACCATACTTTAATTTCAACTTTCCAGTTTCTTGACATCGTTAACAGTAGATCAAGGTAGAGCTCTATGAATAAGACAAGAAGTAATAATAGAGGAAAACAAAAAAATATTAACACTGGAGAAATTGAGAACAAGATGTAATTTTACATAGTAAGTAATTGGGGTAGCAGTTGGTGTACATAACATGGGGGTAGGTTGGTTGTAACAACCACCCATGGGTGATTTTAACACACAGAGAAATCAACTGTAGCACAGTCCATTAAGGCAAATTACAAGGCATGCGCTAGGGGGTATATTAGTGACATACATGTACTATATTCACAAATACAGACTATCATCATGTGCCTTCAGTTGTAAGGAGCTTTTACAAATTTCAATTTTTGTCAAAAGTTTACTTTGAACTGTAAAAATGGTTTTTGTTGATTTACTTTTTAATAAAACAACGGAGAAACCTCAACGACCGCAGTTCATCACAGCTATGTGAGGCCTGTATATAGCATGCGCAGGTTAGCAAGCATCCTCCTTGTTCCATCTTAGGCACGGAGCTGAGAACTGTAACAACTGACCCGTGTAACTTCCATACCCGGTCTCCCCTACGACTTAAAAATCTTAACAAATGACAGGGGTATGAACAATTTTGCAGACAACTGTAGGTGTAGCTTTTCTCTGTCTTTCTATATATCCATGTTTGTTCCCTACTTTTCTGTGTCATTTTGTCTCTGACGAAGATTCTGCTAGGATCGAAAGCTCAGGCTCCTTTTGACTTTAATTATTTAAGTTCAAACATTTTGTGATCCAGTTTTCTTACGCTGAATAATTGATCAAACAAGAATTTGCACATCTGGGACTATGGTGCTTTAATTGCCTCTTATTTTTATATCTAGTCACTTTTTTAGATTTTTTTTTCCTTAAAGTAATTTTCATGGACTACTCTAACATGGCATATACACACAGGTAATTTCGATCTCGTTAGTTACTCGAGTTGTTGCATTTAAGGCACTGGTCGTGTCACTCACGTTTTGGATGTCGTGTCACTCATGACACATAGAGGTGGACCATTTTTCACAGAGAGAGAATGATTGATAAGGAAATAAATGACAGAGAGGTACACTATTCATGTACATATACCAGCACTTATTGAACCCTTAAAGATCTACTTGGGAAGAAATTTAACCATAACCAATGATGGTTAGAAACCCATGTCTTTATTTCGTCGTGTCACTCACGCACTGTTTTTTAATCATAATTTCCAGGACCGATTGTAAAATTCAAATCCAAGTGGTAATGACACATGCCCCTCCAACGTTATACATAATATGGTTGTCGTGATCGATTCATAACCTACAAGTGCAAAGATATGCACCCTTCTATCAGTCCAAATGTCACTCACGTTTGAATATGACCATGTATAAATTATGGATATTCAGTACATTTTCCTAGTAGTTAGTTCAATGGATCATATCTGAAATCAGAAAACAAAACTTTTAATGCAAAAATGATTAAAAATAAAACTTTATCGGAAGTGGAATAAACAAATATTCAAACAGTTACCAATAAGATTATTCTGACTAAGCGTTTGCTCGCTTTTATTAACGAAGAGATGAAACAAATTATAACTCACATATCTGTACACTCTATTTCTCCAAATATAGCTATAATGTGCCTTCCAGTGTTCAGGTATATTCCACTGATAGTGATTTCAGTACCCCCTGCCACTGGTCCCTCTCTTGGGGTAAATCCTGTGATTATAGGAACCTGATAATGATAATAAAAGAACATAACAATTAACATGGGTAAATACTTCACAGGATTTTTGAGATACCACGCAACTTTCAAGAAGTTGTTTGCTATATTTCTACTGACTAGCGTTGCTTTGAAAAGTTAGGAGCAGCACTGATTAAGGGAGAAATATCAACAACATAAATTTTCAAAAGTGAAGTTTCATTTACGTCAATTCAATTTCCCTTTTTAAATATTTTTTTTTAGACTCGATCGCAGAACTCAAATAAGAAAATCTGTTCAAAGATAGTAACATTTCTTTTATTAATTCTCTCACTCAATTACTTCTGAAACTATTTTAGTATATATTTATTCAGTTCCAATAATCCATCATGGTGGTTATGGAGTCATAAAATTGTCCAATGCAGAAAAAAGAACATTGAAAACAAATATACCAGTTTAGTTGTTTCTTTGAACTCACCCTGTATTGAAATGGATCAGAGCTCGTCCCTGTTTTAGTATCTTCCCCTGACGTCACTGTGATTTCAATGAGTCCTGATATTGATTCAGTATATATACCAGTCATACAGCTTACACTAGATGTAAAGGAAAAAAAGAAACAACAACAAACAACGACACAATTCTGCAAACTACAAAAAGCTTTTTGGCAAATTTAACAATCATGCCTGAATTACATGTTGCAGGCGGCTTACTAAAAGCTATGTACTTGTTCCACCCATGGAAGCCTGCGTTGCGGGATTCGACATGTCCATCGGATGTACTAATCCCCCTCTCATTATTAAAGTCAAAGGAAGAATAGGAGAGGATGAGTAGATTCGGTAGAGTTCTAAAAGTTGACCAGAGAAAGGCAAACATTAAACCTAACATTAGATTTACCTCTGTCCAGGCTGATAAAACATGCCCATATCAGTCAAATCACACTCTATGCCTTGAATAAGAATCTGTTGTACATCATCAAAGTTCACTCCCAAGTCAGTTCCATTGATTTCTAATCTTGTTCGACCACCTACAGGGCCTGATAAAGGGTTAAACTGTTTGAAGAAAACAAAAATATAAATGTAAATGTTAGGTGCATTTTTAAAAGTTTCTTTTAACATGAAAAATATGACTGCCCCCCCCCCATTTTTTAAATTATTTTTTGGAAATACATAAACATGTACATGCATACATTAACTTAAATTACTCTTACATGTATCTCTCCGAGTAAATGATAAAAAGCAAATAATGATAAAAGATAAAATAGTTTATTTCCTTTTCATTGCAATTAAATAAAAGGATAAAATGTGCTTTTGTACGAACACAATGCTGAAAAAGCACATGATATGCACAAACATGTGTTTATTACCATTACAAACATGATGTTATGAGTTATGAAAAGATGTTTTGCTTAATATATATTTAGATATCTTTTCATGCTCTACAACATAAGTCATATATACATTTCTTACATCAGTAATGATCGGTGCTGAGCAAAGCCCAGTCTCATTCTGCCTGAGGAACCCGTTGCTCTGACAAACATCACTCTCAATGACATTGCAGTCATCACCACACCAGCCACACTCCAGGATAGATGGTGTTGCTTCTTGGGATAAGCATCGACTGCAGCTACCACTGTTGACGGAACACTTATAAAGGGTAACTGCAACAAAAAAAAATCAACTTATTACAAAACTATTATATTGACTATTTTATTATTCACTATATAAATAAATGATAATAACACACCTTACGTTACTTGGTTTCAAACACACCAAAATAATGTGAACATCATGGAAGATAACATTATATTCCCACCGAAATATTACACCTTCCATGGATAAATAACAAATGCATAATATCTTCAAAAAACATTTGGTGTTTTCCATTAAGACAAGAAATGAAGAGGTCCTGAGCATCTTTGCAAGAGTCACATCGAAGTGTGAGAGCTAAGGAATTGTCGTTTTTTTTTTACAATGGAAGTGTGTCGCTGAATTTTGTTTGATTGTATTGAGTAGGCTTACTCTACACACCATCATTTTTCATGCACCTACTTTTGTGATTGTGAGAATACTTCTCAGAATTAATAAAGAAATCTGCAAAAAAAACACAAAAAAACACAAAAAACAAAATAAAAAATAACATTACATGGCTATTCTTTTTCGTACCATATGATTGTGACAGGTCATCTATGGTATTCTGTCCATTCCACTGTACAGAGACACTCACATTCTTCCGCATGATATTCTCATTGTAAAGATACTGCAAGCAAACACAGCAATCTATTTTTATAAGTGGGCATCTTTAATACACAAAGTCATGCATATGGATTACATTAAGCATATTATTACCTCAAATATAACAAGTCAAATATTTGACTAACATTAAAGGCAAAGATTAAGTATCAACTCAGAATAATGGATCTAAAAGTTGATATTTTTGATAAATGTCCTGTTTGACGTTCTGTTCAACAAGGAACATCACTGAATGTTTGGGACGTAATCATTCCCTAACAATCGTTTGTGAGTGAGTGTGAGTGTGTATGTGTGTGGGTGTGTTTGTTGAGGGTGTGGGTGTGTATGTGTGTGCTGGTATGGATGAGATAGGGTATGTGCGTGTGTATGTGGGTGTGGAGGGTGTATGTGGGAGTGTGTGGTGAGGGTATGTATGTGTGGGTGTGCCTCTTTGTGCGTGCACATAAGAAATAAATTATTAATTTGTTTATTCTTCATCCAACCACTTGGCGCAAGTGAGATATTACCGTCTTCTGAAGATTGTCTGTTATTCAGTCATGTGTGCAAAGATCCAAATGAAAGTTGTACCAACATATGCCAAGAGGATGACTCTACCAAGACATATCATAAAACCCACGATTAAATATTCATACTTTTCACAAGACAGCTTCAAAATGACGGGACATTGTTATTGACCCATTCTGTATAACATACAAGGTACATCTGGTAACAGAAATACATGTTTATACAAGGGGAAACATGCGACCATGTGAAACAATTATTTTGTTGTTAATTCATTAGAATTTATTCAAAATAATTGTTATACTTGGTTTACATATTACCTCTCTATCATCACATATAATGTTGTCAGTAGTGACTGTAGTACTGGATACTCTTGCTTTTACCCCCTCAATGTGCAGGATGCACTCATAGGTAGTGCCCTGAAAATGTACATAAAATAAAACTGAAATGTAATATTAATCCGATTTTAATGAAGGAAAGGGTATATTATGTAAATCAACAGTAATGTATCATATGTACAAATATCAATATTACTGAAATCCTGTGTAAAGAAAACAACAAAACAACTTTGTTGATAATTTCTCCTACAATGTGAATCATCGTAAATTGAAATCAAATTCTTATTAATGATGGATCGAATTTTACCAGGCAAAGTCATCATTGTAAACACAGTTTATAAGACTACATACAAAAATTAAATTTTTATATATATGAATATATATATATCTTTGACTAATTGTTTTAACATTCATGAAGAGAAGTTACCAATAGAGGAATATTCTTTGCTGAAAGTGAGTAACCTGAGGGTATATTGACTGGTATGAGAAACATTTCTGTTGTACCAAGCAGCTTAGGGCAAAACTCCTGTCCTCGGTTCCCAGAACCTTCAGGATTCTACAGAGAGAAGGTAGATTGAAAGAAGAAATAATAAACAGCTTACATGCATTTCAAATGACTTCATACACTTATGTATGGAAACTGTTTACATGCATAATTATAATAATAAAACCTTCCCAATTTTTATTTAACTTTTAAATCAATGAAATGCAAAACAATCAATATGAAGCATATAAACTAGGATAGCTCCAATTAGCTCCAAATTTTATTGTCCGAAACGGATATTTATTTTGCCCCTTTTCTCGTGGGCCCGGCAGCCGCTGAGCAGCGCCAGAAGGACATTGCTCTAGCCCCCTCTTGTTGAACGCCAAACAGGGAAGCAGCAACTACCATTTTTTAACGTCTTTTGGTATGACGCGGTCGGGGCTCGAACCCATGACCTCCCGATTATGAGGCGGACGCTCTATCCACTGAGCCAACACATAGGTACCATAAAGAAACATTTCTGTTATACCATGCAGCTGCGGGCAAGATCCAATTCCAATAAACAGAGTAGATTCAGTTTGATAGAAATGTAATCAATTATTATACATAATCTAATTCAACCTGTGTATATACATGCAGTAACATATTCTGATATATGAACTCATACTTATACATGTGTATGGATACTTGGCTCACATTTTCTCCGATAACCACCGTATCTCCTGGCTGACATGAGCTGCTATCATCTGTACACTCGTTGTCATAAACACACCAGTCACAAGGGTATGGGCTTGTCACACAAGATGAGCAACTGTAAAGAAAACGGGAAAAGGGAACAGGAAATAAACAAATTGCAGTGAGGAATTATTGATGTTAATACTAGGAATAAATGAAATCGTATTCTTCAGCACTAAATAGTAATTTGAGTTCGCTAATCCCTTCCTCTAAAATAGATTTAAATAAAAAATATTTTTGGGCCGCTTTTATGTCTGCCTCATGAGGCCACTTATCTTAGATTGGGCAACTCCTCTCTTTCGGCATTTTGGGACTCTCCTTGATAAACCTGAGAGAACATGCCCTATACAATGTTACCCAAGATACGTAAGTGATTTGTAAATAATATATATAGGCGAAATAAATAAAGAACCGAGACGTAGCTCTCTCGATTCGTTTGTCCTTATTTCTTTCGCCTATTTAAAAAAAAATGAATCACTGCACTACACATTCGTCGAGGGGCCATATTTCATATATCACGATGCTCTCCATCAAGATTAAGAACACTTGAATAACTGTAATAATATAATATTTTCAAGAACGTACGATTTAATGCCACTGCAGTCAAAGAAAATGAAATCCGTGCTGACGAAGCTGATATCAGTTTCCGTTGAAACAACAGAAAGTGTTGATGTAACGTGATTCACTATAGCAGTAAAAATTAAACAAATAAAAAACAGTAAAAGAGTTACTTTCACATAAGGCCTGAAAGGTTTCTCTATTTATTTGAAAACACGAATTAGAGTACACATAAGCTTTCCGTACATGCCTTGCTTTTAGCAAAATAGAAATTATGTCCCCTATAAACAATGAACGTTCCACTGAAGTTCTTGGTATACTGCGCCACTGAAAGTAGGTAATTAAATTTCTTTGGAGCATTATAAGCTATATTAATAATCATAATAGAGAAGAGATGGTGAAGATGTTCCGTGTGTAAATTAATATAAATGACCCAATTCAGTGGTAACTGTAAATCAAAGGCGTTAATTGGCTAGTGTGACACTCGCATTAACAACATAATGATCCGTGTTACAAAATCATACATTAAAAAATAAACTCTAAACTCTAAAAACAGATTTATTACAAACATTTTTTTTTTTAACAAAGAGGTAAAATGATCGAAGATTAGATTACATCGGGATTCGTACCCCACAGTTCCTGACTGCTAGACAGGCGATGTTCGAATCCCGATGGAATCCAATTTTCTTAACTCATTAAAAAAAAATGTTTACACCGGTATAAACTGTACATCAATGATACATCAAACATTATTAATTAAGGTAAATGATTATACATTAATGCAACTTTTAAATGATATTTACTTACATACATCTGGAATTGAAGGTACTTCACTTGCCGGAGGGCTTGGACACGTGACTGTACTACTGGTAGTAAGTGTGGCAGGGGACTTGTAAGAGTCAAAGGCACACTCATATTGGTAGCTTTCCTTCAGAACTGGGAGCTGTTGTACTGTGATGGTAATCTAAAAAGGTATGAAGGAAAAAATCCAAATATGATCAATGATTCCAGAGAATGGGAGCAAGCAAAAAAGCAAACATAATACAATAATACAGAATGTTAAAAATAAATATACATGTATATGTACATGTAATATGCATGTGTGCAATGTATGTGTGTACATGTATTGTACACTTGTATATGGAATACATGTATTATATATGTCTTGCCTGTTGTCATTATGAATTTTTTTCTTTGTTTAATTGTTAATTTGTAATCATTTTATTTTGGGTAAATTTCATATGTATTATCTTTTGCAGAGCCCCCAAATACAACAGTATTTAATTTACTGAAGGGGTTACTCTAGGAAATAAAACAAAATAAATAGATAAACAAATAAATAATTATTAAACATGTTTTTTTATCCTTTCTGCTTTTTCTCTCCTTGTTTCTTCCTCTTTCTCATAAAAGCACATTGAGACCTCTTTCAAAGGTATAATGGCGTTATAAGAATTGCTATATTATTATAAATAAACTGGAGTAACATCAACACGGCTATAGGATGTGTTTTTAAATAGAATAGGCCTAGAAGCACCAAAATAATTACTTAATCAATGCTGGATATCACTGAATTTCTGAAATGACACAATAATTGTCTGCTACTTGACATAAACACTCCCATGGTTTTGAAAAAGAATAAAATGAGACACTAATGATAAAAAGAAATTCTAAATAATTTACACCTGTCTTGGTGCAAAATAAACCATAAACCATCTAAAAACAAAAACGGTATTATCTCGCTTCAAATTTCCCAACTATTTTTTCAACCTTTGATCTATAATTATAGACAGATGTTTCAAAGATTAGGGGTAAAATGTATATTCTTGTATATTCACTGAGAGCGTACACTTCAATACGGTGACATAGTGAGAATATTCGAAATGTTCCAATCTACACCAAATCATGCAAAGTTTAATGCCTTTTAGATATTTTGCCATAGCAGGCTTATCTAATTTTACCATCTCTATGATGAATGTATGATGTGAAGAAGTTCAAGTTCAAGTTCAAGAAAATTTATAGAGCGTTGATATAATAAATTCTAAATTCTAAAAATTCCACAACATAAATAAACTTGGACAATCTTTTCTGAGATAAAGTTTTCTTTTTCAATTCCCAGATATAAAGGTCCAGCAATGTGTAAATAGCATGAACTATTTATTTTTGCGTTGTCTACATGTCTTCTAAAAAAAAAAAAAAAATGTAACCAGACTTCGGCAGACAATATGTTAGGCATCTTATAAATGGTCAAAATAGCTGGAAATAAAATCACTACTAAACTTACCTCTTGTTCTGTCTGATGAAAAGGTAGAGTGTCTGGCTGAACATCAGAGATGGATACACACTGAAGGGTATTGTACGATAACCATCGAGAAGACTCATCAGGGAACGGACATGCTTCATATCTCGTACACCTTCGAAGTAAATCAATAAACAGAATTTAATCATTCAAATACCTTGTAAGCTTATTTCACATTTTATTTCATTAAACAAAAATATCGATTTTCTTAAGGGATATAAGCTTTATGATTTTCTATAAAATTATCATTTTTGTAGATTTCTTTCATAGCAATTATTACGATTTACAGCATATTTTGCTCTCGAATAAAGCTGATTTACATTTACTTTAAAAATCTGCTCTTCGGCATGATAATAAAAGTAAAACGGTTAGTATATTATAAAACATTACATTTTTATAATGTTATATTCCTCTCATCTCAAATATATGTTTCCAGTAGCGGACGCAGACCGGAGTCACACAATGAACTTACCGGGCCCATTCGTAAACATAATAGAGCCGCTTTTGTCCCCAGACAATTGGGTCCCCGAAATGCATTCAATTCGATTTTCTTGGATCCGCGCCTGGTTTCTCACATAAGAAATTCTGAAATATAATTATACTAATCGAACAGTATAACAATGTTATTTTACAGGTACAATCAAATTCACCTTGCTTCTAGAGTGCACCAGCCACAGTAAGGGTCTCCATCATTTCCTCCATTCTCCCCGATACAACCCTCACATGTGTCATATTGGCCGCAGTTTGCGAATTCTAAAGTAAGAACCTATAGAAAAATTGTTATAAGTCTAGTAATAACATTGTATTGAAATATCATTTCCGTTGTAGCCATCTATTTTTATTCTACATCTTGTTATGGTCCAAGATGATATAAACGGAACCGTTGAAAAAATAAAGAAAAAATAGATGTCACACTTTCATGATTGAAATTAAACTAAGCTATTGAAATGGCAAAACTGAAGCTCAAAACAATAGCTCTTCACATCAGTTTGAAAACATTTTCATGTCTTTATATAGTTCCTACATGTTGAATCCGTTCGATGATAACCACATAATTAATGTATGAGCTTTGATCTATACTTGTGGCCAGTGTTATCTCTTCATTAGATCCACCAATGGTAATAGGAAGAAATATCTCTTGTAATACAGCGTATCATTGAAGTCCTTACCTGTGAACCTTGATCTGAACTCGTAGCCAGTGTTATCTCCTCTTTAGATTCATTAAGGAACATGTCTTGTAATACAGATCCACTACCAAGGGGAACAGTCTCGTAGACGTAGGCAAATGAACTATTCACTATATTTACCTAGAGGACAAATTCAATTTATTGAAATGAAAGAGGAATAACAAACACAATAAGTTACAAATACAATTTTCATGACTCTAATCACTCCGTGTTCTATGATGATTTAGATTTTTTTTTTGTAAAAGAAAAAACAGCTAGAACGCTATATTTACCATTTCTATGTTCTGGATAGATACTTTGGAATTAATTTAGAAGGTTATTTGATTTTCTAGTAGGGAGGAGGATTGTAAATATCATGAGCGATATCACAATCTCAGCAGTAAACACATTTATAACCGCAACATTTTGTGTAATCTTTAATTTGATTATAATGATATAATCCCTTTTAATGAAACGCGATTAATGAACATGAATATATATATACTTTAAGGAAGAAACAACATGATGTTCAATATTGAAGTTATACGTCAAATCTTGTTGCAAGGCAACAGACTTAACTCATCGCATACGGTTATATTAGAAAATATTATATTGAAATTAAAATGTATGTATTAATGTAGGCCTATAATGGCACACACACATGCAACATGAAGGCCACAGTATGTTTTCAATGGAGGTGACTATAACATCAGGGATCATGGTAAAAATGGGTGATGCAGAGAGGGAATCAGCTCCACTAGCATGCTTGTGGTAAGCAAATCGGACACCGTCTTATATGTAATTAGCTGTACACTCTACAGTCTGTGTCAAATAAAATGGTACAGTTGGAAAACATTTTTTTTTATAGTGTGAAGGTTAATATCAACGTGGTATTGTTTGTTATTTTTATTAAGCAGGAATATCACTCTTTCTTCTGAAATTTTTTTCATCACATTTGGTGCAGTATTCTTTGAGATATGACTAATTTTCTACAATCAAGACAAATCCATTTTTCGCACGCCGTCCCATGCCTTTGTGTACGATTTCGCATAATGACCGTGAATTCAGCGCTCCAGAACAATAGAAGTGCGTAATTTCGATTTGTTCCTCGTCGCACAAAACTTAGCACAACTTTTGTTTTACGAAAGCAAATTATATAGGTCAAAGCGCATCAGAAAGAAAATCGTTTGGCTTTAATATGGTACCACAAACACACATTATATGAAAAGATTTCACACCTAAATGATATTTTCCCCGACTGTACCATTTTTTTTGACACAGACTGTATTGTATCTGGTAGAGGGGTCGTTGAACTTGAAGGTAGCTAAGGGGAAGTGCAATGCTGCATTAATTAATGCACACCTTATGGAGGTTACCCCGAGTATCTCCAATGAATGCCACAGTATGTTGTCTCTCTATAGTAGTCACAATGGAGGTGAGTATGACATAAGGGATGGTGATGATGGGTGATGCAGAGAGGGCATTCATTCCACTTGCATACTTGTAGGAATTGACCAGAGCATTGTCGTCTACAAAAAAAGCTGTACACTGTATTGTATCTGGTAGAGGGTATGCCGGAGGTAACTGCCAGAAAAGGGAGAAAGATAAGCAATATTATGTAAGTGTTGCATAGAGTGCACACCTTATGAAGGTGTCCTTGTGTATCTCCCATAAATGCCACAGTATGTTGTTTCTCGATGAAAGTCATGATGGAGGTAAGTATGACATCAGGGATGGTGTTGATAGGTGAAGCAGAGAGGGCACCCACTCCACTCGGGTACCGGTAGTAAGCCACATCGGTACCATCTTCTAGATAATTAGCTGTACACTGTATTGTATCTGGTAGATTCGTCATTGAAGGTAGCTACAAGAGAGGGGAGTAAAATATTCTATACATTGATTAATGCACACCTTATCCAAATTTCCTTGTGTATCTCCCATGAATGCGACAGTGTGCTGTCTCTCTATGGTAGTCACAATGGAGTTGAGTTTAACATCAGGGATGGTGATGATGGGTGAGGCAGAGAGGGCATTCACTCCACTTGCATACCGGTAGGAATCCACATCCTGATCTCCTTCTTGAAAAGTAACTGTACACTGTGCTGTATATGGTACAGTGACTATTGAAGGTAGCTGCCAGAAAAAAAGTAAAGGGAAAATACATTGCATCTAAGGAAGGAATTCTCCATGGATATCACAGTGCGTTTTCCTATAATGTGGTTGTAATGGAGTTGATAACGAGAAATGGGATAGCCTTAACGATGCACTCGAAAGTATGGTAGTCTCATTTCTTATTTATCACAAGAAAAATGTTATAAATGAAATCCTTTAAATTTCTTCCCTTTGCATGTCAAACATGAAAAGTTTCAAATCTATCATTTCGGTGCACAGCATATTTTAAATTATATTAATTCTAGACCCTAAAAAATACAATGGATATCATAAAGCAATATAATCGGTAATAACTTTGGTGAGAAATAGGAGGCCGAAATGAAAATGGAAATGTACATGTTTAAAAATATCGTGTACCCACCACAAAATGCAATAATGGAGTAAGTTCTAAATGCCTTATACAACAACTCTGATTATCGCATTCAATCATCTGGACGCAAGTATACATACTGTATCACAAAAGCTTCCATCAAGGTAGGTATTTGGTATTCCTTTGCTATCTCCTTGATAAATACACCCTAAGACAGCATCTTGAAAGCTCTGCATAACATCACTCATCTTATAAACACATAGAGCAGATGAAGCTCCATCCGAAAACACAGAGTATAATAGGTCTTCAGTTCTGTCGATACTCAATGAGTTTGCTAACTGAGATCCTGCTGGTCCAGTATGAGCTGTTTGAATCTCATTGTAAGATCCACATTCCAGCTTTATCTCAGTGTAAGAGTCTAAATCAGCATCAAGTGAATTACGACACAGACGTCCCAGGTATACAATGTTTTTTCTTGACATGAAATAGAAGAGATATTCCTGGTGAGCAATCAGTTGTTTGAAAATTATCTCACCGGGGAAGTTTTGAAGGTCTGATATCCGTTGGGAACTTTGCAGGTTTGCAATGTTATGCTTTGAGATAAATCGATAGTCATAATAATTTTTGAAGCTGACTCTTGTGAATAAGTCCAATCCACCATCTAGGCCCCCCATATCATCGCTTACAAAGTCTGCTCCCAAAACAACAACTCCCACAGTGGGTGCATCTTCAGTTGCCACAACTAACTGTATATCCAAGTCATCATGTCTCACTACATCATGTGATATGTTAGTCAAGCTCCTTGTCTCACAGAAACCATCACACCCTCCACACGTGATGAGCTTATCCTCAGGTGAAGGAGCTGTAACAAGGAGTTTATTATCATTACTGTTACCTTCATTAGGAGAAGGGCATGTTCCTGTATCCACGGTATGTTTAAGAGTCAGGTCTGAGTTGAGTTGATAAAGTCTCTCCAGTGCTCCTATATAGACGTCTCCAGTGATGTTGTTGATGATGATATGGTTGAATGGTAGGGTGGGGTCAGGACTGGTGAAGATTGATACCAAGTAGGAGGAGAGTGGAGCTGAGTGGATCGATGGTATGATGAGTAACAGACAGAAAAGTCTGAAGGCACCTCTGGAGGTCATGGTTGCCTCTTCAAACCCCTTAGGAAGTGGAAAATATTATCTGCGTTCAATGAAGAAAAAAAAGGTTGTTGTGCGATTATTATGTAATAGGCCTTACTGACGTTTGACAAATATCAACGAAATTTCTTTATTACTGTAAGGTACATGCAGGTAATATGGGCCAGCAGTTAATATGGGCCAACTGAAGCAAATCATGTAGTGACCGTCGACCATTGACCGGTGACATGACCGGTGTGAGCGCCATAATGTTGTTCACATGAACTGTATACAAAAATCTATCATCGTGAGAGCATCTAATGCCGAAATTTCTCTGAGGAAATTGCTGAAAACCAACAAGGTAAGTAAAACTTACGGCAATTTTTTACCCTGATGTAAAATGTGATATTTCACAGAATGTAGGCCTAATATTAAAAGAGTGTTTGAGGGGGTAACCTTAATTGTTTGTATATTTAGTAAGCTAATATTTTAATTTTGATCATACTAGCGTGTACAGGTCGATTTGTTGTAGTGAATGGGTGCTATGTGGCATTGAATGCTTGCCTGACATAGCAACATCAGTGCAGGTAATATGGGCTGTCCAAAATGGCGGAAATGATTCTGGTACTTAGTATTGGGATGAGGCAGCAATCTCTTTGCTACGATTTTTGGGGTTTATTCACAGAATATAATCAATATAAATAACTTATTGTAGGCCTATATTGATTTGGATAATGAAAATAATATTTAAATAATATTAAAAAAGAAATAATATACAAAATACAAAACAATGAAATATATAGTCAAAGTATTTACTGAAGGGTCTTTTAATTTCAAATGATATCTGAAAGTTAATAATTTTCAACATTTTAAGCAAATTCCAGACATAGCAGAGTCATTGTAGTTTTTTAAAAGTACATTAAATACATGTGCCCATATTACCTGCACATGCAGGTAATATGGGCACATTGGTGATGACGTCAACATTTGAATATTGCAGACAGGGGGGTTCGTGATAATTGTTTTTCTTCACAATAAAAGTTAGAGCAGTATATTGATTCATATAAACAAAGATTAGACTGTGTGTCATTTTGTAATTTTATGCAAATTAGGCAAATGAGCTTAGGGGGCCCATATTACCTGCATGTACCCTACAAATTGAAAATTCATTTCCATAATCAATTATCATTTTGCTCGATTACGATATGAAACTGTTGAAGTATGGCTCATGCTTTTACTTTCATAGAATATATCACTCATTTCCGTTGCTTTTCTTTATCACTTTCATTTCATAGATGAATTTCTTTAGTGTAAGATTTCCTTTACGAGTTAATAACTTGATCAGTTTATCGTGTTTTTTAAAAATGTCTTCAAAGGTATCGTTGTGTAGTGATTAATCTAATCGTTATTGTTTCGCAGAGGTGGCACGACATTAATTGCTCCTGCGACGATTGATTCGGGCTTTATCTCGTCCAAGATATGGTTGCAATAGGCTTTAATTTTATATAGGTTTAGGATAGGATGAAGTGTTAAGTCTAGGGTTGAAGTTAGTCATTCGATTAGTATATCGAATTACTAGCGGGAAATTATTGTCGCCGGAGCAAATGGTCATGGAATCTTCGCAGTTCGTATTATTGAAGTTAGTGAAATATTTTGCACATTTTCAAAATGTTAAACGATAAGGGCCTATCACACGCCGAATATATACAATTTCAACCATAGTATTTACATGTCTTCAGAATTTCAAAGGAAGGAATGAAAGTTTTCCTACATATTGGTGCAAAAATCATTATGAAAGTTGGAAAAAGAGTACAGGTATGGCAATTATGAAATTAAAAATTTTACATATTTTTTGAAAACATTTTTTTTGACTAGTTATTGAGAATATTCAAATGAGTGAGTTAATGAAACATTGCTTCACATATCACGCACTTGAAATTCTAAATATTGTAAAAGTTTTTCAGATATAGGCTGTAGCATATCTTTGTACTATAATATATCATAATAATATACTGGCAATAATTAATTAGCCCCCTCCTATACAAAAAATTAGAGGCCTTTCTGTATACTTTTATATTTCATTCATAATAAAAGTGCGATCAATAATTGTCTAATCATCTAAAAGTGGAAGTTTTTTCCTGTTCATACCTGAGAGCAGATGAGGACCAGACCCGGTTATTTTACCACTGAAGGGAAGACAATAGAAAAGCCCCCCCCCCCCAAAAAAAAAGGAGGTAGGTATCATCAATAAAAGAAATCATGAAGCTGTTTTATTGGATTGATGAATATCCTCATTCTTGATCTACCTCTAATTGCTGCTAATATTATGTATATAATAGGCCTACCATGTTACTCTCCGTCACTCGAGAGGTGGGCGGTGATAATTTACGTTGAAAATAATTATAACAACAATTAATGGTGTGTTTGAATCATTCACGATCAACATACCATTAAAGAATTATTTTTCTTTCATAGTACCCAATTAAATATGGTGATACCATTTATTATTATTATTTTTTTTTACACTTTTGTGTTTTGTATTACGTTTCTTTTGTTTTATCAGAATTTTTTTTTTTCATAAGATGATGCTACGCCTCAGGCGCGGATCCAAGGGGGGGGGGCGACGGGCTCGGCCCCCCCCAAAAAAAAAAATAAAGAGGAGAAAAGGGAGAAAGAAGGGAAAAGCAAGAGAAAAGAAGAAAAAGAAAGAAAGAGAAGGGAATAAAGCCCGATGTTGGTACATTATTCACAAAACTTTATTCAATAAGAAGCGCGAAATAGGCCTAATTGGGTTCTAAACGACCATAACTAAGGAATTTAATGTGAGGGAGGGTCCACGAGGTCGATTTTTCTCATTTTTTTTTAAAGAAAAAGAAATACATTACTGACGAAAAGTAAAAATAAGGAAAAATATTTAAGACTAAGTTTCACAAAGAAAAGAGGCCTCGTGGAACCTCGGCCTAGTGGGCCCTCGGCCTCGATGGAATAGTCGGCCTCGTGGAAATATTAGAAAGTCCCCCTTTATGTATTCCATATATCTTTTAAAACCTAACTTTTCGGCTCGCGCTACGCGCTCGCGGATACTAAATCATAATGCACAAATAACTCCAATTTTGAGCTCCAAATTTTTCGGCTCGCGCTTCGCGCTCGCACATAGACCCACCAATTTAGTAGGGTATATTATGCACAATTATCTCAAAATCTTCAGCTCACGCTTCGCGTTCGCGGATACTAAATTGGGTCTATAATACACAATTATCTGAAGAAGAAAAAATACTAGAAAGTACCCCTTTATTTATTTCATATATCTTTTAATTTTTCAATTACTTTGGAATGTGCTGATGTTGTAGGGGAATCATATCATGTACCTATCTTTAGATGCAAGATAAATCTGCTTTTAAAAGACTTGTTATATTTCCAGAAATTACAGACATCTTGAAATAGCATGACAATCGCAACACATGATTTGCTGCAGAAACAACACAAAATTTGTTTTTTATTTGGAAATTGAGATACATTTCTATCCCATTTCGAAAATAAAAAAACAAAATAATAATAGTTTAAACAAAAATTCTGTTTAAAGCAACAGTGCACATCAAAATTAAGGTACATGTATTCCGATTCTAGAGAGGTTACATAAAAGATACACTAGACTATTAAAATATAATCTGCAACATTACGCAAAATAGCTCATAAATTCACAGTATGTTAAAGACTTTGCGATTTATAACTGATACCTATTTGCATATTTATTTGATTCAATTGCTTGTGTGTCAACAAACTTTTGTTTGCGCCCCATCCCTTGGTATATTTGATAATAACAATGAATTTTATGTTTGCATAAACCAAAGGTAAATACTACAATGTATTATTATATAGAATGTCTCCTTCATTGCTAAGTTAAGGTGTACTCTATATTCTCTATAATTCCCCATTGATGTTCAGATGTGAACAATTGTCTAGCAAACTTTAACAGAGTACTCAAATGTGATGCCTTAATTTTTTCTTCTTATTTATTTGAAAACTTGTCTTTTCTGCTATACATACTGTTACCCATTCTAGTATTGCACAATTTTTCTATGGTCATGTACTTTCAATCCATGCAACATTTCTCTTTCTTGTAACTATTGGTGGCTGGACAAAATGATGATTGAACATCAAAGAGGATTATGGATACCGAGTATCCCCCTAAACTGTGCACATTATTATGAAAGTACTCTCCCCCCCCCCCCCCTCCTTTCTCTCGCTCTCTCTCTCTCTCTCACTCACTCTATCTCTCGTTTCTTGATCTCTTAGTATCCAATTGACAACATTTCTCTTCTCCTGATCAGTGTTACTATAAATTTCATTTTTGGCCGCCTTTACAAACATCTCGTTATTTACTTTATTTATTTTTCCTTTAATACATGTGAACATTCAGCATGTTTATTAGTACTTTTTGTGATGAATTGCTTTGAAAAACCTACATTCTTAAACTAAGATGTTAAATCACCACTGTGGAGTTAGAGGTTTTAAATGTGTCATCTCTCTCTTCTTACATAGCGGGATCAAAGAACTGAATCCAACAATTTAAAAGTGTTATTCCGCCATTTTGAAAATGTCGACACTCTTTGCGTCACATGATCATTAGTTTTGAGAGCATGTAGCATAACTATATACATAAAAGAAAGTGTGGCATTAATTTGTTGTAATTTATATTTGTGTGTTTTTTTCTTTCATATTAGCTAGGATTTGTAACTAAAACATCGATACAATGTAAGCTGGCTTGAGAAGGCAACTCAGTAAACCCATGCTCCTTCATTACGAACCGTCGTGCCTCGGTATTCTGTTGGATTTATGATGATAGGGGTAGGAGAGCGTTGGCATTCAGTCGCGCGGTGTACAGCACTTTAATTTCTTAGCGAAGGCAAGAGAATCATTTCTTCGCTTGCAAGGACCAGGGACCAGGACCTCTCACGTCCCTGCAAGGACTAAGCTCTTTGCAGTCAAATATCTTGTAACTCAAAGCCCTCTGGCGATGGGCAGAAGGCGTCGACAGCAGGACTGAGAATCTGGGAGCTGTTAGCTGGATGTCTGCACACAGGCAGCTGAAGTGTGATGGTCGTGTGGTACATTCTACAGAGGGACACAATGTATCCAAGGCAGCCCCTAGCCCCTAGAAAAGGTGGGGGTAAACATTGGGTGTTCCTACCATGTCCTGGGTGGGTGACCACGCCCACTGGGTCTCCAATTTAGTGGTCGAAAAAAGAAACGTCAAAACTTAACAGTGGCTATATGGAAGTGTGATGGTCGTGTGGTACATTCTACAGAGGGACACAATATATCCAAGGCAGCTGCTTCAGTGTTCAGGCTGCTCTATTTAGAGATGCCACAGCCTGCTCGTCTTACGAGAAGCCCCTAGAAAAGGTGGGGTAAACATTGGGTGTTCCTACCATGTCCTGGGTGGGTGACCACGCCCACTGGGTCTCCAATTTAGTGGTCGAAAAAAGAAACGTCAAAACTTAACAGTGGCTACATGGAATGTACGCACACTGCTTGATCGAAAGATGTCTAGCAGGCCAGAGCGACGCACAGCACTGGTAGATAGAGAACTACATCGATATGGAATCGACATAACAGCCCTTCAAGAAACTCGTCTGAAAGGGCAAGGACAGATAAAAGAGCAGAACTATACTTTCTTCTGGTCTGGTCACCCTGCAGATGGACCAAGTGAAGCAGGTATAGCTTTTGCACTCTCCAACAAGCTTGCAAGAAGCCTGCAGTCTCAGCCAAAACCAATATCTCCACGGCTGATCAGACTAGCTGCAAAGTTGGATAATTCCGAGTCACTTACTATTATCTGTGTATATGCACCTACTATGACACATACTAATGAGACAAAGGATCAATTCTATGACCAACTCGCCGAAACTCTCCAGTCTGTGGACAAGTTTGACAAAATCTTCATCCTTGGAGATTTCAATGCCCGTGTTGGCAACGACTTCACAACCTGTAGCAATGTTCTTGGCAAGTTTGGCAAAGGGAAGATGAACAGCAATGGTGAAATGTTGCTGTCACTTTGTACTGAATTTGAACTTGCAATAACCAACACTTTCTTCAACAATCCAGATAAGTGGTACTATTCTTGGTCCCACCCTCGTTCAAAGCGCTGGCATCTCATTGACTATGTACTTACCCGTAGAAGGGATATCACCGACGTTTGCAACACACGGGCAATGCGTGGTGCAGACGTTGACACTGACCATCGCATGATACGCACAAAGCTGAAAGTAGTGTTTAAGTCTCCTCATCGGAAAACTGCATCAAACAATGCAAGCGGTTAGATGTATATGTTCTGCACATCTAGAGATAAATCTAGAGAACTAGCCAACAAACTTGATGCTGCCCTTGATACTGTCCAACCTGCTACAGCTTCATCTTCTGATCTGTGGTCTGACCTCAAAACGAAGGTCTACCAAACGGCTGCTGAAGTTATTGGTCATCCTAAACGGCGCCATGCAGACTGGTTTGATGAAAATGATGCCACACTACGGCCCGTATTCTGTTGCGGTGTTTAGAGTTGTGCTGTCGCACGAAAATAGTAAGGGTAATGAGACGAGAATGCAACGTCGTGATATTGCTCACCGCTTCTCTATGAAGCGTCAGTGAAGCGTGCGTGCGCTATCGTACGAAAGTAGATTCAGGATCGTCATTCGGGTCATTTATGTACACACATTTCTAAAGAATTCTAAACTAGGGGTATAGGTGGTTTAGAATTTGATATGGCCTTTGCGGGTTTTATGTCGGAGGAAACTAAGTTATCTATTTCCCGTTAACTGAATTAAAGTGTTGTTAAAACTTTGTTTAATAATGAGGTGCATTATAGAATCTCCCACATCGATTAGATTAATGGCATGTTATTCATCAAAAATGACATTTTCCGACACGATTGAAGTATATTTTTGACCTGACATTTTGTAGAAAGGACAACTGACGCAAAAACCAACAATAAACTAATGGTGGCAAGTCACTTGTCATTACACTGGAAAAACGGATTTGGAACTAGTTTTGATACTAATTTGAGAATGTTTTGAAATTGTTTTGGATGTTTTTTGTCGCAGACGTCTCAGAGACGTCTCCGAGATATTCCCACGACCAAGCGGCAGCGATTTCATGTCACGACGGGAGGCGGGGGGGGGGGGCGGGGACAGAACACCCAAAAGTGAAAAAAATAATACACTCAAAATTTGCATATTTCGCACATTATGTAGAAAACTAATGAAAATGATTGCGAGCGCGAAGACGCGAGCCGAAAATTCTGCCTTATAATAACTTTTAGCATTGTATTTGACATACATTTTACCTCTCTTATTAGCTTCACAAGCTAATCACTACATAAAAATTGTTAATTTTAAAAATCGAAGGGGGACAGATCCCCTTAAAAAAATCGAGGGGAGGGACACGTCACGCCCCCCCCCGTCTCCCCGGGATCGCCGGAATGCTCGCGACAGAAAAAAAATATATTTTATATCGGAGACGTCCTGGAGTATCCAAGTCGCGGGGACAAGGAAGATACCACCTTTATGGTGGTATCTCAAGGTTTTGCCATGAGACTGATTTGAGACTGATTTGGGACGGTTTGATACGGTTTTGATTTTGTGTCGGGGAAAGATCTAAAAGTGGTCGCACAGACGTCTCATGAATCTCCGCGATATCTCATGAGTCGAGGGAAAATAGAACATTCTTACGAATCTGTGTGGGGTTTTTTTCTGTCGTGGAGACGTCTCTGATGATACATAAAAAAATTATCGGAGACGTCTCCGAGTGTTCGATCTCAGAGACATCTCCGCGACGTCAGATACCACCTTAACGTCCATAATTTCTACAGAGGAGAAAAACACCATTTTCATTTTCAACTGAAAATGTAAACTAATGTTTTCTTTCAAGACTACTGAATTATTAATGGCACTTGACATAAAATAGGCCCACTCGATTTCCTATTTTGCATATATTAGTGTGTTGCTATGTGAGACAAGAAACGTGTTTGTCAGTGATAGCAACAACAGTTATGCAAAATTGGATTCAAAATACTAAACGAGTAGTTCATTCAGGCAATAATTGGTTCCGCCCTGAATCTGAAACCTTTTCGTTGTCATTGTGCCATGTCAGCCATAACCTGGAACCGCTAAGCTTCTCAAAGAAAAGATAATCCGTGCTTTGATAATATACCTTGTAAAGCATGGATTACATTTTTCATCACAATAAAAGAATTTCCGCTCCATTTCAAATATAGCGAGCATACATACATACAACATGTACAAAAAAAATACACACAAAAAGAATGGAAACAAATTCCACCATTCTTCAAAGGTCCATATTATTTATAATTATTTGATAGATGTAGGATTTCGACGCCGAGTGGATATTGTTAATAAACATTGACGTTTATTGTTTATGTTGGCTCTGTAAAGAGTTGAATATTTAAATATGTGGAAAATTTACATTTCACCCCTTCCCATTATTACAACTTTTGCCCCTCCCAAATAAGAAAAAAAAAAGAAAAAGAAAAACAAACATACAAAATAGTAATAAGGAAAGATTGGTGCGCATGCACCTAACGTGAGACTTTTGCGCATGCATGTAGCGTGATATCGGAATCAAATTCAACGTTTCATTCTTTTTGGCCAAATATGGACACTTCACATTGTGAAGAAAAATTTGTGGAGCTATTAGGAGATTAATTCAAAAGAATAGAATCCTTTCCACCTCCCTGGTTAATTGTTCCCCTTCCCAGGCCACTGAATTGTTAATGATAAGACGTGATATTTAAAATGCATGTCAAGCGACAATGCAACACTCGGCAGTCAAAGGATAAAGCGGCTTCAAACAATCATTGTTGCGTCATTATTTCAATGGATTTCCGCGTTTTATCTTGTGCATTTCAGTGCACGAGAAACTTCCAGCTGTACAGAAGTTGTACACGTTTGGGAGGTTTTTTTCGTGCTGGGAGTTTTTTCTCGTACGGTGCTATTGTTCGATTCTATTGTCAATTGCCGTACAACTCTAAACCACGTAACAGAATACGGGCCTTAGAGTTCTGCTGGAAAATAGAAAGAGGTTGCATACAAAGATGCTTGATGCACAGTGCACACGCTCCACTAAAGCCCAGTATATCAGGTCCAAAGCAGAGCTTCAAAACGCCTCAGAAGATTTAGAAGATCAGTGGTGGCTTCAAAAGGCAGAGGAGATTCAAAATCTAAGTGATGCTAAGGACAGTAAAAATTTGTTTGCTGCCCTCAAGGAAGTTTATGGTCCAATGGAAGGCACCCTTACCCCAGTAACAAGTGCTGATGGCAACCAGATCTTCGCAGAGAAACATGATATAATGTGCCGCTGGGTCGATCACTTCAGGAGTGTCCTTAACTTGGATCCAACTCTGAAGGAAGCTACAACTGAGGAAGTCGAACAAAGACCTATCTGCGAGGCACTGGCAGACGCGCCTCGGATGGAAGAGTAAGAAAAGGCAATCAAGTTATGCAGCACTAGCAATGGCAAATCACCTGGAATTGACAAGATACCTGCAGGAATCTTCAAACATGGCGGCAGAAAGCTCAAAGAACGTCTCCTTCACGTCATCACCCAGTCAGATGAATCTATGCCAAGTGAGTTCAGAGATGGAATCATTGTCACTGTGTACAAGCGTAAAGGAGACCGGCAAGAGTGTGGAAACTACCGTGGCATTAGCCTTCTTACAATTGCTGGAAACTCTATGCAAAGGTTCTAGTAATGCGTCTACAGACCTAGTCAGAGGAAATGCTTCCAGAGTCACAGAATGGATTCAGGAGAAATGCAGAGAACAAAACAAGCCTTTGTATATTTGCTTCATTGATTTCCGTAAGGCTTTCGATAGTGTCTCTCGTGAAGCTCTATGGAGGATTCTTGGCAAGTACGGCTGCCCAGACAAATTCATCAACATCATTAGGCTTTTTCATGAAAACATGAAGGTACATGTCCTTGTTGGCGGAGAATTGTCAGATTCCTTCCCAGTGACAAGTGGTGTAAAACAAGGATGTACGTTGGCCCCTACTCTCTTTGCCCTTTTCCTGGCAGCAGTTCTTGAGGTTTCCAAGAAGAACAAAACATCTGAAGGTGTATGGCTACGTACAAGACTAGATGGTAACCTTTTCAACCCTCGCCGTCTGACTGCCAAGTCTAAATGCAAGAATTTTTGCGTAGAGGAATTGATGTATGCTGATGACTCAGCATTTGTAGCTCATACAGAATCAGAGTTGCAACATCTGGTTGACCACTTTTCTTCTGCAGCCTCAGACTTTGGCTTGACCATCAACGCATCTAAGACAGAAGTAATGTATCAGCCACCTCCTGGAGCAGAGTATCATGATCCAAACATATTTCTCGATGGCGCTCCCCTACCTGTGACAAAGAGCTTTACGTACCTCGGCAGTACCGTATCTAATGACACCAACCTAGACAATGAAGTGGGCCGGCGAATACAGGCAGCCTGTGTCTCCTTCCGGAAGCTGAAAGATCGTCTTTGGAAAAGGCGAGGAGTAAAAGTGTCCACCAAGATTGCAGTGTACTGTGCAGTCACACTACCATCACTGCTCGATTCTTCAGAGACATACACCCTGTATCGAAGACACATGAAGAGACTCTCGCGGGTTTACCAAAGACAGCTTCGCTCCATCATGGGCATCCGGTGGCAGGACCGCATTTCTAACGAAGAAGTGTTACGACGCGCTGATGTGATCGGCTTAGAATCAGTTGTACTTCGATCGCATCTTCGCTGGACAGGTCATGTTATACGCATGCAGGAGGATCGCCTACCGAGGCAAACATTCTACGGAGAATTGCTGACTGGCAAAAGATATATTGGACGACCCTTACTTCGCTTCAAGGACACAGTGAAAAGGCAGCTAAAGCTAACAAAGATCGCCCCACACACTCTGGAAAACGTTGCTTCTCAACGTGCTGAGTGGAGACGTCTTGTTAGTACGACAGCCAATTTAGCTGAAGAAAAGCTCCGCCTAGCTGCTTTGAATAAGAGAGCGGCTAGGCATGCTAAGGCATCTTCTGCCAATAACATTGACATACCTTTCGAGTGCAATGCCTGTGGCTTCCGCAGTGCTAGCAGAATTGGACTGTGGAGTCACTCAAGGAAACATTAAAGGAAGGATTATTCTCTTAGTCATCATCGTAACGATGGACTGCCAATGATGAATATCTTTTAAAACCCAAAATTTTCGGCTCGCGCTTCGCGCTCGCGGATACTAAATGGGGTCTACAATACACAATTATCTACAATTGTTTATGCTAGAAAGTACCCCTTTATTTATTCTAAATATCTTTTTAAACCCCAAATTTTCGGCTCGCGCTTCGCTCTCGCAGATACCAAGCTAGTAGGATATATAATATAATACACATTTAACTCAAAATTTTACCTCAAATTTTTCAGTTCGCGCTTCGCGCTCGCGGATACTAAATAGGGTCTATAATACACAATCATCTACAATTCTTTATGTTAGAAAGTGCCCCTTTATTTCTTCTATATATCTTTTAAAACCCCAAATTTTCGGCTCGTGGTTCGCGCTCGCAGATACCAATCTAGTAGGGTATATAATATAATACACAATTAACTCAAAATTTACAGCTCGCGCTTCGCGCTCGCGGATACTAAATAGGGTCTATAATACACAATTATCTACAATTGTTTATGCTAGAAAGTGCCCCTTTATTTATTCTATATATCTTTTAAAACCCAAAAATTTCGGCTCGCGCTTCGCGCTCGCTGACATGTCTTATACTTAATCATAATGCACAAATAACTCCAATTTTTTCCTCAAATTTTTCAGCTCCGGCTTCGCGCTCGCGGATTCTAAAATTTAAACGTCTATAATTATATACATAAGTTAATTAAGACAAGTAGAAAAAAGCTAATATCAATTTAATGAAAATCCAACGAATAGAAAATGTTAATCTAAGAGCTCTCGATGTGCAAGATTAAAATGCCTGTAATATAAAGAAGCAGATTCCATTATTTGAGAGTGAGTAGGAATACGCACACATTACATTCATGGAAGAGTTTAAGTGGAAATACATGCATCGTGAGCGGCGCAAAAATTATACGGCTATCTACATTTAAATTCACAACAAAACCCCTGCCGGCTAACGGCGGGGAAAGCGACGTTGACAAGCTGCGATGCAATTATTACTTAGCGTACAAAAACTCACCTAAGAAAACTTCCCTGTCGCTGGTAAAAATGGTATTATCAGTCGATCCGTTTCGAGGGAAATTCGTCTAATGGACATGAGAATAAAATTAACTTTTATATAGTTTTCGTGGTAGATGCTTTCAGACCAGATTGGGGAAAAAGAACATTTTGGGCAGCCAGTTATATAACACCATTTGTGCTAAAGTTGTAATCAGAATCTTTATTTCACAATAGATTGATGTTCCTAACGATATTGATATAACATAGTGATCCTTGTCACATCTTGCGAAGACGCCGTTCTCACATGCGCATAGTGCATTACGACTGCTGAATGCTCGGAAATATTGACCCACGAGTAAAGATAGTTTGTAGATCATGTCAAGATTGACAGGACTTTTTTTAACCAATCGAATTATATGTACCATATTTTGGAAAGCTGAGAAATTCAAGCTTTTAAAAACTGCTTGATATCTAAGGTGTAAATATATTAATGCGTAATCGAGGGAAGATGACTATACAGTCGATATGAGCTATTAGAGCAAAATTGGCAATATTGTACAGGAATTTGATCTTACTAGGATTTCGAATTGACTCAGTGACAGGAACTTTTTTTTCCCTTTGCAATAAGTTATTCCTATTTGAAAAATTCAGACTCTTAGCGTACTTATTCAAGTTTGATCATTTCTTTGAAAAGGTATTCTCGCCATAAATCAAGAAAACAGAAGTGAAAATAAAATGTTGAATTATAAAAAGTCTATGGCCGCGTTCGCTTTGCGTAGAGTGATAGCGCCCTCTTCCCCTTAAGTTTACAACTAGAATTGATATGTGTCCCTTTATTTATTCCATATATCTTTTAAAACCCCAAATTTTCGGATCGCGCTTCGCGCTCGCGGATACTAAATCATAATGCACAAATAACTCCAATTTTGAGCTCAAAATTTTCTGCTCGCGCTTCGCAGGCCGAAAGATACCAATTTAGTAGGGTATATAATGCACAATTAACATAAATTTTTACCTCAAAGTTTTCATCTCATGGTGGCAATTCAGAATACATATTCAAACCACTAAATTTTTGTTTCAACTATACCGATTTTTTTATTATTATTTTCTTATTTGCTAGTATATATTATTATTTTGTTTTCATAGGAGTAATATTAAAATTGTTTAAATTCCTCGTTTTAGGTCCGTATAGGCCTATATATCGGGGAATGTTAACTCGCGCTTCGCGGTCGTTTGCTCGCTCCCCTTGCAAGATATTTTTTCAAAGTTGGGCCACTCCCCCCTCTGGAAAATCCTGGATCCGCGCCTGCGCCTTCACTACACCAAATTGTTAGATTACAAAAATATTATACCGGGGAATAATTGTACTTGTGTTATTTTCGGAGGGGTTACCTGCAATGTTTTATTACACTTGCCAAATATAAAATACATAAACAAAAAAGAAAATTAGAAATGAAGGAAAAAAATCATGAATATTGTCGTTGTTGACAATAGAGCAAGTTTGAAAAGCACGAGGAAAAGAACATTTCAGAATTTATTCACGTTGTGATTTGTAGACAGTATTCATTATAAACAACTAAGTAAAATGTAATTTAAATGTCTTACCTTGGTGGTTGCTAAGTTGAGAGTTATGAATACAATGCCTCGACATCGATGTGACTGTGTTAATGTAAAAACTAACTCAGAAATTATGGCTTTCATGTATAGAATTATGTCAAAACAATTTTGACGGAGAACTTCCTCTTTACCACGGTTCCGTGAACACGGAAACGCTATAGCAATATTATTGTAAAATTCCCCTTTGTCACAATTAACATGGAGGACTGAATTATTGCTTACATCTACTGAACCGTATACGATTAAACATGGCGTATATGACTATAGTGATCAAATGAATGATTATTTTAATATGATATTAGTCTTTCGGGATCATTGGGTCGTATGCATAAAAGAAGCAGTTCATCGAGTAATGCTACAGTCAAACAGACATTTACGTTTAGTTGCGTTTTCGTTGTTTTATCCTGATTTCTGTTTATATTCTATCATTTCTTATGCATTGAAGCGCTTAGAAACACTAAGGTGGATATCGTATTAAGCGCTATATAAAAACTATTATTATTAGGGTACATGCAGGTAATATGGGCCAGCAGGTAATATGGGCCACCTGAAGCAAATCAGGTCGTGACCGTCGACCGGTGACCGGTATGAGCACCATAATGTTGTTCATATGAACTGTATACGAAAATATATCGTCGTGAGAGCATCTGATGCCGAACTTTGCTCTAAGGAAATTGCTCGAAAACCACACAAGTACGTTAAAACATACGGCATTTTTTTACCGCTGATGTAAAATTTGATATTTCACAGAATGTGATGGTGAAAGAGTGTTTGAGGCGGTAACCTCAATTGTTTTTTATATTTAGTAAGCTTATAGTTTCATTTTGATCATACTTAGCGTGTACAGGTCAATTTGTTTGAAGTGAAGGGGTGCAATGTGGCATGAATGTTTGCCTGACACAGCAACATTAGTGAGGTAATATGGGCCATGCCAAAATGGGAAATGATTTGGTACTAGTTATTGGGATGAGGTATAATCGTTCTTTTGCTACGATTTTTTTGGGTATATTCACAGTATTAATTAAATATAATATGTTATAGGTAGGCCTATAATGCTTGTATATGAAAATAATATTTAATATATCAAAAAACCAAGAAAACATATACATAAATACATAAACAATAAAATATTAGTCAAAGTATTTACTGAAGCGTCTTATATATTTCAATTAATTCTTAAAGTTAATGATTTTCAACATTTTAAGCAAAAATTAGAGTACATGGTAGAGTCATTGTAGTTTTTAAAACATACATTAAATACATTGTGCCCTATATACCTGCACTATGCAGTCGTAATATGGGCACTTTTGTAAATTGACGTAACCATGGTTGAATATTTGCAGTACAGCGCGGGGTTATGGTGGGCGTGGGAAATAATTGTCTTTCTTCACAATAAAAGTTTAGAGCCAGTAGTTAATTGATCATATAAACAAAGATTAGAACTGCGTGTTCATTTTGTAATTTTATGCAAATTAGGCAACATGAGCTATCAGGGGGCCCATATTTACTTCGTCCTGTACCCTATGTATTAATTTGTTTTGATTGTATGTAACGAATTTATCACTATTTCCTGGCTGCTGACTATGATGGGAAAGCATCCATGGGGATCCGCGGACGCAACGCCAGACATAACTCAACGTAAGTGTCAGTGTGACTGTAGCATGAGCAAGCAGATCCTTGCAACTATATTAAGAGTTCGATTAGGTTTCTCCTGACAAACTTTTAGAAGTTACTATTTTGGCAATTCTCTATCTTCCTTGTATCAAGAGTGTGCTCAAATTAAATAAGTTACCCTCAGAGGAACTCCGACTTTCTTTAATTGTACTCCCCTCTCCGTGTAGACACACACGCACGCCCTCACTCACACACACACATTCACAAGCACGCAAACACACCCTCACCCACCGACCAATTCAAACAAAAAAAGAACACACACACACACACTCTCGCACACGTATACCCATCCACACACCTCTCTTCATACACACCCACTATCACGGCTTACGGAACGTCTTAACATTTATTCAAAAACAGCTTTTATTTTATGTTATCTACCACACCAATACCCTTTTTCTTTTCTTTCTTTTTTACCAAGGAATAACACCTGCAATATAATATGACAATCTACCTGTCATACAAAACTAAAGACCTTTTCTCTCTGCATGTCATTAAATTTTATCCAAAAAACAAAAAACAAAATGAAAATTTATATCTTTCATATTCCTCCTCGATTTATTGACGATCAAAAGAGTCAAACGATTATTATATTCAACCAACAAAGACAATGTACATGTACCTTGAAATAAAAACATTTAAAATACAATGACATCTATGCACACCAAGAAAATGCACAAAACCAGAAAATCAATCTGTTTGTGAGTAACGATTTACTCAGGGCCTATGTGCAGTAGAATGATTGTTCTCAAAATAACATTCTCAATATAAAATTGAATTTGAAAACAAATTTTACAGAACTTCACAACACGAATACTTAGAACATACTTTTTTTTCAGCACTCAAAGTTATTGGATTTTGTCTGGACTTTGTCAATGAAATTACATGTGTATTTTACATTACATCTTCCACTGTTTCATGGCAAGTTATTTCCACGTTTTTTCTATTAAAAGTGCACAACTATAAATACCGAATATACTGTCATTACCAGTCAATACCTTTTCCAATTTGAACATACCTTTATCCTATTACAAGAAACATTGACGTGCTTGATAAATTTAATGATTTATGTGGAAAATATGGGACGCTGCAAACTCTGTCACCTAGAGTACAAAATATGTGATCTAACAAACAAAATATATATGACATCCTTCAATCTAATCTGGTAGAAAATTACATGGATTTACAGCCGACATACATAATAGTATTAAGAGTAATATATAGCATTAATAAAATACGCCATCTATCCAGACCAAGCCATTCCGTAAGAATTGATACTCCTGGCGCATATTGGTTCAATATGATCGGTTAGGTGCATCGAATATATTTATACTAATAAATGTTTAAGATAAATTATTTTGATTATACGATAGATGCTCTACGAAGCGGCGGCATTTGCTCTACGATTAATTTCGAACACTAAATGAATTCCTAACTTCAACCTTCCATAACATACTAGACATGGTCTTCATCGATCCCAAGCAACTCAGGCCCTAAGTCTACATCTTTGATGAAATACGCTGCTGTGTAAATGTCGCATCATCTCACGTCAGAACAACAATATTTCAAGAAAATCTGTGTCATTTCGCGATATAACAACTTTATTTACTTCAAGAGATTCTCAACATCACCCTTAGTAAGGTTGTAAAGGTGCAACATGTTGGAAGTGTGACTGAATTGGCCTTTGTATTCCTGTATAGCAAATGGAACAAAACATCGTCACATAATAATGTCAATTTTAAATTAAATTCATATTGTTTTATTTTGCTTCAGTCTTATATCAATCACAATTTGAGGTCCACTTAATGTCCTTAATTGCAAATTTGAAAAGAATAACACCCAAAATCATTTTGGGATATTTAATTGATTTTTTTCCCTTTATCACAATGACTCTATCTTGGTAGGTTGAGGCTATCCTTTTCCGTTGTACCATAAATTTTATTTCATTATCTTTATTTACTACTGGCCATTTTTAAAGATGATTACTTACCTTTGACACAGTGGAGCATGCTGAATTGAGTTTACCTTGACGAACCTTGGGCAGCCTAGCTATCTCGGTGCAGAAATTCGTCACCATCTTCCTCTGAAGAGGATGCTCCTTGTAGTAAGGTAGATGATCTGATTCACCCTTTATGGAATTAAAACAATGTCATTATGGCTTTTGATTTTGTCCTACTACTATTGTCCTACTGGGATCCTGAATATCAGAGAGCCAGAATCTAAATGATATGCATGGTGGTACAGTGGATATGTATGATTCTCAGTTTGCCCAGTTCACGCCAACATTATGATGCATTTAATTGTATAATAATGTAATAATAATAATGTGATTTGTATTGCGCCGAATCCACTCTGTAGAGTACTCAGGGCGCATCGTAACTAATTTTTAAAGTCATTTTCTTACCCTTCGTAAAGAAATGGTCCTGGTTGCATGATACAGAGCATCAGATAAAATGACTGTACATCTATCTGCAGTTTCGGATCTCGGCATCTCAAAAAGAGACGGCAGATTGGTCAATACAGAACCCCAGAAATTGCATAAGCTATAAAGAAGAGGGGATTGAAACAGATTAAACATGATGATTGTTTTAAGGTGATTATTGACATATCATTAGAAGTTAATTTCATGGAATACAAAAATCGTGATACGATTGTTTTTGTGAATTCTTTTGGTATACTGTGACTGGTAATGTTAACTTAACATGTATACAGACTGCATGTATATAAATAAATTTGACATTAAATTAATTTTTTATTTTTCGAACTGGATTAGCTTTCTCTATAGATCTTGTAGGTCCACAGTTTATGTGGGTTCCCTTGTTAAATCCTTTAAAGTGTTTGATGATACAGCAATATGTTTAATATATATAAATATATGTTTATGAAACTATGTCCCCTTTACCTATGGACTCTTGAATGCACTTTAGCGCCCCTACTTTACTCACCAATTTTTCTTCCAATTTTCGGCGCTAGTTTCCGGTGATCCTTCTTCTACATACCTCACAGCAAGTTCATCAAATTTGTCAAAGAGATGCTTGACAGGTAGAGGTAGCTTGGCTGGCTTCTTGAACATAACTTCAAACATACCATCCACATATGGACTGATCGAAGCCTTATAGAGCAACAAAAAGAACAATTTCAAGAAATCTTGTTACATTAGCACTGACGTTTATCCTACAAAGAATAAAATAATTCTACCTGAAACTCAATCAGCTGGTTTACTTAGTATTTGGTATTTTTTAATCTCACTCATAATAAAAGAAAGAGCAAAAATGAAACAGCTTTCAAAATTATCAAAAGTTAAGAAAGCCGTGAATGTACAAATGGAAGAAACCATTCATAAGATTTGAACAATATTCAGATATCCTTTTTGAATATTCTGATTAACTTAGACAAATGGACGTATTTGAGAAATATCATAGTCATTATGTTTGTAAGATACGAAATAAAATATTTATATGAAGACCTTTACCTTCATAGTCAGCATGTGAGGAATGGCTAGGTTTCGATCAACGTCTGCTTTCTTCTGTTGGATATACTCAGGCATAGCACTCTCTTTGATTGCCGGTTGTTCAACATCCTAGGCAGAGAACATTTAGTTTCAAACGCTGAAAAACTTCTTTTTTGTCAACAATATTAATTAAGATTTATTCCATATTCATACTTTATAACTAAACAGAGACGTCTACAAAATATATTTATTTTTCAATTTTAATTTAATAATATTTATTCCAAAAATGTTCGAATGGAATATGTTTCGATTTAGTTTTTGCCTCACACTAAAAAAATTTTTTTTTTTAAATCACAAGGCGCACTCTCTGCATATTTTTAAGCCGTTCTAATTGATAATGTAACTAAACATGTATCTCCCGGGTATGTGGAATCATCTAAGTCATAACCTAAAGGTATACACAATGAATGCTATAAGAAGTATTTGAAGAAAAAAAAATATCATAATGATTATAGGCCTACCTTAAGATGAATAACCTTTGAAGGTTGTTCCAGTAGGCCTATGTCTGCTTCAGGAACACTCTTTGATGGCATGTTCACCAACGATTGGTCTAGAGAGAAAACAAAAGTTAAATTCTTGTAAATGTTCCTTTGTTCTGACTTACTTTCTCCCCCTTTTATTTCTCAGACACACAAAAACACATACACACACACCCACACACACCATGATTATACGGTATACACGGTATACGGTATATCCGTTTCTCCTTGTATTTACATTGTATTAGTCCACTCGATTCATGTCTTTTGGTTCACATTTAATCACTGTGGTACAACAAAAGTTAGTGGGGGTTTTGTTTTTAATTTAACCCCATTTTCAAATATTCATGAATATTTCACACATGTATTATGAAAGAAAGAAAGCAGCGTCTATAATTTTTCTTACACTGGT
>CALNVZ010002100.1:67055394-67065946 GCA_940671915.1 Paracentrotus lividus | reverse complement strand
TAAACAACCAGGCGAGAATGATCGGAATAATGACAGCTATGAGTAGGACAATCACAGATAGTATTATACTAAGGGTTGTTCGATCTGTTCTCCGTACTGAAACATACATGACATATCCTGGGTAAAATAGCAAATTCCCATGTGAAACCTAAATTCAAACAAATTAAGAAAGAAATACGGAGAGCGTTTCAACACATTGTAAAGAAATGAAATTTATACACTGTAGAATTTTGATTTCGGTTAGAAATATTTTGGACGTAACGCCCATTAAAATATCAATGTATATTAACCCTCCTTTGAAAGTACTGATGACAGTAACCATGGTATGTGACCCATCATGCCAAAATGAGACAGAAGTCGACGAGCAAAGAGTTATAAAAGAGTCAAGGAAATCCGCAAAATAATTTTAAAAAAAATGTCGAGCTGTTAAGAAAAATACTTTTGATTTTCTGAATCTTCAATGTTTCATGCCTGCTTTGTTGGAAAAGTGTTTAAAAATTGATTATTTTGCCAATTTCCTCGACTCTTTGCTCGCCGACTTCTGTCTCATATTGATATCCTGCATTGTATATATTTGTTTTAGGTTGACACATACAAGGTAAGTAATACAAACATTTGCCTACAATATAATAATATATTTAATCCAATAACGTAATGGTCACGCGTAGACTTACTGTTACAGCTGGTAGATTCCTGGCAGCCCCTTCACCTAGTGTTCCATTTACGTCCCCTGCTGTCGGCTGTGTATCTGGCAGCTGACAACGCAGCTCATTAACTTTAAGATCATCAACATTGCATTCTCCATCTGGGCCTAAGAAAACTTGTACATCATTCTCTGTGCTTGCCAGATTAAAATTCATCCCCTAGAAGAATTAAAAAAAAAAATAATACATTATTATATGAGATTACAAGTAGCCTCGTAGCTCTTTCATGAACAGTCAGAAATGTGACTACATGTAATGTCCAACTTAAACCAAAATAAGTTTTAAAGCCTTTCTTCAATCATCGACTCTAAACTGTTTTAAGCAAAAAAGAACAAATCTTATCAATGAATTTTCATGAAGATAAATGGATAGAAGCAATATCAATATTGAAATATAGAATATCTTTTCTCTTGCTCAAGAATCATGGAAAGCCTTTACAAACACAGTAGTTGGTAAAACTTTAGTAATAATTTAAAGGAAATAATTGTGTTAAAATAAAATCTCAAGAGATATTCTTCAGAGGTGCTACTGGTGCAAACTCAAGCTGTATTGTATTACAATTCCATAGTTTTTTGTAACTGAATAAATGTATGGATGGTTATTTATTAATACTAATATTTTTAAAGATTAAAGTTATGAAAAAAATAGAAATTTTACAAAGAAACTTTCTCAAACTCACCACAATAACAAGTCGATTGTTACCACTATTATAAATAGAGTTTGCCCCACTAAAGCTTTCATACACAGGATCTGGGAAATATTCTATTGTTCCACCATCAATTATGTATCCATCAAAGTCAAAAGTCAGATTTGCTGTCATTGGCTCATCTGTAGCTCTCCTTCTTCTTACAGAGACATCCTCATCAGGAAAAGTTGGTGTTGGACAGATGAGAAGTGTTTCTGTTCCATTGCAAAGCTTTAGGACATGAATCATGATTATTGAATGAAGAGTAGTGAACAAATATTAGATAAAATTATTCATGATATTCGATTTCCATTTTACACTCCTGCATATATTCATGCTTGAAATATCCTTCATTGTTAATTTGAAGATTTCGAGTGTCAGAGAAGCTAACTGAAAGTAACATAGAACCAATGATGGCTAGTATGTATCATAAGTACGGCCTATATTTAATTTTAATTTACTAAAACAATATGAGCAATTATCTACTTATTTAAGTGAAAAAAAAACACCATTATGATTTATCTACTTATTTAATGGTAATCAAAACTTTTTATGAATTAATGTTGGAAACCAAATTGAAGTTTGAAAATTCCTTAAAACAATACAGTACTAAATTTTATAGCATTCAAAACACTTCCAAGCTTATGAATACCCCTATTTATCTACAGTTGTATCTTAAAATGACATGTTTATAGCAAGAAAATAGTGTGCAAATACCTCAGAGTTGCTAGCATTTGTTGTGAGTGATGTAACAACAATCGTAGGCTCTTGTATCAGATCAAATCTATCCCCAGTCAGTTGAATATCAGTTCCTCCACTTAAAAAAAAAAAATAGAGCGAAAATTAGAAGCTACATGAATTAGGATGAGCTTCTGTTACCTACAAAATGAACATGCACCGAAAAGCAGTTTGTATTTTTTTAAACTGTGGATGAATAAATACTTAACAATTCAATACATGTAAATGAAAGAGAGATGCCTCCCATCAAAGCCTGGACATTAAGAAAACATGATAAAAGATCTGCAGTGATTTGGAGAAAAACGTATTTCTGTTTTAATACTTTGAGATATTAGTTTTTTTTTTTTTTATAGACTTTCAGGAAGAAATGTTCAGGAAGAAATGTTCTAATTGGCAACAAGAAAAAAAAAAACCCCCTTAAACTTTGAGATACATTGTTTTGCCATATCACATCCAAGGTGTTTAGACCCTTTATATACATTATCTGTTTTTTATTCATTAAGTAATAGAGAGGTGCAACTTATGTTTTCCCTCCCTGTTTTGACTCTGGTATCACCCATATCCGTACCTTATTTGAGTATGTATTTGTTTGCATCAATATTATAATGTATAGGGGGTAGTCCATGACAAGTAACATTTGACTTCTCCATATATGCATTTATCTTGATTTTATTAACTGTCGATACTTCGAATTTTATTATGTTGTACGTGTATCTGATAAATGATTTTTTGAATGTGTTTATTTTGCATTTGTGGAATAAAGTTGAATTGAATTGAACTATTGTCATTAAAAATGATGTTTGGTTCTTTTATACATTTTAGGGCAATTATGTGTCTTAATGGATTTCAAAATATTCTGGATTTACATAAACACCGTCATCAAAATCACTTTCATTCTTGTGTTTATAAACCAAATATGGCATGAACCGTCATTATAAAAAAGTTTGTCTTCCAAGCATAATAATATATTAATGAGTCCACCCCCTCCCCTTCTACAGAGACCATACTTATATTCATACTTACGACATGATTGATGCTGTTCTGTCGATCTCATCAATCCTTGGATTTGGCATGTATGTAAAGGTGTACTCTTCAAATTGTTTGACCACTTCATCAAAAGTCATGGTAAAAGATGTTAAGACCTCTTCATTATCTGGTATCATGCCTGTGATACAGGTTGCAGTGGTGTCTTGGATAGAACTGCAGAAAAAAAAATATCCATGAACATGGACAATCTCTTTTTCTGAATGGTATATAGTAAAAGACATGAGCAATATAATTCAGCAGATTTTGATAATAGCCCTTTATTGATGGATTCTGCCTAATACTTGAGAACACTGAGAAAAGCAATTTGTCTAAGGCCCTGTAATATTCATATACAAAATGGTCTATTACTCTTAATTACTTTTCATTAGGGTGGTATGTACGTATGTACATATCACCTCTTGTTATTGTCCGAATCTTCTTTTTTTTTTACTTTTTTTGTTTTCTGTACAATTCTTGTAGACACGATAACTCAAAAAATAATGCATTAAAGTATTTCAAACTTTCAGCAATGATAGATCATCATAAATTCTGAGCACTGAAATCTTTTCTAACTCATTAGCATAATGTGACGTCATCTAGACGCCATTTTGTAAAATCACATTATCAATCATAACTTCATAACTAATAATCATTGATAAATCATATTTAGTACACATAAACTTCAAATTGAAGCGCATCTTTTAGAACATAATGCGCGCGCGTAAGTACGCGCATTAAGGAATTACGCGCGTGCAAAAATTAAAAATGTTCAAAATCACTTTTTGGCTGAAGTAGAGTACGTTTCAGATCATTTTAAGCATTTCAAGAAAAAAATGCGCGCGCACGATTTTGCGCGCATTAATGCGCGTAGGCGAAGAATGCAGCTTCAGATCATTGATTTTTTGCTCTTACAGTAATCTTGATAATATTTACAACGATTTGACACCATAATCACTACTTTTTGGACTATTCATAACGAAATGATGGTCTGTTCAAGTTGGAACTACGCGCATACGCAGAATTTTGTCAATTTTACAAAAATATCATTTTTGGGGCCAAACATGCTACACAAATCCTGATAATTCTTCAGGATCAACGGCAACCCCAATATCTTTTCAGAGTTTGGATACAACCATAACTTGCAAATGCTTTTTTTTTTTTTTTTTTTTTTTTTATAAGTCCAAGAAGCGTTGGCGTCAAAAATTTGTGGCCAAAGAATCGTGGCTAGTTCAATGGAAGAGCGTCATTTTCCAAACAAAAAATAATTCGACAGCCTTTCGATAAATTGCTTGTAACGGTTGAAATTTTGAAACCGGTGTGTCAAAATCTAAAAATGCTCACAATTACGCGCCAATATTTATTATAAAGTATGTTTCAGGCCCATTTCAAGAATTTTGAAAATTTCCGCGCGTAAGCGCGCCGTGCGCCGCGTTTTGCGCGCACTTTGTAAATCGCATAAAAGTCGAGGGTTTTTTCTCTTGAATTGGCCAATTTAAGAACACTTTCTCTTAAGGAGTTTCTATATATTTTAAATCGTTTCCAGCCGACCATACAGACGCACGCGCTCATCAAATTTCAATTTCCGCGCGTGTGTCAATGGGGCCATTAACGTTAAAAATAACAAAACATACGTCTTTAGAATCCTCCAAAGCTCGTCAAAAAGATCGAAACCCTTTTTATTTTTTCTCATGTTCTGAAAGTTTATGACATAGTAAATAAAATCCACTTATAAAATGTGGGGTCTAAGGAATAAAACATCGGCATATTCTCATGCAAACTCAAAATTTCATTATTTTTTTTCAATTCAAATTTAGTCATTATCACGATAAATATTGGTTGATTTTCTCCCAAATGCTTTTCATGTTAAGGCTGAGACAGTTCCCAAAAGGTCGAATTGTAAAAGGTTATTAAATGTAAAATTCATCACATTACACAATTCATTTTTCTTCTTTTTCAAAAAGTTTATTTCACTCTCTCTTTCCGTTTCATTTTTGTTCTCTCTCTCCTGTAGCCAATTGCTGCATACTTCTTTGCATTACACATACATATCAGTACATACCACCGATAATTGTACGCATTACAATTATAAAGCTCTAGTTTTCATTTACATTTCATTCATTATCAGATTTCAGGACAACGAAACAATTCTCATGGCCCCAATTTCAAACATGTTCACATGTGTCTATGTGACCACATATATGATGTGATCAATACCTACATGTAGGTGATGGGACCCAGCATGCCTTTACAAGTTTTTGTATAACGGATGTAGAATGAACAAGTATTCATACTGTTACCAATACCCTGAAAAAAATGTTTGCATACTGTTCATTCAATTCAATTCAATTCAATTCAATAATAAAGTGATGAAATGAATTCTAACTCACATATCTGTACACTCTGCTTCTCCAAATGTAGCTGTAATGACCCTTCCTGTGTTCAGGAATGCCCCCCTGATAGTGATTTCAGTACCCCCTGCTACTGGTCCCTCTCTGGGGGTGAATCCTGTGATTACAGGATCCTAATAGCGAAAATAGGATGACATACATGTAATGTAGCTTTAAAATTTTACAGGATTTATAGATGAAACGAGTCTTTGAAAACATACATGTTTTTTTTTACATATTGATCTTAGGAGCCTTACATGTACTCTTTAAAAGGATAGATAGTAATGGGAAGTGCAAGTATGGTACCTTATATAAGCGTTGCCTTCATGGTATTCCAGATACTAAAACAAATTCCATTCTTTCTCTTATCAAATTATCTTCTTTAATATCATTTGAGCTCCAAATTACTATGGTTTAGTCTTATCAGTATCCACCACAGCTAAAGTAATGATGAAAAAAACAATTACCAGGTTCCCGTTTCTCAAATGACAAGTTAGTCATATCATATCAACCAACCACAAAGTTAGCTCCACTCATACAAACCTGTTTCACAAAGAGCTTTTTAGCTAGACAACTAGTGATATCTATAATATTGCAGAAGATGTCAATGAGTGATACCCTCTATCACGGTTTCGCTGATATTTAAAAATTGTATTTAAGTAAAACTTCCAAAATTACAGGGTACAAAAAAAACACCTGAAAAACAAAAATCGATCAAAAATTATATAAAATCTATGACGTGTGTGTTAAACTGCAAAATGTCACTTATTACATGTTTAGAAGGTGTTGATCACGAGTTTGATAAATAATAATGGTGGCTTCTCATATAGCGCTCAGGTCCGTCATGCATGACGCTCATGGCGCTTTACAAAGAATGTTTTTACACATTATTACACCGGTCATGGCTGACCAGGCCAAGTATGGAGCGCTCAATCATATCGGGTACCCAATTTGCACTTGGATGGGGAGGAGCATTGTAGACAAAACGCCCATGCCCTAGGACGTAAGTGTCATACCAGGGTTTGAACCCACAGTCCAGTGATATGACCACTAGACTATGACCCTGTCGGGACACAAGATGGGTACCCCCGCAAGTTTTAATTCAATAGTTTCTTAAACAGACCCTACAAATGGAGCTAGATTGAGATTTTTCCAATGACTTATGTTCATTGAGAAAAAAAAATCAAAAATACATCGGAAATTTTTGAAAGACCTATTCAAAATAACAAATCAAAAAATGTTTTGGGACCAAAAAATAAATCTTACTACCGATGTTGTATCTACAGGTCTTTTAATAAAGAACGTTTAAGTTTTTAAGGTAGGCTGATGATGCTTATATTATTTACATTATATATATTTTTTTTTATTGGATATAAAACCGCTCGATCGTTGAAAAAAGTTCGTCACATCTTATATTATCTATAGATTGAACGTGAATGAAAAATTCCTGAGTGCCGGAGTAAATACAATTCACTATACATCGCTTGCCCTGAATCAATTTAAATTGACGCTGTAGACTCTCTTCAAAACATATGACAGGTTCAGAGCCGTCATATTTATTCAGTTCGTTGTCCTCAATCTTGGCAGAAAGGGCTTCATGAAATGGTTTGTGTACAAGTAGTTCACTACCTCCGATTTAGTCAAGAAGTTAAGACTTATTACAGTAATGAGAAACGGGCCCTAATTCTCTCCTTGAACTCACCCTGTATTGAAATGTATTAGAGCTTGTCCCTGTTTTAGTATCTTCCCCTGACGTCACTGTGATTTCAATGAGTCCTGATATTGATTCAGTAGATATACCAGTCATACAGCTTACACTAGATATAAAGGGAAGAAAGACACCATTCGGCTAAATATATGCGAGAACTTTTTGCTAAAAATAAAACATCAAAATAAGTGGCAGAAGTTCCATAGGCAATTTTGCACTGTAACACATGGAATTAGAAAAAAATATTGTTTTTGACAACATCTTTACAGATGAGAATGCCTAGTCTGTTGGGTGATTCTTGAAGGTACTAGAAACTTTCACAAAACATGAACAGTAATTGAGATGACTCACTTCATAATAAAATTTATGATAATTTTGGTCGGTAGCACATGGGATCAGAAAAAAAGAAGTTTTTTTTCAAATATTTTACCTTGTTCACAAGACTCTCCCTAGTCTAAAAAGCATATCTAAACCTACATAGTTATATTTTCTAAACATGTAATAAAACATTGTAAAGACAAATGTTAATGTCAATACATTGTGTAGCCAAGGAGTAGCAACGTCTTGTGTAATAATTCGTTCTGATAAAAGAATAAATAAAAATACACCACAATAAACGAACATGCAAATGTAAAAAAAAAAAGAAAGAAAATTATTTTGTTTTACTTATAAGAAGGTGGGAGGTGCGATTATAAAACTGCAATTATTTAGCAATTAGCTCAGTAACATTTGTGAGATTATTGCAGACACATGATTGTGCTTAAAGACTAAAAAATAAAAGCTATGGGGTTGTGATATTTAATCGGAAATAGCCAAGATGATAGTGAGACAGAATATTATATATTTTTTAGTTGTACTTATGACAAGCATTTACAAAAATTATGAAAAATGTCATTTTTTTTTAAAATGCATTTTACTATTTTTTCATGGATATTAATAAGCCATAATGATTGTTATATGAACCTTGAAATGACCTTTTGACCTCATTTTCAAAAGATCATGTGCTCGCCTTTATGGTGATATATGACACATGAAAGATGTATATACCTTTACAAACCTACTTACACATTTGACAAAAAATGGTTACACAAATTTGAAAATCCCACTTGGGACCATAGCTCGGACTTGCCCATAAACAGTTAGAATTAAATGTTGTAGGCGGCTTACCAAAAGATATGTCCTTGTTCTTTCCCATGGCAGCCTGCATTGCAGGATTCTACACTGTACATTTTGTACATCGCATGACCTAATCCCCCCTCTTATTATTAAGTCAAAGGAAGAATAGGAAGATAACATTAGATTTACCTCTGTCCTGGCTGATAGAACACCCATTGTCAGTCAAATCACACTCTATGCCTTGAATAAGAATCTTGTTGTACATCCATCGAAAGTTCACTCCCAAGTCAGTTCCAATGATTTCTAATCTTGTTTGACCACCAACAGGGCCTGATAATGGGTTAAACTGTTTGAAGAAAACAAAGATTTCAATGTAAATAGTAAGGTGCATTTTCCCCTTAAAATATGACTGGCCCCACAAAATGAATTTGCCAAGATTATTCATACGACGTCATGTCACTGGCGTAAATCCGTAAAGAATGCTATTCATCTGGGGGGATATTACATAATAATACAAAGCATAACCCCCCCCCCCCTGATGAATAGAAAGCATAAGCAGATTACACATAATAGACATTTGTTTAATACCATTACAAACATGATGTTGTGAATTATGAAAAGATGTTTTGCTTAATATAATTATATTTAGCCAGAAAAATATTTTCATGCTCTACAACATAGATCCTATATACATTTCTTACATCTGTAATGACTGGTGCTGAACAAAGCTCGGTCTCATTCTGCCTGAGAAAAGTGTTGCTCTCACAAACATCATTCTCAATGACATTGCAGTCATCAACACACCAGCCACACTCCAGGATAGATGGTGTTGCTTCTTGGGATAAGCATCGGCTGCAGCTTCCACTGTTGACTGAGCACTTATACAGAGTAACTGCAACAGAAAAAAAAAAAACCAATAAACAAATATCAAGCACATGCACAAGAAATAGACTGTTTTAAACTTATTTCACAATTATTAACAATGTACTCATATTACTAATTACTATAGGCCCACAATGTATACAAAAATTTTATTGGGTACCAATAACAAACAAAAAAAAAAAAGAGAAAAAAGTATTAAGTATCATTAGAACATAACACAATTTACCATCATAATATCGACATTCCAGTGGAGATGACTTGTATACGCATAGCTTATAGTATAGTCATTCTAGGACAAAAAAGGGGTCAACCTCACACTAATTGCAAAAGAAAATCTGAAACATGTATCTTGATCAGTAAAGTCTCCTCTACAACATATCAAAAGTCCTAAGGATTTCGAGTGGTGGAAAGGGGTCAAAAGGTCAAAGGTCATTAAAGGTCATTTTTGGCCTAAAATCATGTAAAAATGATGTAATGTTATGTTTATTTCAATTTATAAATAGAAAAATTAGCAAAGCATTCTTATCAAAACTTGGGTCAATTATGTATAGAAATAAATGGACAGGTTTTGGTACTAACCATTTGAAGGTCAAAGGTCAGAGGTCAATAAACGTCAAAAACCTGGGAAAATGCCACGAAATTTCCTTTGTCCTAGCTATAACTTGAGACCCTCTACAGGTATGTCAACCAAACTTGGTTCAATGTTGTTAGGTGAATGAACCTGTAAGGTTTTGGTGATAAATATTTGAAGGTCAAAGGTAAGAGGTCAATAAAAATCCAAAATCCTGTGTAAATCTTTTGATAGTTCCTTTGGGCTTTAACTATAACTTGAGATCGACTAAAATAATGTCAACCAAACCAAGTGCAATCTTGATGTTGAAATGAACTTTGAAGGCTCATGAAGACCGGTATCTATTTAAAGGTCAAAGGTCAGATGTCAATAAATTTTGGGTCAATCATCATGAAAATGAACTTGTAAGATTTTGGGGGTAATCATAACTGGGGGCATTTCAACCAAACTTTGATCTATCATATTTATAAAGATAACTAAATAATGTTTTTTTGTGACTTCCATGAAGGTCAAAGGTCAGGGGTCACCAAATGAATGTCTAATTCCTGTAAAAAAAGAAAAGATGAGAAACTACTTTATGTTTGCAATGACTGATAGTTTCTGAATGTATGTCAAACAAACTTGAAGCAGTTCTGTATGAATGTAAGAAGATGAAATACAAAAGTTTAAATGACAACTATGCAAGGGCAATGGTCATTAAATGTCATTTTAGCTTAAAATCCTGTTCCAAAACAA
>CALNVZ010002100.1:67021741-67042074 GCA_940671915.1 Paracentrotus lividus | reverse complement strand
CCCCCCCCCCCACAGAAAAGGGGCAATATTTGAAGAAAATGAAATCAGTGACAGCATGATGGGGTTTTGTTTCAAAATGCCATTCCAAAAGCAAGATTACTAAATTAATCCATCTATAACTTAATAGACTGAAAAACACAAGCTTCCAACATGTCACATATTTATATTCTAGAATCAATAAATGTTGATTGCTTCAAGGAATTCCAACCTTTTAATATTTTGAATGAAATGCATGGATTATTCTTATTTAACTAGACATGAGCATCAGTAGAGAGAAAAGAAGTTAAATACTCTTTACCTGTATTCTAGTTAAACAGTGCAAATTTTTATCTAATTAATAAAGATAGAAAATGTGGGTTATTTGACTATACAAACAAATGTTTAAATAAGGCTTATCACATGCGGTTACAAAAATGTTTCAAATGTGAATAAGGATATAATTTATATTCTTTGGATTAGACAAATGAGTTTTTAGTTTTTGTATAGATTGATGGTGGTTATCTGTACCTTGTAATTCTAATACAGCTAGTTCTCAATGAACGTGATGAACCATTCTTATACGTGCTATGTTTTTAATTAAAGACTTTAAATGTTTTCTTTTAAAGTACTTCTCATCTCTAAACACTCAGCCCCCAAATAGTGTTCAGAATTTACTTCTCTTATTCCATATTCACTGTAAAGTATCTAAAATTGCCACCTGGTCAGTTTTTGTTTGACTGTTAATATTTTTTTTTCTTTTTAATTTGTTAAGGTGGTACCAAAAACAAAAAAATATATATATAGAAGTTTTTCAATTTCAATATAAACACTTGTCTATAAGCCCTTGTCGACAAAACTTTTGGAAATGGCAAGTGTACTATCCCTAATACCGTTAACTCTTCATGCTGAGTGTCAGAACTATAGAAACCTTGGCATAACCCGAAGGATAAGAATCAACTTGGAGTAAATGCGAGAGGTCACGGTGAAGTGATGCAGCTTTTTTAATTATTTACATCTACATAATGATAGTACTGTCTCTTAAATATTTTTGTTTTCTACTGATCTATTATTCAAAGAAGGGATAATGTAGAAACATTAGATGTTAACCGAATTTAAAAACAAAAAAGTTTAAAAACAGTTTCAGAGTAATATCAACTCCACTGCAGTCAAGAAATCAAGTATACAAAAATGCCACTGCTACGTGTAGGCTATTATGCAATATAGAATTACAGAAGTTAACATTTTCTTCTTATTATTAAAAGACATGATGCTATTCATATTCCTGTAAGAAATAAAGACATGAATGTTATGCATAGTGGTGTTTCAAATCATTGTTCCTAGCTTTAATATTTTCATAATGAGTGGAATATGTAATTGTTTTATCTGTGTTGATTAAATTGCTGAATAGGCTTATACCAAGAGCAGCAAAAATATTTTCAAAATATAAGATTTGTTTTAAATTCCAGGTTGCCTATCGATAATGGCGATTTGATATGATGTGGATATAATACCGACAAAACTGGATGCGAGAGATTGTGGAAGCATGTTTTATGAGAATGATGTTCATTAATCTTGGTTTACTACTAGGAACCGACACCAATGATCATGATAATATCCACAGTTAGCATTTAAGAGAAAAAAGTATAATAAGAGAGAGGAGAAAGAAAGATAGATAGATAGATTGAGAGAGAGATAGATAGATAGAGAGGGAGAGAGAGAGAGAGGAGAGAGAGATAGGGGGTGGGAGGAGAAGCAGAAAATTGACAATGATGAAGACTGTTGATTCCAAATAATGTTCTAAAAAAAAAAGGTGCGATTGTACTACACTTGCAAGGTGGGGCGGATGAATCGGGGAGGGGGGGCACACCGCCACCGACCCAATTTTTCACGCACCACAAAATCAATACCGAAATGCCCCCCCCCCCCCTTGTTACCTGAGAAAGGACCCTTGTAATGCCAAAAAGAACTTTCTAACTTCTTAAAATCCCATTGAAATTTCTTATTGAAAAGGATGACTGGATACTAAGAATACCGGTTTTTCTTCACAGGCCCTTATTTCTTTTTAACAAAAAATTTTCTGCGCGGACGCCATGCGACTGACCAAAAAGTCAACACGCAAATGAAGCAAATGCAGGAAAATAAGGGGCTTCAAACAAAATATCCCCCTGCTGGAGGAATAGTGACAGAATGTTGGAGGCAAGTTGACACATAGTGTAGGGGGGGGGGGGGGGAGCGTAGGGATATCTACTAAAACTCAATTATATCTAATGTCATGTCATGTCATAAATCAAGACTAAACCTGTTTTTCATTTATTTCGTTTTAACATAGAGGTACTATTTCGATCTTTACACAATCACACTGTTCATTTCAATCCATCTGGCAAGAGAACTACAAGCCTGTAGGCTATCATAAACATAATATTTAACTCAAGAAAATGACAAAAATCAATAGTGGGGGGAGGGGGGGGGGGAGCCTAAAATCCCAGTAAGGTTGGGGGAACGTCCAAGATGTAACCAGGGTCCCGAAATTGAAGACGGGGACGAACACAGAACACATCTATCAAGATATTTTAGCCGAGCAAAATGATGTTGCTGGAGCAAAATATAAATATTCCACCTCTAAAAGTTCTTCTAAGTGACTTCATTTTATAAACAGATATACCTTCCTTTTGTCAATGCAGTCATTTGATGAATAACAAGGGGTTTCAAATTAATTTCCTGCACGACAATCTCACGCATGCAAAACGACTTCGCCACCGACTTTTTAGGCAATGTCGTGCTTCGTGTGAACAGGATTTTGAGTGTGTCGTGCACGTCGTGTCACTGTGTCGTGTCGTTTGTCGTTTGTCGTGTTTGGTGTGCAGAGGCCTCTGAACGAGAAGGACGTACTACGAACATGGTATCTAACTTTTATCATGCTGCGCATAGGCACTTTTATTGACGGTTTGGACGTGCTACGAACGGTATAGAGTGAACGAGCCGTTTACTCGGTCTGAACTGGATAACAACGTATTGCGGACGCGATAAAGACGGAATTGACGTAACGAGAATTATTTATTAACTGCCTAGTATCGTATTCAAGAAATTATTTTTCAAAGTTAACCCGACCAAAGCCCGTTCAGCAATTTTTTAAAGAACGGGCAAGAACGGGCAAGAACGTTATAGAACGACCTCAGTGTGACAGCCCCCTTAAGCATGTTTTATATGAGTTCAAATGCGATCTTACATGTATGTAAATACAGTGCGAATTTCAGAAACCTCGAATGTGTGGAAACTACATGCAAGAAAACAGCAACGACAGTATATACTTCAAATAAAACAGGTCAAATATTTGACTAAATCAACTCAGTATATTGTATCTCAAAAATAGATATTTTACAAATACATTTTCATAATATATACATGTATATTCAATTAAAATAATATGCTTCAAATCATAATTTGAATATCTAACTTGATTATTTTATATACAAGGTACTAGAAGTACAGATTTATACATGTAAAAGTGGAAACATGTCGTAAAATGAGAATCAACATATTCTTTTTTATTCATAATAACTTATTGAAAATAATTGTCATACTTGGTTTACATATTACCTCTCTATCATCACAAATAATGTTGTCATTAGTGAATGTAGTACTGGATACTCTTTCTTCTACACCCTCAATGTTCAGGATGCACTCATAGGTAGTGTCCTGAAAAAAAATAATAACATGGAGCTACATATAAGTGAATGCTTTAGTTTAATTTAATTGAATTTTATTGAAGTCAAGTGTATATATACATGTACATTAGCCAAAATATGTGATGGAAACAAATATACATAAATGCACCTGTATTACAGAAAATCGTGTATTTATTTGTAACAATAATTTACCTACATGCCATTTCACAGCAGAAAATTAAATGCTGTGTCATAATCTTACTTTACCCTCCAAAGGGTTCACTGTACACACATTTAATATACAGTACATACATAATATATAAGCAAATGTGAATTATCACACGATTGTATTTGCAAAAAAAAGTCCCCTTGAATTATTCTAGAAAATAAATTTACCCTTGTAGGAAGATTCTTTGCAGCCAGTGAGTAACCTGAAGGTATACTGACTGGTATAAGAAACATTTCTATTGCACCAATCAGCTTCGGGCAAAACACCTGTCCTCGATTCCCAGTACCTTCAGGATTCTACAGAGAGAAGACAGTTTGAAAGAAAAACAATTATGGTGTCAAAATAATCCTGAGCTTTCAATCCTAGCAGAATCTTTGTCAGAGACAGAGTGACAAACATGAATAATGAAAAACAGCACCAATGTACATGTACATGTATTTGATACATGCATTTAAAATCACTACACTGTATACTTTTTAATACATTCACATCAAATAACTGCATAAAATTTTATGCGGAAATTGTTTTTATTCAAAATGGTATTCATATTCATGATAACTTCCTGATTTAGGCGGCTCACCAAATGGGAATGTCGTTGGTCAGCCACACAGTGCCGAGTAATCCCCAAGTCTGGTCGCACACAGCCAAACAAGGGCATTACCTTTTGGTAAGCCGCCTTACGTTTCATCTAATGTATTGCAAAACAACTATCCTACAGCAAAGAAACTAGGACAGATATCTGTCCAAGGTTACAATTCATCTCCATCAAAATATTTCAAAACATATTTATAACTTTTATTTAACAAACGGGTATACCTCTGTAAAATATTATATACTAACATAATCAGATATATCTTTTATAGGGTTAATAGGACAACTACCCCTGGAAAATTGGACCCCCCCCGGACAACTAACCCCACCAAAAATCTATCCCTAACTCTACACCTATCCCCACCCAATATCTAGAGGTTATATTATATAGCTGCCCTTGGGTGGTAATTGTAGAGGAGGTTGGCTACATAGGCCTAAATGTATTTCTTTGTTGTGAAACTTGGCTTACATTTTCTCCAATAACCACTGTTTCTCCTGACTGACACAAGCTGCTATCATCTGTACACCTGTTGTCATAAACACACCAGTCACAGGGGTATGGGCTTGTGACACAAGATGAACAACTGTAAAGAATAAAAGTGGGAAAATATTAATAAGTGCAAATCATAAAAATACATAAGAAAGTATTGTTCAGTACACATGTGTTTTGTAATTTTGCTGAATATTCATAACCCTCAAATGTATTGTACATGTACATAGTTTAATTGATTACCTAAAAATGCATGTTGGACAGCACTTGATAGTATCAAATGTTATAAAATATAGTCGGGAGGATGCCTATTTTAATATTAGGGGAGGGTCCACGAAGCTACTTTTCACAAATTGTATTTTGCAATATAACTGCTGAAATGCCCTTTTTTAAAGAAAAAGAAAAACATTACCGATAAAAAATTAACATAGGGAAAATGTTCAAAAATAAGGTTTCAAATTTCACAAAATATAAATGGCTGAAAAGGGATTCAATGGCCATTGAGATGATACTTGAGTACATAATATTGTCCCGATTCACCAAAGCTTCAGCACATTAATGCCAGTTGTTATTATCCGCAACTTATAAGACTATATTTTAGTCTTCATAGGAGAATAGGCTAAGTGGAAACGTTTCCATTGATGCAGACAAACATCCTAATATGAGAAAAAGGCCTCTTAGACCCTTGGCCTTGTGGGAAAAATCCTAGACCTCGTGGACCCTCGGCCTCGTGGGAAGACCTGGGGGGTGTTTCACAAAGAGTTAAGTAGACTTAAAGTCGCACTTCTACGCGCATCCTGTTTTATAACGCGCAATTTAATTGATAGATTTCACAATGGCGCGCATCCCCTGAGCATGCTCTGACCAATGATGTGATGCGTAATATAATGCACAAAAATAACAAGTTAAGTGCGATTTCTAAGTCTACTTAACTCTTTGTGAAACACCCCCCTGGAATATTATCCCTTTCACCACATCCCTCTTTTTTATGCCCTTTTAACAGGAATATGTTTCTGATATGATATTAAAATATGAATTATTACCAACAAAATATGAAGAAAAGTTATCTGGAAAAAAATATCTTACGATTTAATGTGACTGCAGTCGAAGAAGATGAAATCCGTGCTGACAAAGTTGATATCAGTTTCAGTTGAAACAATAGAAAGTGTTGATGTCACATGGTTTACTAGCAATCAAATGAAAATAACAGTAAAACAGTTATGTTTTCATCAAGCCCTAAATGTTGCCAATATATTGTAATAAAATTGAGTTTGGCATTAATGTGCATCAGAATTTTAAAACTAAAGATTGCACATAATTAAAAGTATAATGTTACATGTATTATGTTTATACAGTATACATGCACATTTAATTGAATAGTGACCAAGGATTGTTTGAAGCATTCCATGTTGCTACAAGAGAGCTTAACCCACTAAAACTTGGCCTTGGGCTGGGGTCTATGGAAAACGTGTGTTAAAGTGATATCAGCGTTTCTTCAACAGGTTAATTCGAAGAGAGCTCAGATTATTAAAAAAAAGAAAAAAAAAAAAAAAAAACCTAACAATAATTATGTAAGCATTATCATTAATTTATAGTGTAGTCTTTTTCCTAATGAGTGACACAACATTTGCTAAAGCCTTTATTTGTCTAAGATGTAGGTTTAGAATAATGTCATAAAATATACCTGAACTCTAAAATTATATAAGTTATGCAATTTTCTAGTTCTGGTTCTGGTTAAACATAAGCTCTAGGGCTTAAGTTAGTCATTCGATTTAATAGAGCCTTATTATTAGGCAATTGTCACAGAAAAAATACCAAGGAATCTATACATGTTATATAAAAGCAATGTATTTACCTCCATTTGGAATGGGAGGTACTCCGCTTGATGGAGGGCTTGTACATGTGACTGCAGTACCGGTAGTAAAAGCAGAAGATATGTAGGAGTCAAAGGCACATTCATATTGGTAGCTTTCAGTCAGAACTGGGAGCTGTTGTACTGTGATGGTAATCTAATACAAGGAGAGAAAAAAACATTATCTACAGAGGCATCAGAATACATGTACAATGTATGCATCATCCAATTGACTTCTGAATTCCATAGACCACAAAAAGCCCCTTTCTTGTCTAAAATGGGTTAAAATTTTGTGTGGTTTTTATTTGTTGTTGTTGTTGTTGTTTTTTTCTTTTGTTTTTAAAATATTTCACTAATCAAATGAGAAATCTCAACGTAAAAAAAAAAGGTGATATACTTTATAAATACAAGAACACGTAAAAAATGAATGTTGACAAACACTCTATCCCGTGGTATGTAGAATAACGCTCCAATTTAACATAATTGATATAGGTTTTCCCGGTCGATTTTAAGCTCATTTCAATCGAATTCGTTAATGTTCAGTCAATTTAAACGATACCTTCCCGGAGCGGGGCTATCGGTAATTTAAGTTAACGTTTAGAGCAATCGATTTCGTTTATGTTCTTTCATAATCGTTAATAATTATTCGTATTCGTTTATGTGCGATCAAAAGTGTTTATGTGCAGTGAACTTCGTCAATGTGCATGAAATCAAATTCGTGCGATCAATTAAAAAAATTCCCAGCTGTAAAAAGGAAGTGGAGGTGAGCTGCCAGCAGTCAAATTTGTTTTTAAGCATGCAATTTAAAACGTTTGAGGCCTATCCATGTGAACACACGAAGCAAGGGGGTGGCGCCCATGGTAAACACAAAAATAAATTTATAAGCAATAATTTGTAATCAGAGGCTGCGGAACGAATTTGAAAGTGGGGGGGGGGGGCAATTTTTTTCTAAAAAGGGGGCCCTTTACCTGAGTGGCATAATAGGCAAAATTTATGGGATAGGGAGGGGTTGGGTATAAAAGTAGTATTTTAGTTATTATGCTCTTCAATAATTATTGATTTTTAAGAGATTAAAAGTGCCCCCTTTTAAAAGAAAAAATGTACATTTTAAAGTTTAAGCAACATTTAAAGTTTAAGCAAAATTACAGTTTTATTACACACTTAAAGCAAAGTGTAAAATTATTTCCCCATGATAATACAGATTTACATGTTTTAAATGATTTTTAAAAACATGAGTGCTAGAAAGGGCATCAAAATACGTTTAGAGGGATGTAAATAGGCCTATGTGCTTCTGACAACACTCTTTTACAATAGTTGCCTCCGGCAGCAGGGTAATTGGTCTCATGCGTTTTTCTAATTGGTATTCCCTTTTTATGCGAGGTCGCATAGCGACCGAGCGGAAAAATGTGGGTTTAAAAAAAGAAACTGTGGAGGAAAAGGGTTATTTTTAGTAACAAGAGTGCTCCTTTTTTACAAAAAAGTTGTCCGTGGGCCTTTCAAGAAATCTAAAAAGTTTTTTTTTTTTAATAATATGAAAAGTGTCCTTTGTAGCCAAGAAAATAGGACACTTTTAGTAACGAAAAGGGACAATTTGTTATTTTTGTTTTGCGGCATTCGGTCATCGAGAACGTCATCATGTAATGGTCACAGGGTACGGTTTATTGGTCAATATTGTCGATCTTGCATCTGTTCTCTCTCTTTTTTTCTTTCCTTTTCTTTTTTTGTTTTTGTTTTTGTTTTTGCTTTTGTTTTTGTTTTGCTGGGTGATGGGGGCCGCGCCTGTCTACGAGCTATTTGGTCTAATATGAGTTTTATTTAATACATACTTGATATACTTGTCACTTGGTCTATTTACCATTTCAGGCGTGGATCCAGGGGCCCAGCGGGAAAGCCCCCACCCCCAGCAAAAAAAAAAAAAAAGAGGAAAATGGTAGAAAAAATAGATTGCCGACCCGACTGACCAATCTAACCCCCCCCCCAAATGGCCGTTACATGATGACCTTGTTATGGCCGAAGGCCGAGAAATTTTAACACCCTTCCCGCCCCCACCCCCTCATGTTATGCAAGTTTCTAATGAATAGAGTGAGGATGGGGGCTGCAGATCCTACTCTGTTTTTTTATACACATTAGTTTTGTTTTTATTGTAATTTTGTGGGTAAACATTTCGTTTTCGAGCAGACATATAGTTTTTGAATTCATTCTGATAAAAACGCAAACATTATAGGCCTATTCAATTTATGTTTTTTTTTTGTTTTTGTGCGTGTGTGTTTTCCAGCTCAGGCTCCCCCTTCCCCCATGATCAGCCTCTTTTCTGACAAAAACACTTTACGGCCCCCTCCAAGTTTCATTTTCCTACCCGAACCTATCATTTCTAATTTGTATACAGTTATTTCTAAAGTGGATGCCCCAAAACGAATTTGAATTCACCAGAAGACGGGAATTTTACGAATGGACGAATTTGAGCGAACATTGACGAATGCGACTGCTCACAACAGCAAAAGTCGTCGGCGCAATTTTCAATTGGATTGAACGGTGTTTGATTTTGGCTACACACAAACGAATTTCATTGCAGATTTGTAATCGCGATCAAAATCCTGATGAAAGCGCTCGAAAGAAATGTCAAATGATCAAAGATAGTTTAAACTTGGACCGGAAAACCTATACTATCAAGTTATGATCAAAACTGCTTGCAACACCCTGAAAAATTGACGATTTGTATGAAAAGATTTTCTGATTATCACAATTGCATTACTTCTTGTTTTGTCAGATGATAAGGTAGAGTGTTTGGTTGAACCTCAGAGATGGATATACATTGAAGAGCATTGTAAGATAACCATCGAGTTGACTCTATCAGGAAAGGGACATGTCTCATATCTTGTACACCTTTGAAATGAATCAATAAAAAAATTGATCAATTCAAATGATTTGTAAGTTAATAGCGTGCATTCATTAACCAGTCAGGCATAATTGAACAATTATATTTGTTCGACACCTATAAGTAATCTAATTATCTCTCTTTTTAAAAAAAATTATATTATTATTTTATTGGGCAAAGAAAATATACATTGAGAACATATAAAACAATGAACAGTGTATATCTAGATATATTCCTAAATTTCTTTAAATAAATAAACCAACCTATCTTTGTGAAAGCGCTCAATAAATAACAATTATTGTTATCTTTTATTTTTTATGATATTTCGTTCTTGAATGAAGCCACTTAACCCTTCTAGATTTTTTTTTCATTTGATTTTTTTATTTCTCTTCGGCATTTGTAAAGTACAAAAATAAAACGATAACAAAACTTTTGGTATATAATCAAACATTACATTTTTATAATGTTAGATAAATACTCCATTGAACTCGGGTAAATTTGCATTCATAATAAGGGAGTTTCCAAAACAAGCTTTCCAACTATGTCACATATTTATTATTCTAGAATCAATAATAATGTTGATTGCTTCAAGGAATTCCAAACCTTTTAAATTTTGAATGAAATGCATGGATTATTCTTATTTAACTAGACAATGAGCATCAGTAGAGAGAGAAGTTAAATACTTTTCCTGTATTCTAGTTAAACAGTGCAAATTTTTATCTAATTAATAAAGATAGAAAATTGGGTATTTGACTATACAAAAAATGTTTAAATAAGGGCCTTATCACATGCGGTACAAAAAATGTTTCAAATGTGAATAAGCGATATAAATTTATATTGCTTTGGATTAGACAAAATGAGTTTTTAGTTTTTTTGTATAGATTGATGGTGGTTATTCTGTCCTTGTTTAATTCTAATAACAGTAGTTCTCATGAACGTATGAACATTCTTATACGTGCTATGTTTTTTATTAAAGACTTTAAATGTTTTCTTTTAAAGTACTTCTCATCTCTAAACACTCGCCTCCCAAATAGGGTTGCAGCAATTTAAAACTTCTCTTATTCCATATTCACTGTAAAGTATCTAAAATTGCCCACCTGGTTTCAGTTTTTTGTTTGACTGTTAATATTTTTTTTTCTTTTTAATTTGTTAAGTGTGGTACAAAAACAAAAATATATATAATAGAAGTTTTTCAATTTCAATATAAACACTTGTCTATAAGCCCTTGTCGGACAAAAACTTTTGGAAATTGGCAGTGTACTATCCCTAATACCCCGTTAACGTCTTCAATGCTCGAAGTGGTCAGAAGCTATAGACCTGGCATAAACCAGAAGGATAGAAATCACTTGGAGTAAATGCGAAGGTCACGGTGAAGTGTGCAGCTTTTTTTAAATATATTTTACATCATACCATAATGATTAGTACTGTCATCTTAAATATTTTTGTTTTCTACTGATCTATTATTCTAAGAAAGGGATAATTGTAGAAACATTAGATGTTAACCGAATTTTTAAAAAACAAGTTTAATAACAGCGTTTCAGAGTATTATACACTCCACTGCAGTCAAGAAATCAAGTTACAAAAATGCACCTGTACGTGTAGGCCATTATGCAAAATATGAATTACAAGAAGTTAACATTTTTCTTCTATTATTAAAAGACATGATGCTATCATATTCCTGTAAGAAATAAAGAACATGAATGTTATGCATGTGGTGGTTTGCAAATCATTGTTCCTAGTTCTAATATTTTTCATAATGAGTGGAATATGTAATTGTTTTATCTGTTTTGATTAAATTGGCGATAGGCTTATACCAAGAGGCAGCAAAAAATATTTTCAAAATATAAGATTTGTTTTAAATTCCAGTTGCCTATCGATAATGGACGATATTTTGAATATGATGTGGATATAATACCTGACCAAAAACTGGATGGAGAGTATTGTGGAAAGCATGTTTATGAATGATGTCATATAATCTTGGTTCTACTACTAGGTAACCGACACAATGATCATGATAATATCACAGTTAGCTATTTAAGAGAAAAAAGTATAATGAGAGAGGAGAAAGAAAGATAGATAGATAGATGTGAGAGAGAGATAGATAGATAGATGAGGGAGAGAGAGAGGAGAGAAGAGAGGAATAGGGGTGGGAAGGAGAAGCATGAAAATTGACAATGATGAAGACTGTTTGATTCCAAAATAATGTTCTACAAAAAAGGTGCGATTGTACTAACACTTGCAAGGTGGGGCGGAATGAATCGGGGAGGGGGGGGCACACCGCACCGCCAAATTTTTTCACTGCACCACAAAATCATACCTGAAAAATGCCCACCCCCCCCCCTTGTTTGAGAAAGGACCCTTGTAATGCCAAAAAGAACTTTCTACTTCTTAAAAAATCCCATTGAATTTCTTATTGAAAAGGATGGCACTGGATACTAAGAAATACGCGGGGTTTTTCTTCACAGGCCCTTATTCTTTTTAACTAAAATATTTTTCTGTTTCGCGACCGCCATGCGACAACCAAAAAGTCACACGCATTAATGAAAGCCAAATGCAGGAAAATAAGGGGCTTCAAAACAAATATCCCCTGCTGGAGGCAATAGTGACAGAATGTTGGAGGGCAAGTTGAACATAGTGTAGGGGGGGGGGGGGGGGAGCGTAGGGATATCTACTAAAAAACTCATTATATCTAATGTCAGTCATGTCAATAAATCAGACTAAACCTGTTTTTCATTTATTTCGTTTTTTAACATAGAGGTACGCTATTTTCGAACTTTTTAAGCAAATCACACTGTTCATTTTCAATCCATCTGCAAGAGAACTAACAAGCCTGTAGGCCTATCATAAACATATATAATTTAACTCAACGAAAAATGACAAAAATCATAAGTTGGGGGGGGGGGGGGGGGAGCCTAAATCCCAGTAAGGTCTTGGGGAACGTCAAGATGTAACCAGGGTCCGCGAAATTGAAGAGCGGGGACGAAAAGAACAAATTATCAAGATGATTTTTAGCCGAGCAAAAATGATGTTTGCTGGAGCAAAATATAAATATTCCACCTCTAAAGTTCTTCTAAGTGACTTATTTTATAAACAGAGGATATACTTCCTTTTGTCAATGCAGCATTGGATGAATACACAAGGGGGTTCAAATTTAATTTCCTGGCACGACAATCTCACGCATCAAAACGCACTTCGCCACCGACTTTTTAGGCAATGTCGCTGCTTTTCGTGTGAACAGGATTTTGAGTGTGTCGTGCACGTCGTGTCACACTGTGTCGTGTCGTTTGTCGTTTGTCGTGGTTTGGTGTGCAGAGTGCCTCGCTGAACGAGAAGGACGTACTACGAACATGGTATCTAAACTTTTATCTGCTGGCGCATAGCATCGGTTATTGACGGTTTGGACGTGCTACGAACGGTATAGAGTGAACGAGAGCCGTTTACCCTCGGTCTGAACTGGAATAACACCGTATTGCGGACGCGATAAAGACGGAATTGAGTAACGAGAATTATTTATTAACTGGCCTAGTATCGTATTCAAGAATTATTTTTCAAGTTAACCCGACCAAAGCCGGCGTTCATAGCACTTTTTTAAAGAACGGGGCAAGAACGGGCTAATGAAACGTTATAGAACGAACTCAGTGTGACAGCCCCTTAAGCATGGGTTTTATATGAGTTCAAATGCGACTCTTACTATTATGTAAAATACAGTGCGAATTTCAGAAACCTCGAATGTGTGGACTACATGCAAGAAAACAGAACGACAGTAATAGTATTCAAATAAACGGTCAAATATCTTGGACTAAATCAAACTCAGTATATTGTATCTCAAAATTAGATATTTTACAAATACATTTCATAATATATGACTGTATATCATTAAAATAATATGCTTCAAATCAATAATTTGAAATATTAACTTGATTATTTTATAGTGACAAGGTACTAGAAGTACAGATTATACATGTAAAAGTGGAAACATGTCGTAAAATGAGAATCAAAACATTTCTGTTTTTTATTCATAATAACTTTATTGAAAATAATTGGTCATACTTGGTTTAACATAATTACTCTCTATCATCACAAATAATGTTGTCATTAGTGATGTAGTACTGGATACTCTTTCTTTCACGTACACCCTCAATGTTCAGGATGCACTCAAGGTAGTGTCCTGAAAAAAAATAATAAATGGAGCTACATATAAGTGAATGCTTTAGTTTAATTTAATTGAATTTTATTGAAGTCAAGTGTATATATACATGTACAATTAGCCAAAATATGTGATGGAAACAATATACATAAATGACCTGTATTACCAAAAATCGTGTATTTAATTTGTACAATATTACCTACATCATTTACAAGTGCAGAAAAACTTAAATGCTGTGTTCATAATCTTTACTTTACCCTCCCCTAAGGGTTTCACTGTACCACATCATTTAATATACAGTAACATATACATAATATATAAGGCAAATGTGAATTATGCACACGATTGTAATTTGCAAAAAAAAGTCCCTTGAATTATTCTAGAAAATAAATTTACCCTTGTAGGAAATTCTTTGCAGCCAGTGAGTAACCTGAAGGTATACTGACTGTATAAGAAACATTTAATAATTGGGCAACCAATCAGCTTCGGGCAAAACACCTGTCCCTCCGATTCCCCATGTACCTTCAAGGATCAACAGAGAGAAGACGTTTGAAAGAAACAATTATGGTGTCAAAATAATCCTGAATGCTTTCAATCCTAGCAGAATCTTTGTCAGATGACAGAGTGACAAACATGAATAATTGAAAAAGCACCAATGTACATGTACATGTATTTGATACATGCATTCTAAAATCAACACTACAACTGTAATAACTTTTTAAATACATTCACATCAAATACTGCATAAAATTTTTATGCGAATTGTTTTATTCAAAAATGGTATTCATATTCAATGAATAACACTTCCTGATTTAGGCGCTTACAAAAATGGGAAATGTCGTTGTCAGCCACAAACAGTGCCCGAGTATCCCCAAGTCTGGGTTCGCACACAGCCAAACAAGGGCATTACCTTTTGGTTAAGCCGCTTACGTTTCATCAATGTATTGCAAACAACATATCCTACTAGCAAGAAACTAGGTAAAGATTCTGTCCAAGGTTTACAATTCATCTCATCAAAATATTTCAAAAAAGCATATTTATGAACTTTTATTTAACAACGGGTAAACTCTGTAAAATATTATATACTAACATAATCGATATATCTTTTATAGGGTTAATAGGACAACTACCCTGGAAAAATTGGACCCCCCGGACAACAAACCCCACCAAAAATCTATCCCTAACTCTAACCTATCCCATACCCAATATCTAGAGGTTTATTATATAGCTGCCCTTGGTGTAATTGTAGAGGAGGTTGGCTACATAGGCCATAATGTATTTCTTTGTTGTGAAACTTGGCTTACATTTTCTCAATAACCACTGTTTTCTCCTGACTGACACAAGCTGTATCATCTGTACAACCTGTTGTCATAAACACACCAGTCACCAGGTGGTATGGGCTTGTGACAGCAAAATGAACAACTGTAAAGAAATAAAGTGGGAAATATAATAAGTGCAAATCATAAAAAATACATAAGAAGTATTGTTCAGTACACAATGTGTTTTGTAATTTTGCTGAAATATTCATAACCGCTCCAAAAGTTATGTAATGTACATCATTTAATTGATACCTAAAAATGCATGTTGGACAGCAACTTGATAGTATCAAATGTTATAAAATATAGTCGGGAGATGCCTATTTTAATATTAGGGAGGGTCCACGAAGCTACTTTTCACAAATTGTATTTTGCAATATAACTGCTGAAATGCCCTTTTTTAAAGAAAAGAAAAACATTACGCGATAAAAATTAACATAGGGAAAATGTTCAAAATAAGGGTTTCAAATTCACAAAATATAAATGGCTGAAAAGGGATTCAATGGCCATTGAGATGATACTAGGTACATAATATTGTCCCGATTCACCAAAGCTTCAGCACATTAATGCCAGTTGTTATTATCCGCAACTTATAAGACTATATTTAGTCTTCATAGGAGAATAGGCTAAGTGGAAACGTTTCCATTGATGCAGACAAACATCCTAATATGAGAAAAAGGCCTCTTAGACCCTTTGGCCTTGTGGGAAAAATCCTAGACCTCGTGGACCCTCGGCCTCGTGGGAAGACCTGGGGGTGTTTCACAAAGAGTTAAGTAGGACTTAAAGTCGCACTTCTACGCGCATCCTGTTTTATAACGCGCAATTTAATTGATAGATTCACAATGGCGCGCATCCGCTGAGCATGCTCTGACCAATGATGTGATGCGTAATATAATGCACAAAAATAACAAGTTATAGTGCGATTTCTAAGTCTACTTAACTCTTTGTGAAACACCCCCTGGAATATTATCCTTTCACCACATCCCTCTTTTTATGCCCTTTTAACAGGAATATGTTTCTGATATGATATTAAAATATGAATTATTACCAACAAAAATATGAAGAAAGTTATCTGGAAAAAAATATCTTACGATTTAATGTGACTGCAGTCGAAGAAGATGAAATCCGTGCTGACAAAGTTGATATCAGTTCAGTTGAAACAATAGAAAGTGTTGATGTCACATGGTTTACTAGCAATCAAATGAAAATAACAGTAAAACAGTTATGTTTTCATCAAGCCCTAAATGTTGCCAATATATTGTAATAAAATTGAGTTTGGCATAATGTGCATCAGAATTTTAAAACTAAAAGATTGCACATAATTAAAAGTATATATGTTCATGTATTATGTTTATACAGTATACATGCACATTTAATTGAATAGTGACCAAGGATTGTTTGAAGCATTCCATGTTTGCTACAAGAGAGCTTAACCCACTAAAACTTGGCTTGGGCTGGGTCTATGGAAAACGTGTGTTAAAGTGATATCAGCGTTTCTTCAACAGGTTAATTCGAAGAGAGCTCAGATTATTAAAAAAAAGAAAAAAAAAAAAAAAAAACCTAACAATAATTATGTAAGCATTATCATTAATTTATAGTGTATCTTTTCCTAATGAGTGACACAACATTTGCTAAAGCCTTTATTTGTCTAAGATGTTAGGTTTAGAATAATGTCATAAAATATACCTGAACTCTAAAATTATATAAGTTATGCAATTTTCTAGTTCTGGTTCTGGTTAAACATAAGCTCTAGGGCTTAAGTTAGTCATTCGATTAATAGAGCTATTATTAGGCAATTGTCACAGAAAAAATACCAAGGAATCTATACATGTTATATAAAAGCAATGTATTACCTCCATTTGGAATGGGAGGTACTCGCTTGTGGAGGTTGTACATGTGACTGCAGTACCGGTAGTAAAAGCAGAAAGATATGTAGGAGTCAAAGGCACATTCATATGGTAGCTTTCAGTCAGAACTGGAGCTGTTGTACTGTGATGGTAATCTAATACAAGGAGAGAAAAAACATTATCTACAGAGGCATCAGAATACATGTACAATGTATGCATCAATCAATTGACTTCTGAATTCCATAGACCACAAAAAGCCCCTTTCTTGCTAAAATGGGTTAAAATTTTGTGTGGTTTTTATTTGTTGTTGTTGTTGTTGTTTTTTTCTTTTTGTTTTTAAAATATTTCACTAATCAAATGAGAAATCTCAACCGTAAAAAAAAAAGGTGATATACTTTATAAATACCAAGAACACAGTAAAAATGAATGTTGACAAACACTCTATCCCGTGGTAGTGTAGAATAACGCTCCAATTTAACATAATGATATAGGTTTTCCCGGTCGATTTTAAGCTCATTTCAATCGAATTCGTTAATGTTCAGTCAATTTAAACGATACCTTCCCGGAGCGGGGCTATCGGTAATTAAGTTAACGTTTAGAGCAATCGATTTCGTTTATGTTCTTTCATAATCGTTAATAATTATTCGTATTCGTTATGTGCGATCAAAAGTGTTTATGTGCAGTGAACTTCGTCAATGTGCATGAAATCAATTCGTGCGATCAATTAAAAAATTCCCAGCTGTAAAAAGGAAGTGGAGGTGAGCTGCAGCAGTCAAATTTGTTTTTAAGCATGCAATTTAAAACGTTTGAGGCTATCCATGTGAACACACGAGCAAGGGGGTGGCGCCCATGGTAAACACAAAAATAATTTATAAGCAATAATTTGTAATCAGAGGCTGCGGAACGAATTTGAAAGTGGGGGGCGGGGGCAATTTTTTCTAAAAAGGGGCCCTTTACCTGAGTGCATAATAGGCAAAATTTATATAGGGAGGGGTGGGTATAAAGTAGTATTTTGTTATTATGCTCTTCAATAATTATTGATTTTAAGAGATTAAAAGTGCCCCCTTTTAAAAGAAAAAATGTACATTTTTAAGTTTAAGCAACATTTAAAGTTTAAGCAAAAATTACAGTTTTATTACACACTTAAAGCAAAGTGTAAAATTATTTCCCATGATAATACAGATTTACATGTTTTAAATGATTTTTAAAACATGAGTGCTAGAAAGGGCATCAAAATACGTTTAGAGGATGTAAATAGGCCTATGTGCTTCTGACAACACTCTTTACAATAGTTGCCTCCGGCAGCAGGGTAATTGGTCTCATGCGTTTTTCTAATTGGTATTCCCTTTTTTATGCGAGGTCGCATAGCGACCGAGCGGAAAATGTGGTTTAAAAAAAGAAACTGTGGAGAAAAGGGTTATTTTAGTAACAAGAGTGTCCTTTTTTAACAAAAGTTGTCCGTGGGCCTTTCAAGAAATCTAAAAAGTTTTTTTTTTTTAATAATATGAAAGTGTCCTTTGTAGCAGAAATAGGACACTTTTAGTAACGAAAAAGGACATTTGTTATTTTGTTTTGCGGCATTCGGTCATCGAGAAGTCATATGTAATGGTCACAGGTACGGTTTATTGGTCAATATTGTCGATCTTGCATCTGTTCTCTCTCTTTTTTTCTTTCCTTTTCTTTTTTTTGTTTTGTTTTTGTTTTTGCTTTTGTTTTGTTTTTGCTGGGTGATGGGGGCCGCGCCTGTCTACGAGCTATTTGGTCTAATTGAGTTTTATTTAATACATACTTGAGTATACTTGTCACTTGGTCTATTTACCATTTCAGGCGTGGATCCAGGGGCCCAGCGGGAAAGCCCCCACCCCCAGCAAAAAAAAAAAAAAAAAGAGGAAAATGGTAGAAAAAATAGATTGCCGACCCGACTGACCAATCTAACCCCCCCCCCAAATGGCCGTTACATGATGACCTTGTTATGGCCGAAAGGCCGAGAAATTTTAACACCCTTCCCGCCCCCACCCCCTCATGTTTGCAAGTTTCTAATGAATAGAGTGAGGATGGGGGCTGCAGATCCTACTCTGTTTTTTTATACACATTAGTTTTGTTTTTATTGTAATTTTGTGGGGTAAACATTTCGTTTTCGAGCAGACATATAGTTTTTGAATTCATTCTGATAAAAACGCAAACATTATAGGCCTATTCAATTTATGTTTTTTTTTTGTTTTTGTGCGTGTGTGTTTTCCAGCTCAGGCTCCCCCTTCCCCCATGATCAGCCTCTTTTTCTGACAAAAACACTTTACGGCCCCCTCCAAGTTTCATTTCTACCCGAAACCTATCATTTCTAATTTGTATACAGTTATTTCTAAAGTGGATGCCCCAAAACGAATTTGAATTCACCAGAAGACGGGAATTTTACGAATGGACGAATTTGAGCGAACATTGACGAATGCGACTGCTCACAACAGCAAAAGTCGTCGGCGCAATTTTCAATTGGATTGAACGGTGTTTGATTTTGGCTACACACAAACGAATTTCATTGCAGATTTGTAATCGCGATCAAATCCTGATGAAAGCGCTCGAAAGAAATGTCAAATGATCAAAGATAGTTTAAACTTGGACCGGGAAAACCTATACTATCAAGTTATGATCAAAACTTGCTTGCAACACCCTGAAAATTGACGATGTTGTTGAAAAGATTTTCTGATTATCACAATTGCATTACTTCTTGTTTTGTCAGATGATAAGGTAGAGTGTTTGGTTGAACCTCAGAGATGGATATACATTGAAGAGCATTGTAAGATAACCATCGAGTTGACTCTCATCAGGAAAGGGACATGTCTCATATCTTGTACACCTTTGAAATGAATCAATAAAAAATTGATCAATTCAAATGATTTGTAAGTTAATAGCGTGCATTCATTAACCAGTCAGGCATAATTGAACAAATTATATTTGTTCGACACCTATAAGTATCTAATTATCTCTCTTTTTAAAAAAAATTATATTATTATTTTATTGGCAAAGAAATATACATTGAGAACATAAAAACAATGAACAGTGTATATCTAGATATATTCCTAAATTTCTTTAAAAAATAAACCAACCTATCTTTGTGAAAGCGCTCAATAAATAACAATTATTGTTATCTTTTATTTTTTATGATATTTCGTTCTTGAATGAAGCCACTTAACCCTTCTAGATTTTTTTTCATTTGATTTTTTATTTCTCTTCGGCATTTGTAAAGTACAAAATAAAACGATAACAAAACTTTTGGTATATATCAAACATTACATTTTTTAATGTTAGATAAATACTCCATTGAACTCGGGTAAATTTGCAATTCAT
>CALNVZ010002100.1:66968672-67021716 GCA_940671915.1 Paracentrotus lividus | reverse complement strand
AAGTCCTGTCACTTTACTTTGAACTATTATAAGAGATTTTTTTCTCGATTGGTCAATGTTTACGCAAATAAGGGAGTTTCCAGATACAATCTGCGCATGCGCGAGTCTCCGATATCCATTTTCGGGGTCAGGTCAAATATACATAAAATGCGGCGACCGTACAGTCAACCCATGGGTCAACCAACGTACGGCATATTTACAAATTCTTATCAGACAAAAATCTAGCTGTATATTTCTTTTTGTCGGTATTTTCCTTCTCGTTTGCCATGTTGAATAATATGATGAGACATTTTCATGACTTTAATTAACGTTTTCCTCCCAGAAAGTTGCAAAAACACCGACTGTGTACTTATGCACACCGGTCCGAATATCGAGATTTCAAGCCCCGTTGGTTTCGGCGAACTCAATGCCGCTTTGCCGTACGCGAGTTGGTAACTTACAAATTTCGCTTTCAGTTGAGAAAAGAGACTCAAATAAAAATGGTATCAAAATAAAGATAGGTATAAGTATACATTGTCTATCTCATCAACAGACAAGTGCGATTCTTCATCCATATTTTCACAATATGAGCGAAAAAAAGCATGAAAACCATATGTAAATCAAAAGGTGTCATAGACTTCACACATAAGAATTCCTGATATAAAGGAGACCACGTACATATGACCCCTGACCCAATGACGTCACAGAGCTCCTATCGGTAACTGGAAACTCCCTTATTAATGCTAAAGTAATTCACCTTGCTTCTAGAGTACACCATCCACAGAAAGGGTCTCCATCATTTCCTCCGTTCTCACCTATGCATTCATCACAGGTCTCATACTGGCCGCAGTTTGCTAATTCTAAAGTAAGGACCTTAGAAAAAATGGTTATAAGTCTAGTAATAACATTGTTTTTAAATATTTTTTTTTCTGTTGTAGCCATCTCTTTTATTCTACATGTTCTTATGGTCCAAGATAATATAAACGAAACTGTTCACAAATGAAAGAAATCATACTCTTATGAATCAAATTAAATTCAGTTATTGAAATGGCAAAACTGAAGCAGCGCATAATAGCTCTGTACATCAGTTCGGAAACACTTTCGTTTCTTTACATAGTCCCCTTATTGTTGAACCTGTTCGATGATAATGACATATTTAACCAATGAGCTTTGATCTGAACTTGTGCCTAGCGTTATCTCTTCATTAGTGTCACCAATGGATATCTCTTGTAATAGTGAATATCTCTTGTAATAGGAAGAAACATATTTTGTAAAACATAGTATCATTGAAATCCTTACCTGTGAACCTTGATCTGAACTCGTAGCCAGTGTTATCTCCTCTTTAGATTCATGAAGGAACATGTCTTGTAATACAGATCCACTTCCAAGAGGAACAGTCTCATAGACGTAGGCAAATGAACTATTCACTATATTTACCTGGCGGACAAATTCAATTTATTGAAATGAAAGATACAATTTTCATCACTTTAAACATTCTGTGTTCTATGATGACTTAAATTTTTTTCAGTGGTAAACAAATTTATAACTGCGACATTTGGTGTAATAATTAATTTGATTATAGCGATACAATCCTTTTTAATAAAACGCGATTAATGAACATGAATATATATATATGTTAAGAAAGAAACAACATGATGTCCAATATTGAATTTGTATGTCAAATCTTGTTGCAAATCAGCATAGTTGACTCATCGTATACGGTTACATTAGCATATATTACATTGAAATTAAAATGAATATATTAATGTATAATGGCACACACACATGACTCATGAATGCCACAGTATAATTGTCTCTCTATGTTGGTCACAATGGAGGTGAGTATGACATCAGAGATGGTGATGATGGGTGAGGCAAAGAGGGAATCGGCTCCACTAACATACTTGTAGTAAGCAAATCGAACACCGTCTTATTTGTTTTTAGCTGTAGGCCTACACTCTATTATATCTGGCAAAGGGTTCGTTGAAAGTAGCTACAAGAAAGGGGGAGTGCAATATTGAATTCGCTCCGTTAATTAAATGCACACCTTGTGGAGTTTCCCCTCAGTATCTCCAACGAATGCCACAGTGTGTTTTCTCTCTATGGTAGTCACAATGGAGGTGAATATGACATCATGGATGGTGATGATGGGTGATGCAGAGAGGGCATTCACTCCAATTGCATACTTGTAGGAATTGATCGGGAAAGTATCGTCTACAAAAAAAGCTGTACACTGTATTGTATCTGGTAGAGGGTATGACGTAGGTAACTGCCAGAAAAGGGGGAAAGATAAGCAAATAATTTATTATGTAAGTGTTGCATAGAGTGCACACCTTATGAAGGTGTCCTTCTGTATCTCCCATGAATGCCACAGTATGTTGTCTCTCGATAAAAGTCATGATGGAGGTAAGTATGACATCAGGGATGGTGTTGATATGTGAGGCAGAGAGGGCATCCACTCCACTCGGGTACCGGTAGTAAGTCACACCTGTACCATCTTCGAGATGATTAGCTGTACACTGTATTGTATCCGGTAGATTCGTCATTGAAGGTAGCTACAAGAAAGGAGAGTAAAATATTCTATACATTAATTAATGCACACCTTATTGATGTGTCCTTGTGTATCTCCCATGAATGCCACAGTATATTGTCTCTCTATGGTAGTCACGATGGAGGTGAGTATGACATCAGGGATGGTGATGATTGGTGAGGCAGAGAGGGAAATGGCGCCACTAGCATACTTGTAGGAATCCACATCCATATCTCCTTCTGGAAAAGTAACCGTACTACACTGTGCAGTATCTGGTACAGTGACTATTGAAGGTAGCTGCCAGAAAAGAAAATATAGGAAGAAATATATTGCATCTAAAGAAGGAGTTCTCCATGGATATCACAGGACGCTATATGGTGGTCGTAATGGAGTTGATATCGAAAAATGGGATAGGCTTAACGATGCACACGAAAGTACGGTAGTCTCATTTATTATTTATCACAGAAATATGTCATTTAATTTCTTTCTGCTATCAAGTACATTGCTTTGCTTATATTGTCTGTTATAAAGGAAATCCTTTTAATTTCTTCTCTTTGCATGTAAAATATGAAAATTTTCAAATTTATCATTTCGGTGCACGGCATATTTTCAACTCTATATTCTGTGCCCTAAAATTTACAACCTATATTTTAAAGCAATATTATGGGTGATAATTAGAAATAGGATACCCAAATGAAAATGGAAATGTACATATTAAAAAATAGCGCGTATCATAACATGCAATTATGGAAATAGTACCGAATCTCATGCAAATGCATTATACAAAAGACTCTGATTATCGTATTTAATAATCTACATGGAAGTATACATACTGTATCACAAAAGCTGCCAACGAGGTAGGTATTTGGTATTCCTCTACCATCTCCTGTATAAATACATCCTAAGACAGCATCTTCAAAGCTCTGCAGAACATCACTCATCTTATAGACACACAGAGCAGATGAACTCCCACTTGAGAATAAAGCATACAAAAGGTCCTTGGTACTGCCAATACTGAATGAATCAGTGAGCTGGGATCCTGCTGGTCCAATGTGAGCAGATTGAATCTCATTGTAAGATCCACATGCCAGCTTTATTTCAGTGTAAGAGTCCAAATCAGTATCTAATGAATTCCGACACAAGCGACCTATGTATGTACTGTCGTCTTTTTTAATGAAAAAGTAGAGGAAGTCTTTGTGAGCAATTACATGTGTGAAGACAAGAGATCCAATTTGAGGAGCGTTTACTTGTTTTAGTGTTATTAGATCAGCAATGCTGCGCTTAGAGACAGATCTAATGCTTGCAGTTGCAAGACTGACTCCAGTGAATAAGTATAGTCCACCATCACGAACATCTTCATTTTTTGTGCCCAGAACAACATCCCCAACAGTGGGTGCATCAGCAGTTGTCACAACTAACTGATAGGTGTCAGCATCGTACCTCACTACATCATGTGATATGTTAGTCAAGCTCCTTGTCTCACAGAAACCATCACATCCTCCACACGTAATGAGCTTATCCTCAGGTGAAGGAGCTATAACAAGGAGTTTATTATCATTGCTTTTCTCTTCATTAGGAGAAGGGCATGTTCCAGTATCTACAGTATGTTTAAGAGTCAGATCCGAGTTGAGTTGATAGAGTCTCTCCAGTGCTCCTATATATACATCTCCAGTGATGTTGTTGATGGTGATATGATTGAATAGTAGGGTGGGGTCTGGGCTGGTGAAGGATGATACCAAGTAGGAGGAGAGAGGAGCTGAGTGGATCGATGGTATGATAAGAAGCAGACAGAAAAGCATGATAGCACGTCTGGAGGTCATGGTTGCCTCTTCAAACCCCTTAGGAAGTGGAAAGTATTATCTGAGTTCAATGAAAAAAAAAAAAAGGTTGTTGTGTTATTATTATGTAATCGGCGTTACTGACGTTGGACAAATATTAATGAAATTTCTTTATTACTGTACTCTTGAAAATTCATTTCCATAATCAATTATCATTTTGCTCAATTACGATATGAAACATTTGGAGTATGGCTCATGCTTTTACTTTCCTAGAATATATCACTCATTTCCGTTGCTTTTCTTTATCACTTTCATTTTATAGATGAATTTTTTTAGTGTAAGATTTCCTTTACGAGTTAATAACTTGATCAGTTTATCGTGTTTTTTTTTAAAATGTCTTCAAAGGTATCGTTGTGTAGTGATTAATATTGTTTCCCAGAGGTGGCACGACATTAATTGCTCCTGCGACAATTGATTCGGGCTTTACCTCGTCCAAGATATGGTTGCAACAGGCTTTAATATTATATAGGTTTAACGATAGGATGAAGTGTTAAGTCCAGGATTGAATTTAGTCATTCGATTAGTATATCGAATTACTAGCGGGAAATTATTGTCGCCGGAGCAAATGGTCATGGAATCTTCGCAGTTCGTATTATTGAAGTCAGTGAAATATTTTGCACATTTTCAAAATGTTAAACGATAGGGGCCTATCACACGCCGAATGTATACAATTTCAACCATAGTATTTACATGTCTTCAGAATTTCAAAGGAAGGAATGAAAGAATGAAATATTGGTGCAAAATTCATTATGAAAGCTGGAAAAAAGAGTACCGGTACGGCGGTTATGAAATTAAAAATTTTACTTATTTTTTGAAAACATTTTTTTGACTAGTTATTGTGAATATTCAAATGCGTGAGTTAATGAAACATTGGTTCACATATCACGCACTTGAAATTCTAAATATTGTAAACGTTTTTCAGATATAGGCTGCAGCATATCTTTGTACTAGAATATATCATAATAATATACTGGCAATAATTAATTAGCCCCCTCCTTCCTAAACAAAAAATTAGAAGCCTTTCTGTATACTTTTATATTTCATTCATAATAAAAGTGCGATCAATAATTGTTTAATCATCTGAAAGTGGAAGCTTTTTCTTTTTCATACCTGAGAGCAGATGAGGACCAGACTCGGTTATTTTAACACTGAAGGGGAGACAATAGAAAAGCCCCCCCCCCCCCCCAAAAAAAGGAGGTAGGTATCATCCATAAAAGAAATCATGAAACTGTTTTATTGGATTGATGAATATCCTCATTCTTGATCTACCTCTAATTGCTGCTCATATTATGTATATAATAGGCCTACCATGTTACTCTCCGTCACTCGAGAGGTGGGCGGTGATAATTTACTTTGAAAATAATTATAACAACAATTAATGGTGTGTTTGAATCATTCACGATCAACATACCATTAAAGAATTATTTTTCTTTCATAGTACCCAATTAAATATGGTGATACCATGGTTAATGCACAGGACTCCGTGCATAATGTAAAGTAAAAAGTGTGAATTTGCAAAATGCATTGGTATTCCTAAAAATTGAGGTTCTGCAACGTACGCAACATTTTAAACTTGTTAACTTTCAGGGTGCGTTTTAATCATTAATGTGTTCTCTTTATTTTATTTTATTTTTTTTTATTTTTTATTTTTTTAAAAATCAATATCATTTCTTTATTGGTGATGTCATAACTCCGTGTGAAGAACTACGTTCTTAACTGGCAGAAAAAAAAACAATAGACATGCAGGCATTAAATGTGCAACTTTTCAGTTAGGACTTTTGTGTATCAGGGGTTACGTGCTTTTCAGCATAACATCCAAATTTTATTGTAGGTATTCAATTCGCAACTTTTCAGTTTGGACCTTTGTGTATATCAGGCGTACTTACGTGCTCTCCAGCATGAAATCAACATTTCGTAGACATTCAATTTGCAACCGTTCGATTTATATCAGGGGTGGGTGTTCTCCAGCATGACATGAACTCCACACAAGTTTATGATCAACTGAAAAAAACATTAAATTTTTGCAACAAAGTTTAAATATAGAAGTTGATTTCCCGTTCCGGTTATATATCCTTGCATGTAAAATGTATACAGGAATCATCATAAGGAATGTGGCGATTGCATCATTGCATTATCATTTCTAAACTTTCTTTTTTCATTGTTAAAAGATAGTACCTATATACAAAACTTAAACACAAGGAAAATATCACGAACCTAAAACGTAGCTTACCATATTCAAGTTAGTCTCACGACTATTACTGAATACAAAATAATGCAGTGCATGCTACAATGTATTACTCGCCCTTAAAAGAAATATTTTATTTTATTATTATTATTTTTTATATTTTTTTGTGTTTTGTATTACGTTTCTTTTGTTTTATCAGAAATATTTTTTCATAAGATGATGCTACGCCTCAGGCGCGGATCCAGGGGGGGGGGGGGGGGCCGGACGGGCCCGGCCCCCCCCCCCAAAAAAAAAAGAGGAGAAAAAGGGAGAAAGAGAAAAGAAGAAACAGAAAGAAAGAGAAGGGAATAAAGCCCGATGTTTGTACAATATTCGCAAAACTTTATTCAATAAGAAGCGCGAAATAGGCCTAATTGGGTTCTAAACGACCATAAGTAAGGCCTATAATGTGGGGGAGGGTCCACGAGGTCGATTTTTCTCATTTTTTTTTAAGAAAAAGAAATACATTACTGACGAAAAGTAAAAATAAGGAAAAATATTTTAAGACTAAAGTTTCCAAATTTCACAAAGAAAAGAGGCCTCGTGGACCCTCGGCCTATTGGGCCCTCGGCATCGATGGAATAGTCGGCCTCGTAGAAATACTAGAAAGTACCCCTTTATTTATTCCATATATCTTTTAAAACCCAACTTTTAGGCTCGCGCTACGCGCTCGCGGATACTAAATCATAATGCACAAATAACTCCAATTTTGAGCTCTAAATTTTTCGGCTCGCACTTCGCGCTCGCACATAGGCCCACTAATTTAGTAGGGTATATTATGCATAATTAACTCAAAATCTTCAGCTCACGCTTCGTGTTCGCGGATACTAAATTGGGTCTATAATACACAATTATCTGAAGAAAAAAAATAATAATAGAAAGTATTATTTATTGCACATATCTTTCAAATTTTCAATTAGTTTAGAATGTGCTGATGTTGTATAGGAATCATATCATGTACCTATCTTTAGATGCAAGATAAATCTGCTTTTAAAAGACTTATTATGGTTCCAGAAATTACAGACATCTTGAAATAGCATGACATGCGCAACACATGAACTGGTTGATATGCGGCAGAAACAACACAAAATTTGTTTTTATTTGGAAATTGAGATACATTTCTATCCCATTTCGAAAATAAAACAAACAAAATAATAAAAATTAAAAAAAATTGTTTAAAGCAAGACAACAGTGCACATCAAAATTAAGGTACATATATTCCAATTTTAGAGAGGTTATATAAAATATACAATAGAATATTATAATATAATCTGTAACATGACGCAAAATAGCGCATAAAGTCACAGTATGTTAAAGACTTTGTGATTTATAACTGATATCTATTTGCATATTTCATTCAAGTGCTTGTGTGTCAACACACTTTTGTTTGCGCCCCATCCCTTGGTATATTTGATAATAACAATGAATTTTATGTTTGCATAAACCAAAGGTAAATACTACAATGTATTATTATATAGAATGTCTCCTTCATTGCTTATGAAAGCATTTTTCAAAAGCAAATAATATGTTAAGGTGTACTCTATATTCTCTATAATTCCCCATTGATGTTCAGATGTGAACAATTGTCTAGCAAACTTTAACAGAGTACTCAAATGTGATGCCTTTCAATCCATGCAACATTTCTCTTTCTTGTAACTTTTGGTGGCTGAACAAAATTATGGTTGAACATCAAAGAGGATTATGGATACCACCGAGTATCCCCCTAAACTGTGCACATCATTATGAAAGTACTCTCTCCCCTCTCATTTCTCTGGCTCTCTCTCTCTCTCACTCACTCTCTCTATCGTTTCTTGATCTCTTAGTATCCACTTGACAACATTTCTCTTCTCCTGATCAGTGTTACTATAAATCAGTATAGGTCAGTATAGGCCTATATATCGGGGAATGTTAACTCGTGCTTCGCGCTCGTTTGCTCGCTCCGCTCGCAAGATATTTTTTTCAAAGTTGGGCCCCCCCCCCCCTCTGGAAAATCCTGGATCCGCGCCTGCGCCTTGACTACACCAAATTGTTAGATTACAAAAATATTATACCGGGGAATAATTGTTACTTGTGTAATTTTCGGTGGGGTTACCTGACATGTTTTATTACACTTGCCAAAAATAAAATAAATAAACAAAAAAGAAAATTAGAAATGAAGGAAAAAGTCATGAATATTGTCGTTGTTGACAATAAAGCAAGTTTGAAAAGCACGATCTGAAAAAGCACGAGGAAAAGAACATTTCAGAATTTATTCACGTTGTGATTTGTAGACAGTATTCATTATAAACAACTCTGTTAAATGTAATTTAAATGTCTTACCTTGGTGGTTGCTAAGTTGAGAGTAATGAATACGATGCCTCGACCTCGATGTGACTGTGTTAATGTAAAAACTAACTAAAAAATTATGGCTTTCATGTATAGAATTATGTCAAAACATAATTTTGACTGAGAACTTCCTCTTTACCACGGCTCCGTGAACACGGAAACGCTATAGCAATATCATTGTAAAATTCCCCTTTGTCACAATTAACATTGAGGACTGAATTATTGCTTAGATCTACTGAACCGTATACGATTAAACATGGCATATATGACTATAGTGATCAAATGAATGATTATTTTGATATGATATTAGTCTTTCGGGATCATTGGGCCGTATGCATAAAAGAAGCAGTTCATTGAGTAATGCTACAGTCAAACAGACGCTTACGTTTAGTTGCGTTTTCGTTGTTTTAGGGGGCCGTCACACTGAGGTCGTTCTATAACGTTCTATAACATTCTTGCCCGTTCTTGAAAAAAATGCTGAACGGGCTTTGGTCGGGTTGGAACTTATAACTTTGAAAAATAATTTCTTGAATACGATAGTAGGCAGTTCATAAATAGGTCTCGTTACGTCAATTCCGTCTTTATCGCGTCCGCAATACGTTGTTATCGAGTTCAGACCGACTTAACGGCTCGTTCACTCTATACCGTTCGTAGCACGTCCAAACCGTCACTAAAAGTGCCTATGCGCAGCATGATAAAAGTTAGGTACCATGTTCGTAGTACGTCCTTCTCGTTCAGAGTAAGTCCTACCCGTTTAAGGAACGTTGTCACTACGTTTAATTTTAGAACTGGAAGCCAGTACGATTTTTTTTAACATGTTAAAAAAAATCGGAATGCCTTTCCGTTCTCTCCGTTCGGGCCCGTTCGCCAAGTTCGTAAACAGATTGTAAACGGTCTGTACTAGATTGTAAAATGTCTGTACTACGTTCAGTCCGCGTGTAAACAGATTGAGCCTGTTCACCAAGAACTACCAAGAACGCAGTAAGAACTAGCTCAGTGTGACGGGAATTATGACATGCCGTTCTGTTTAAAAATTGAAACGTATTGCTATCCAAGCCCCTGCTATAAAGTCCTGAGCAGATTGAAATAGGTCTCAAGTACGTCCACTCCGTGTGTACATAGATTAAGCCCGTTCTGCAATAATTTCAATTACATGGTAAGAATTGTTCAGTGTGATAGTAGTATAAGCGAATATATCAGCTGTTTGATTGCCACACATTAATTGTTACAATTACAGAAATCTCACAACTTTTACAATAAATACGAAAAACGGCCATTGGTCCGAAAAGAACGCGCACATTTGACCTAATTATTTCTGGATTAAGATGAACAACGTTCGTATACAGTCCGCAATACGTCCATCACGTCTCTGCCTCGTCTGCAGTCGGTTTGTATCTAGTTAAAATCGGGTGAAAATTACCGTTTCCACGAAAGAGAGCCCGTCTGAAACAGTCCAAACTCGTCCCCAGTTAGTTGCAACCCGTTCTTAATCAGTTCCAAGTCGTTTCCAATGCGTTTCATTCCGACCTAACTAGTTCTGGGTCGTTTTTAATCCGTCAAAATTCTTTCTTACTCGTTCTTACATCGACCAAACGGCCTTCAGAAAGTTCATCTCGTTTTTACTTTCTTACGTCATTATCCGTGGCTAGAACGTGTTGAACGTAAATGCGTGCCCATTTCCCATAAAAAAAACCCTAGCCCGTTTTTGCCAAACCTCATGCGTCTTCCTAACTTCAAGCTGATAATGAATATATAATGCTCGTTTGTTAGACGTCCTAGCACATCTTTAGAACGATTTAAGTACGGCAATTTCGTTTGTAGTACGTCCATCTCGTTTCAGGTACGGTGCCACCCCGTTAAATTTTAGGACGAGATGGGCGCTTGATTTTTTTGAACACTTTTTTGAAAATCCGACCAAGCTAGTCCATGAAGTTCGTAAACAGATCGTAAGAAGTATTTACTACGTCCACTCAGTTTACACACAGACTATGCCCGTTCGGGAAAATTTGCAAGGACGTAGTAGGAACGAGCTCAGTGTGACGGAGGTATTATCCTGATTTCTGTTTTTATTCTATCATTTCTTATGTATTTAAGCGCTTAGAAACACTAAGGTGGATATCGTATTAAGCGCTATATAAATGTAACTATTATTATTATTATTGTTTATTTATTTGTTTTATTGTATGAACGAAATTATCACTATTTCCACTGCTGACTATGATTGACTATGATGGGAAAGCATCCATGGGGATCCGAGGACGCAACGCCAGACGTAACTCAACGTAAGTGTTAGTGTGACTGTAGCATGAGCAAGCAGATCCTTACAACTATGTTAAGAGTTCGATTAGGTTTCTCCTCTTTAGAAGTTACTATCTTGGCAAATCTCTATCTTCCTTGTGCGTCAAGAGTGTGCTCAAATTAATTAAAATACCCTCAGAGGAACTCCGACTTTCTTTAATTGTACTCCGCTCTCCGTGTAGACACACACGCACACCCTCACTCACACACACATACACAAGCACGCAAACACACCCTCACCCGACGACCAATTCAAACAAAAAAAGAACACACACACACTCGCGCACACGTATACCCATCCACACACCTCCCTTCATACACACCCACTGTCACGGCTTACGGATATCACGTCTTAACATTTATTGAAAAACAGCTTTTATTTTATGTTATCTACCACACCAATACTTTTTTCTCCTTTTTTTCTAGCAACCTTTTGCTCCCGAGTGCATGGATGAATAAAACATCATTCCGGTTCACAATTGTGTGTTCAAGAGTTACCAAGGAATAACACCTGCAATATAATATGACAATCTACCTGTCATACAAAACTAAAGACCTTTTCTCTCTGCATGTCATTAAATTTATCAAAAAAAAAAATGAATATTTATATTTTTCATATTCCTCCTCGATTTATTGAAGATCAAAAGAGTCAAACAATTATTATATTCAACTAACAACGACAATGTACATGTACCTTGAAATAAAAACATTTAAAATACAATGACATCTATCACCACCAAGAAAATGCACAAAACCAGAATATCAATTTGTTTATGAGTAACGATTTACTCAGGGCCCATGCGCAGTAGAATGATTGTTCTCAAAATAAAACTCTCAATATGAAATTAAATTTGAAAACAAATTTACAGAACTTCACAACACGAATACTTAGAACTTACTTTTTTTCAGCACTCAAAGTTATTGGATTTTGTCTGGACTTTGTCAATGAAATTACATGTGTATTTTACATTACATCTTCCAATATTTCATGGCAAGTTATTTCCACATTTTTTCTATTAAAAGTGCACAACTATAAATACCCAATATACTGTCATTACCAGTCAATACCTTTTTCCACTTTGAACATACCTTTATCCTATATTACAAGAAAAATTGGCACGCTTGATAAATTTAATGATTTATGTGGAAAATATGGGACGCAGCAAACTCTGTGACCTAGAGTACAAAATATGTGACCTACTGTTCAAAATATTTGATCTAACGAACAAAATATATATGACATCCTTCAATCTAATCCGGGAGAAAATTACATGGATTTACAGCCGACATACATAATAATATTTAGAGTAATATAAAGCATTAATAAACTACGCCATCTATCTGGACCAAGCCATTTTGTAAGAATTGATAGTCCTGGCGCATATTGGTTCAATATGATCAGTTAGGTGCATCGAATATATTTATACTAATTAGTAATAAATGTTTAAGATAAATTATTTTGATTATACGATAGATGCTCTACGAAGCGGCGGCATTTGCTCTACGATTAATTTCGAACACTAAATGAATTCCTAACTTCAACCTTCCATAACATACTAGACATGGTCTTCATCGATCCCAAGCAACTCAGGCCCTAAGTCTACATCTTTGACGAAATACGCTGCTGTGTAAATGTCGTATCATCTCACGTCAGAACAACAATATTTCAAGAAAATCTGTGTCATTCCGCGATATAACAACTTTATTTACTTCAAGAGATTTTCAACATCACCCTTAGTAAGGTTGTAAAGGTGCAACATGTTGGAAGTGTGACTGCACTGGCCCTTGTATTCCTGTATAGCAAATGGAACAAAACATCGTCACATAATAATGTCAATTTTAAATTAAATTCATATAGTTTTATTTTGCTTCAGTTTTATATCAATCACAATTTGAGGTCCATTTAATGTCCTTAATTGCAAATTTGAAAAGAATAACACCCAAAATCATTTTTGGATATTTAATTGATTTTTTTTCCCCTTTTAATATCACAATGACTCTATCTTGGTAGGTTAAGGCTATCCTTTTCTGTTGTACCATAAATTTTATTTCATTATCTTTATTTACTACTGGCCATTTTTAAAGATGATTACTTACCTTTGACACAGTGGAGCATGCTGAATTGAGTTTACCTTGACGAACCTTGGGTAGCCTAGCTATCTCGGTGCAGTAATTTGTCACCATCTTCCTCTGAAGTGGATGTTCCTTGTAGTAAGGTAGGTGATCTGATTCACCCTTTATAGAATTAAAACAATGTCATTATGGCTTTTGATTTTGTTCTACTACTATTGTCCTACTGGGATCCTGCATATCAGAGAGTCAGAATCTAAATAACTCATATGCATGGTGGTACAGTGGACATGTATGATTCTCAGTTTGCCCAGTTCACGCAACATTATGATGCATTTAATTGTATAATAATGTAATAATAATAATGTGATTTGTATTGCGCCAAATCCACTCTGTAGACTGCTCAAGGCGCATCATAACTAATGTTTAAAGTCATTTTCTTACCCGTCGCAAAGAAATGGTCCTGGTTGCATGATACAGAGCATCAGATAGAACGACTGTACATCTATCTGCAGTTTCGGATCTCGGCATCTCAAAAAGAGACGGCAGATTGGTCAAAACAGAACCCCAGAAATTGCATAAGCTATACAGAAAAAGGGATAGAAACAAATTAAACATGATGATTTTTTAAAGATGATTATTGACATATCATTAGAAGTTAATTTCATGGAATACAGAAATAGTGATACGATTGCTTTTGTGAATTCTTTTGGTATAATGTGACTGGTAGTGTTAACTAAACATGTATATAATTAAATTTGACAGCGTATTATTTTTTTATTTTTCGAACTGGATTAGCTTTCTCTATAGATCTTGTAGGTCCACAGTTTATGTGGGTTCCCTTGTTAAATCCTTTAAAGTGTTTGATGATACAGCAATATGTTTAATATATATATATACATATATGTCTATAAAACTATGTCCGTTTACCTATGTACTCTTGAATACACTTTGGCGCCCCTACTTTACTCACCAATTTTTCTTCCAATTTTCGGCGCTAGTTTCCGGTGATCCTTCTTCTACATACTTCACAGCAAGTTCATCAAATCTGTCAAAGAGATGCTTGACAGGTAGAGGTAGCTTGGCTGGCTTCTTGAACATAACTTCAAACATACCATCCACATATGGACTGATCGAAGCCTTATAGAGCAATAAAAAGAACAATTTCAAGAAATCTTGTTACATTAGCACTGGCGTTTATCTTACAAAGAATAAAATAATTTTACCTGACACTCAATCAGCTGGGTTACTAGTATTTGGTATTTTTTAATCTCACTTATAATACAAAAAAGCAAAAATGAAACAGCTTTCAAAATTATCAAAAGTTAAGAAAGCCGTGAATGTACAAATGGAAGAAACCATTCATAAGATTTGAACAATATTCAGATGTCCTTTTTGAATATTCTGATTAACTTAGACAAATGAACGTATTTGAGAAATATCATAGTCATTATGTTTGTAAGATACGAAATAAAATATTGATATGAAGACCTTTACCTTCATAGTCAGCATGTGAGGAATGGCTAGGTTTCGATCAACGTCTGCTTTCTTCTGTTGGATATACTCAGGCATAGCACTCTCTTTGATCGCCGGTTGTTCAACATCCTAGGCAGAGAACATTTAGTTTCAAACGCTGAAAAACTTCTTTTTTGACAACAATATTAATTAAGATTTATTCCATATTCATACTTTATAACTAAATAGAGACGTCTACAAAATATATTTATTTTTTCAAATTTAATTTAATAATATTCATTCCAAGAATGTTCGAATGGAATATGTTTCGATTTAGTTTTTGCCTCACACTAAAAAAAATAAAAAATAAAAAATAAATCACAAGGCGCACTCTCTGCATATTTTAAAGCCGTTCTAATTGATAATGTAACTAAACATGTATCTCCCGGGTATGTGGAATCATCTAAGTCATAACCTTATAAGGTATACACAATGAATGCTATAAGAAGTATTTGAAGAAAAAAAATATCATAACGATTACAGGCCTACCTTAAGATGAATAACCTTTGAAGGTTGTTCCTGTAGGCCTATGTCTGCTTCAGGAACACTCTTTGATGGCATGTTCACCAACGATTGGTCTAGAGGGAAAAAAAATGTTAAATTCTTGTAAATGTTGCCTTTGTTCTGACCTACTTTCACCCCCTTTTATTTGTCAGACACACAAAAACACATACACACACACCCACACCCACACACACCATCATTATACGGTATACACGGTATACGGTATATCCGTTTCTCCTTGTATTTACATTGTATTAGTCCACTCGATTCATGTTTTTTGGTTCACATTTAATCACTGTGGTACAACAAATGTTAGTGGGGGTTTTGTTTTGAATTTAACCTAATTTTCAAATATTCATGAATATTTCACACATGTATTATGAAGGAAAGAAAGCAGCGTCTACAATTTTTCTTACACTGGTTTGAAGAAATCCCATTCAAATCCAGAGCTTGATAGGAGTCATCTCCTCCATGTTGCTTAGGTATGAGCGCAACGCGACATCCATTTCCGATCTAAATACATGACAATAACAAAGGAAAATGATTATAACTGCTCGAGGAATGAAGAACAAGCAGGCCTACGCTCAATTTATGTTTAACACTTTTTAGAGAGAATGTGTTTATGAAAATCATATTATTGTACACAGTGCAACGATAGCCCAATAGACTTACAAAATACTCGTGACATAGCTCAAGATAATAGTCGACGCGTCGCGACGTATCACCGAAATGCGAACTCATTCTGCACTATCCAACTCTTTAAAATACATTCCTCTTAGTTCATTCAACATGAAGTCTGTTCCTGGTCTTAACAAGCGAGGCGTGAAGTTGATGCCGTAGCCATTAGCCAGAGAGATAAGTTTCCTGTCTGTGTTAAAGCTTGGTTCCCAAGCCTCTGTCGTCACTTCACCCCCCCCCCCCCCCCCCCCCCGCGGTGGAAACATCTATTCCTTTACAATTTACCTAGGTTATATTCATTTCCTTACCCCGTAACTCTTCATTGTATTCACCATGACTTTCCCATTGCTCATTGCTTCTTTGGAATCCTGCAGCAGATGACCGTTCATAGGCTTGAATCCACACTGCAAAGTAATCGTAATTTCAATGATAATCTCAATGAGAAAATAAAGTAATTTCACAGGAAAGTATGTACGTGTGTTTAAGGATAAATTTGGTTGCGGGCGTGTGTTATGTGAAACATAGTGAGGATTTACTTATGTGCGTGTGCCTGTAGGTGAGGGTTTATGTTATGGTGGACACCTGTGGGTGTAATTGTATGCGTGTGTATGTGTTTATGTGTGTGTACCTGACAGTGAGTGTATGGGTCATGGTAGACACGTGTGGGTTTTTTATGGGTGTGTAATTGCATGGTGAGGGGTGTTTTATGATAGAGACGTGTGTACGTAATTGGGTGCGCGCGTGTGTGTGTGTGTGTGTGTGTGTGCGCGCGTTTTTTTGTGTGTGGGTGTTTGTATGTATGTCTGTGTGTGTGTATCTGACAGTGGGTGTGTGGGTGTATTTATGAGAATGTAGCTGCACGGTGAGGGATGTGTTATGGTGGACACGTGTGGCTATAATTATGTGCGTGTGTTTGTGTGTGTGTGTGTGTGTGTGTGTCTATTACAGACAATGAGTGTGTGAGTTGATGTAGAAACGTGGGGTGAATTTATGGGCTTGTAACTGCATGGTAAGGAATGTGTTATGGTAGACACCTGCAGGTGTAATTATGTGCAGGTGTATAGTGTGTGTACCTGGCAGTCATGTGAGTGTTATGGTAGACACGTGTGTGTGTTTGTGTGTACCTATCATGTGGGTGAGGCGTGCATGCGGGTGAGGAATATGTTATGGTGGACACTTGTTGGCGTAAGTATGTGCGTTTATCTGTATGCTAGGGTGTTTTGCGGTGGCATTTAAGGGCGTAAGTATGTATGTTAGGGTGTGGTATGGGGGTAATTATGTGTGTTTTATGGTGGGAATTTCTAAGTGTAAGTATGTGCGTAAAGGCGGGCATAGGTTCAATACAATCGATGGGTAAAATAATTTATACTCACCAAGATCTACTGCATCCAGATATCTTGGTAGAAAACAGTAGCCATTCCTCCATATTGAATCTAGAACTTTCTGTTTGACCTGTTGTACACTGTCGACATCCAATACGTTCACTTGAAGATATACCTGACCGTCTTCATCTACAACATCTAGACCCTAGGTCATTGAATACAATTCAGCGATGGATAGGTTAGGAGGAAAAAACAGATCGTTATTTACGGTTAGTAATATGGAATTTGAGTGAATTAGATAAACATTGATTTCTTTTACCTTTCAGAATGAATGCTCGGGGACTTTTGCACTGATATGCGTATTACAACAGTTTAAGGATGTATGCAAATACATGTATAACAATAACATTGTTTCCGAAAAGTTAGAACAACTCACATGATGTGCATTTAGCAATTTCCTAACGTTTTCGAAACTCGTAATTTCAAAGACTAAAGATATATATTTGTTCATGCAAATACTTACGAGAATATTAAAGTCTAGAGCCTGGTCGAATAATCTGCCATACTCTAGGGTGTAGTATGCTTCACCTGTAGTGACATCTATAGGACCTTTCTCAGCTTGAGTCTTTATTGCTTGGTACAGCATATACATTGGGTAGATGGCGTACACCTTATGTTAAAATTACCAGTAAACGAGAGAAGAAGGGGTGAGTGAACATTTTTATTTGTCTGCTCCACCCTATTTATCAATTTTCAGAGGAGGAATGTGCACATTAAATATGTTTTCTCTTTAATTAAAGCAGATAAGATCAATAAAGACTTGCAACTAATATACAAATTATAAGATGTTTAACATGAAACGGATCCTTATTTCTTTTACTGCACAAAAAGTTTGGTATAAATTTATTAAAGGTAGTACCATTTTTTCTTTAGAAGGAAAGGGTAGTAAAGGCATAGCGATATTCTTGTAATATATTCATGATTATTGCTCACAATCTGTGATGATGGAGCTATTAAAAACATTTCAGTCAAATGAAGTTTTATCATCAGTACACATGAACACTGGATATTTTTGTTTCATTTATTAAATAAAAGATGTCGAAAATGATTACCTTTAAGTAACTGGACATGAACAAGGCTAGCCAGTTGAATATCAATTTGTCAGCGATGGTTTCAGTACTGCAAATTAATGAAAATAATATCATGTAATTTCATGAAAACCTGAATAATACATTTTGTACCATTGTTCTATTTGGTTTGCAACACTGAAGGAAATGTCATGGGAAATGTGAAGTTGGAAAATGGGCTATTTAATACTACAAGGATCATCTAGGATCATATCAACACAGTTCACATTGCAGTATACGTAAAACTTAACACATGCATGCTAGTTCTATTATTCATATGAGAACAGTGGACATTGTTCTTTTCATTTATAATGATAAGATAGCTATGTACATCTAAACAGATAAGCATATATATATATAAAAAAGAGTTCAATGGACACTAATATAATGCATACATTACAGAGCTGTATATTAAGTGTTACCTGGCGAAAAGTTTTTCTATTCCTCGTCTGGTTTTGGATGCTGTCATGATCTTATCTTCAACTAGTGCCATGATTACGCTGAAGAAAGAAAAGAACGGGAGATTTTTAATAAATACAAAAATGCAATCATTTAAATATCAGGAGATCAATGGACCATGTCCTTGCACATGTGCCCTCATCGAGATGAAGTTAAAAGGCCAACAAAGTCCTGATTTGGGTACATTAATCCTTAATACCCCATGAAATCAAAGAAGAAAGTTGCCTTTTTGCTTAGAAGCTTAAATGGGGCTACTTTTTAAAAGGATAGCACATTTTAACAGCTACATGTCCCCTTGGCTTAAAGATGATTAAAGTCTAGTTCGACATCCCGTGACTGAAGTTGGGGAAGTTTTAAGAGAGGGAGGACTACCCATCCACACTCTTTTCGATGAATACCACATTGTAACAACTTCAGATCCTCGTCATCCAGGAGTAGTTCATGATAAGTCATGTCTGGATAACAAGTATAAAATCACATATTTTAAAAAGTGTTTTTGTAGCATAATAGAACAAAATACACTTGCATCCTCATATACATTACCTGTAGTTTAAACCCGGTCTAACATGCCTGTTGCCATATGTATCATGTCTTTCAAATTTCGTAGTAGAAGTAGTAGTGGTAGATGCACGACCTTAAAATTTTTCGTGACGGGATTTACTCGTATGTCCGCTGTTTTGCCAATCCTGTAATCTCTTGGTTATTTATAACAGCTTCATTAAATTTTATATTTCTATTTTTTTTTTTTACAGCAGGCGAATGTTAATTAGTCCATGAATGAAAGAATCTGGTTTGTCAGCATCAACATGATTTTAAAGGGACCTCAATTACACATCTTCTGTCAGTATTTACCCCTAAATTTTACAAAAATTCAACATTAAGTCAATAATTACCGACTTACTTTGTAAAGTGGATGGATTTTCCTTCGCTGACGAATGTGATTGCCAAAAGAGATGCAATTAATTCCCTTAAAGATAAATAGAAAAAGATGAACACCCGATTATGCTCATTGCATGAATCTTATTACGAACACACTGTATAAAACATAATTGTAACAAACAATCTTCCACGCTGTTTTAAATAAAATACTGTAATGATAACTGAATGCAAAGTCAATAAAATACTGTATCCAATTGTGGAAACGGAAACGAAATTAATGCTATCGCATGAAATACATTTTTGTATTTTATTTTGATCTTGATATCTATTTTAAGTAACAGCATGTAGAATAAAAAAAAAATTGAAATGATAATATGCAATGCAAAGTACCTTTCTCTGCCCTCTCCTTGTTTATTGGATTCTAGTTGTCTGATGAAGTCTGTCAAAACTTCCTTCTTTTTAAGCATCCCATAGAAGGATATCACTGAATGTTCCATCATTTCCTCCATGTACTGCAATAAAATATTTCAGGATGATAATAAGACACCGACAAATCTCTTTATAGAAACAAGAACAGGATTAATGGATGTGGTACGTTGGCTGTCAAACGCACATATCATCTGATGTATGGATTAAAATGTTCTTTCTTGATTCTTTGGTGTTTACTTCTATCAATGTCAATGTTCATGTGCTAAGCACTGCAAAACATGTACCAATTAGATTTTTAAATATATTACAAAATATTAAATAATTATAATATCATATCCAACATTATTCAATGTATTTGAATCATTTGAATAATACCTCAGGGTCAGATGTTTCTGGATGTACACCGAGCCCTCCAAACAACATTGTTGTCACGTAGTGAACATCGTCTCTAAAAGGAACTCCTTGCTTCCGTACTCTGTTATCGACCTCAGACACATCTAAGCTGGTACTGGCAACTTATTTACAAAAATAAAAGCAAATAATTATGAACTTAATATTTGACTTAATTTTGATTAATTCATCATAATGGCACGAAAATGTGAATTAACGGAAAACAAAAACAAAAACAAAGAGAATTGTTGCCCCAAAGTACTGCGTAAAGCTTAAAGGAAAGATCTCGGGTGAGGTGAAAATCGAAAAGATCATTCATATATCATAGAGCATAACTGATTAAGGTAAGATAATTCTTACAATGGGATAGAATTTCTACTCCAAAGTTATAGATGGTGTTTTAGTGACTGTTAAATGTCTTTGTGAAATACCAAAATGACCTATTACAGGCCTACTTGCATCAAGAAAAAGTAAATGGGTTGACAAATTAAAATGATTGTTTATGAGCAGTTGAAATTGTGTTACTGAACCAAGTGCCATGTTGTAGCCGATAATCCTAAGCCTTGATACCTGAATATTAGCCATACCTTCTTGAACTCTTTTCAGAATATCACTACGGAACATTTCCACTTCTTCCCTGGCTCGCTGCAAGTGACTAATTTTTTTCCTCATAAACAACCAGGCGAGAATGATCGGAATAATGACAGCTATGAGTACGACAATCGCAGATATTATTATCGTTAGGGTTGTTGGATCACTCTCTACACTCCATGCTGAAACATATCCTGGGTAAAATAGCAAATTCCCATGCGAAACCTATATTTTAACAAATTAAGAAAGAAATATGGAGAGCGTTTCAACACATTGTAAAGAAATGAAATTTATACACTGTACACTTTTGATTTCGGTTAGAAAATATCAATGTATATTAATCCTCCTTTGAAAGTACTGATGACAGTAACCATGGTATGTGACCCATCATGTCAAAATGAGACAGAAGTCGACGAGCAAAGAGTTATAAAAGAGTCAAGGAAATCCGCAAAGTAATAAAAAAAATTGTCAAGTTGTTCAGAAAAATACTTTTGATTTTCTGAATCTTCAATGTTTCATGCCTGCTTTGTTAGAAAAATATAGAAACATAAAAATATTGAAAAAAATAATGGGAAAGTGTTTAAAAATTGATTATTTTGCCAATTTCATCGACTCTTTGCTCGCCGATTTCTGTCTCATTTTGATATCATACATTGTATATATTTGTTTTAGGTTGACACATACAAGGTAAGTAATACAAATATTTGTCTACAACATAAAAAATATATGTAATCCAAGTAACGTAATGGTCACGCGTAAACTTACTGTCACAGCTGGTAGATTCCTAGCAGCCCCTTCACCTAGTGTTCCATTTAAGTCCCCTGCTGTCGGCTGAGTATCTGGCAGCTGACAACGAAGCTCATTTACTTCAAGATCATCAACATCGCATTCTCCATCTGGGCCTAAGATAACTCGTACATCATCCTCTGTGCTTGCCAGGTTTAAATTCATCCCCTTGTAGAGCATGAAAAATTTGCAGTTATTATTTGATATCACATGTATCCTGATAGTTCTTTCATGCGCAGTCAGACCTGTGACTACTTCATAACTTTAGCAAGACTTATTTTTAAAGGCTTTCATCAATAATTGGGGATCTAGTAGTTACGCAAAAAAAAAAAATCAAATAAAAGAAAAATTGAATGCCTTCATAAGGACATAACTCGACAGAAGACACATATGTATTCCAGTGTCGATATGTAGCAACTCTACTTTCTTACTGGAAAGTGATGGAAAGTCTTAACATACATAGTTGTCTGTAAATATGTAGTGTAGATTTTGAGCAAATTTTAGAGTTAAAATCAAATTTATTTGAAAATATTTTAGACGTTCCACTGGTGCAAACTCAATCTGTATTTTATTATTTGTTGATACCTATATACTTAAAGATTGAAATCTTGAACAAAATATATGTCTTTAAAATGACACTTTCAAACTCACCGCAATAACGAGTCGACTGTTCTCACTCTCATAAATCGAGTTTTCCCCACTAAAGCTTTCATACACAGGGTCTGGGAAATACTCTATTGTCCCACCATCAATAATGTATCCATCAAAGTCAAAAGTCAGGTTTGCTGTCATTGGATCATCTGTAGCTCTCCTTCTTCGGGCAGAGATTACTAGTACGTCATCGGGGAAACTTGGTGTTGGACAGATGAGAACTGTTTCTGTCCCATTGCAAAGCTTTATGACATGAATTGTGAATATAAGATTAAGAATTAAAGATAAAATGACATAAAAAGATTCCTATTTTGATTTTCATGTCACATCTCTACATTATCTATGGTTAAAAGATCCTATATTAATAATTTTCTGAGGGTTTTCCCAGCATCAGACAAGGCCTAACCCACAGCCACTTATGCACCGTGACTGGCATGATTATATTTATAGGCCTATATCAAAGCGATATGTAAACAATTGTCTACAGTATTTATTTAATCATTTCTGATTATAAAAGCCACATGTATATATTATTGTTATACACCAAGTATTATTTTAAGAAAAATTGTCACTTCAATTTCGTTTGCAAAATTAATGTAAACTTTACAACCTTAAATTTTTATTTCGTTCAAGTAGATAAATAGAAAGAGTATTTATAAATTCCCTTAGTTAAATGCCCTCCCTATTGTGGGAATACCCCTACTATGTACTAAATCATAATGAAATATTGTTCAAATACCTCAGAGTTGCTAGCATTTGTTGTGAGTGACGTAACAACAATCCTAGGCTCTTGTATCAGATCAAATCTATCCCCAGTAAGTTGGATATCATTTCCTCCACTTAAAGAAAAATAGAGTAGGAGCTATCATTTTTTTTTGTTAATACTGTGAATGATTTAATACAATACAATTATTAATACACGTAAATGAAATAGACCGACAAATTCCTCCCATCTAAACCTGATCAATGACGGATCCAGGCAGGGGTGTAAGGGACGCGCCCCTATCTTTTGAAAACCACCCATTGACTGTATGAAGTCTTTTATAAAAAAGAGGGTTTTTTTTACAAGGATAGCAATGCTTGCATGTTATTGATCACATACTAATCACCCCCACACCCCTCCCCCCGCCTCCACTTTCCAGCAGAGGTCAAACTTACAACATTCATTCATACTTACGACATGATTGATGCTGTTCTGTCGATCTCATCAATCCTCGGATTTGGCATGTATGTAAAGGTGTACTCTTCAAATTGTTTGACCACTCCATCAAAAGTCATGGTAAAAGACGCTGAGACCTCTTCATTATCTGGTATCATGCCTGTGATACAGGTTGCAGTGGTGTCTTGGATAGATCTAGGCAACAAAAACATATATCAGTGTACATGGGTATGTGTTGATATTCTCTCTCTCTCTCTTTCTCTTTCTCTCTCTCTCTCTCTCTCTTTCTCACTCTCTCTCTCTCTCTTTCTATCTCTGTCTATCTCTCTGAAAGGGATATCTAACTAAAACATGTATAATTATGGAAATTCAGTACATTTTCCTAGCAGTTATTTCATCAATGGATGCAATCATATCTGAAATCAGAAGAAAAAAAATATTGATGTAAAAATTAAATGCAATGACCCTATACATTAAGGTATAGAAAAATACTCTCTTCTCTTTATTACCTTCGATTACTTAAGTCCAATCCTAAATATGTTAAGATTTTATGTCAATGAAACTCCCGGCCAAAATTTCAACATGTTCACATGTTTCTATGTGTCTATAACATTCACTATACATGTATGTATTCATTATAACGAGGTAATCGGAATTATAAACAAGCTTCTCCTTATAACGGAAGTGGAATGAACAATATTAATATTCAAACAGTTACCAATAAGATTATTCTGAATAAATGTTTGCTTGCTTTTATTGATGAAGAGATGAAACAAATTATAACTCACATATCTATACACTCTGCCTCTCCAAATGTAGCTGAAATGACCCTTCCAGTGTTCAGGTATGTCCCACTGATAATGATTTCAGTACCCCCTGCTACTGGTCCCTCTCTTGGGATAAATCCTGTGATTATAGGAACCTGATAATGATAATAAAAGAACATAACAATTAACATGGGTAAATACTTTACAGGATTTTGAGATATACCACGCAACTTTCAAGAAGTTGTTTGCTATATTTCTACTGGTTGATCTTGTTTTGAAAAATTATGAGAAGTACTGATTATGTGTAAAATATCAACAACATAAATCTTCAAAAGGGGTTCCATTTATGACTTCCAATTCAATTTATTTTTTTTAAATACTTTTTTCCCCCAGACCCGATCGCAGAACTCAAATCATTAAAAAAAAATTAAAAGATGATAATATTTGTTTCATTAATTCCCTCACTAAACTACTTTCGACTCTATTTTAGTACTTGTTTTAGTTCCAATAATTCATGACAGTCGTTATGGAATCTTAAAATCGTCCAACGCATAAAAAGTAACACTAAAAAAAAACAGTTTCGTTGAATTCACCCTGTACTGAAATTGGTCACTGCTCATTCCTGTCTTAGTCTCTTCCCCTGACGTCACTGTGATTTCAATGAGTCCTGATATCGATTCAGTAGATATACCAGTCATACAGCTTACACTAATTATAAAAGGAGAGAAAAAAAAAACACAATTCTGCAAATAACATTAAAAGTTTTTGCAAATTAAACAATCAAAATGGACATATAACAAAATCCTCCTCTTATTATTAAATTCGATAAAAGAGTATGAAGGGGCTGAGTATATCTGGTGTAGTTTTAAAAGTTGACCAAAGGAGGCAAATACTTAATTTTCACTTTAGATTTACCTCTTTCCTGGCTGATAAAACATCTCCATGTCGGTCAAATCACACTCCACGCCTTGAATAAGAATCTGTATTACATCTTCAAAGTTAACTCCTAAGTCAGTTCCGGTGATTTCTAATCTTGTTCGACCATTAACAGGGCCCGACAAGGGGTCAAACTGTTTGAAGAAAACAAAATATTCCCGATAAATGGTAGATACATTTTGAACATGAAGAGTAATGAAGTTTTCCAACTTACACTATCCATATCTAAATACATGTATACGTTGATTCTGATTACTCCATATCCCTCAAAGTAAACAAATTGTACAAACAAAGTAAAATATTTTCTTTTCAATACCATTAAGTCAAGAAGACAAACGTGCTTCACCTGTTGTTATCATTTCAAATTTAATGATTTCTATTATTGTGCATGAAAATGTGTCTTACTTAATAATACAGGGTGACCCAGAAAAAAGGAAACCCAAGTTTGATCATCAATAATTTCAAAAATATTACCATGGTGATTATAAAATTTATATCACTGGAAAGTGCAACTCATTACCATTTTAATGATACCCCGCTCAGCTCACCAATGTCACGCATCACTGAACCTCATTGTTTTGAAAATGTCTTGCAAAATTGTGAGTGGTTCACTTTCACGCTCATTGAAATGGGTTGCTGCAATGTGCCTAAAAAGGGAACCCAACTTTCATCATCAATCATTTTAAAACATGACAGTAGTGATTATGACGTTTATATCACTGGAAAGTGCCACTCATTATCATTGTATTGATATCTCTTTCAGCTCACCAATGTCACGCATCACTGAACCCCATTGTTCTGAAAATATCTTGCAAAATTGTGATTGATGCACTGTCATGCTTCTTACATTATCCATGGGGAACTGAAGGTTCTCTGGGTTGTCGTGACCAGTAACATGTTGAAATTACTAGGATGGTAAGATTAAAGGACTAAATAAGTAAAAATTTCCAACCCATTTATCAAACTCATTTATTTTAAGTCACTGGAATGCTTTACTTAGATTTGTTAGGAATCTTTGAAGCAACTCATCTCAAGGAGCATGAAAGAGAACCTATCACAATTTTGCGAGACAATTTTCAAAACAATGGGGTTCAGTGATGCATGATATTGGTGAGCTGAGAGAGGTATCATTAGAATGGTAATGAGTTGTACTTTCCAGTGATATTAAATTCTTAATCACCACTGAAATATTCGTGAAGTTATTGATGATCAAAGTTGGGTTTCCTTTCCAGGCACATTCACACAAACCATCTCAAGGTGCATGAAAGTGAACCACGCACAATTTTACAAGACCTTTTCAAAACAATGGGGTTTAGTGATGCGTGACATTGGTGAGGTGAGCGAGGTATCATTAGAATGGCAATGCGTTGCACTTTACAGTGATATAAATTTCATAATCACCATGGTAATATTTTTGAAATTATTGATGATCAAACTTGGGTTTCCTTTTTTCTGGGTCACCCTGTATATATATATAAAATAAAAACATATTTTCTTGCTTCATAACAAAATTTAAAGTCATGTATATTTCTTACATATGTAATGATTGGTGCTGAGCATAGCTGTGTCTCATTCTGACTAAGAAACCCGTTGCTCTGACAAACATCACTCTCAATTACATTGCAGTCATCACCACACCAGCCACACTCCAGGATGGATGGTGTTGCTTCTTGGGATAAGCATCGGCTGCAGCTTCCACCGTTAACTGAACACTTATAAAGGATAACTGCAACGGAAAAATAAGAAATGGGTTTTCTTCAACTTATTACAAAATTATTAAACTCTACTCATTTTAACATTATCCTTCATTTTATAAATAAACATATAAAAAACATTGCGTCACTTGGTATCGAACACACCAAAATAATGTGAACATCATGGGAAATAACATATCTTCCCATCGAAATACCTTCCACAGATAAATAGCAAAAGCATATCTTCAAAGGACATTTGGTGTTTTGCATCAAGAAAAGAAATAGAAAGCTTCTGGGCATCTTCGCAAGATTTTGAACATGTAATAAGCCTAATGTCTTCTCAGAAATAATAAATAAAAAAATACATTACATGGCTGTTCTTTTTTGTACCATATGATTGTGTCAGGTCATCTATGGTATTCTGTCCATTCCATTGTACAGAGACACTCACATTCTTCTGCAGAATATTCTCATTGTAAAGATACTGCAAGCAAGCACAAAAATCTACATTCAAATGTGGGCATTTTTCATACACAATTAGTCATGCATTTGGATTGCATTTAATATACTAGTACTTTAGATATAAAGAATTAAGTATCAACTCAGAATAATGTTTATCAAAATAGATATTTCATGAAAATATTGTCAAAATATGTGCATGTATAATCGATTAATGCTTAAATCATAATTTGAACATCTAACTGAATTAATTATATAATATGTACTGCACATCTGGTAATAGAAATACAGGTTTATACATGTGATCATGTGAGACACATTCTTTTTAAAATTCATAATAATTTATTCAGAATAATTTTCATACTTGATTACATATTACCACTCTATCATCACATATGATGTTGTCATTACTGACTGTAGTAGTGGGTACTCTTGCTTGTACCCCCTCAATGTGCAGGATGCATTCATATGTAAAGCCCTGAAAATGCAAATATTAATAAAATTTGAATATTATATTAATCCAATTTTAATGAAGGAAGGTATATTATGAAAAATCAACAGTAATGTATAATATGTACAAATATCCATGTTACTGAAATCCTGTATAAACAACATTTTTTTTGTTGTTGCTAAATTCTCCTAAGCTGTAAATTTATCGTAAACTGAAATTAAATTCTTTCGATTGATGGATCTAATTTTACCAGGCGAAGTCATCATTGTAAGCACAGTTTATAAGAACTACATACACAAATTAAATGGATGAAAAAGAAAGAACAAAAAACAATATCTTCAACTTGTTTATCAGTCATGAAGAGAAGTTACCAATAGAGGAAGATTCTTTGCTGCTAGCGAGTAGCCCGAGGGTATATTGACTGGTATAAGAAACATTTCTGTTGCACCAAGCAGCTGCGGGCAAAACTCCTGTCCTCGATTCCCAGAACCTACAGGATTCTACCGAGATAAGGTAGATTGAAAGAAGAAAATAATAAACAACTTTTAAAATGGATTTTCACTCATACACTTCAGTGTGGAAAATATTTATATGCATAATGGATTTTATAGCAGTATAGCCTTCCCAATTTACTTTTCAATTAATGAAATGCAAAACAATCACTATGAATTCGAATACGGTGATGAGGTTTACGGTTCACCATGTGGTTAGTCCTGAAAAGGACTGTTTGAGAAAGTGGAAGAGGAAATGGAGATTTACAGAAAGAAGACAATTGATCGGCGAGAAAGAGAGTAAAGAGAAGAATTAGAGGTCCTGAAAAGGACTGTAAACCAGTTGAGAAGACGAGATGCGAGGAAGGCTTGAATAGTATAGTAGACAGTGCTCGACTTTTCGGACAGGTTGACTGTCCGTCTCACTTCTGAAGGACTAAATCAAGAAAGATTACCTCTAATTGTACTCTTCACTTTCTATCTCGCCTATCAATTGTCTACTTTCTGTAACTCTCCATTTCCTCTTCCACTTTCTCAAACAGTCCTTTTCAGGACTAACCACATGGTGAACTTTAAACCTCATCACCGTAATCACTATGAAGCATATAAACTAGGATAGATACCCTAAAGAAACATTTCTGTTGTACCAAGCAGCTACGGGCAAGTTCCAATTCCAATAAACAGTAGATTAAATTTAATAGAAGTGCAGTCAATCATTATACATAATTTTCTTAACCTGTTTATATACATGTAGTAACATATTCCAATATATGAAATCATATTTCTTACACTTGTTTATGGATACTTGGCTTACATTTTCTCCGATAACCACCGTATCTCCTGGCTGACATGAGCTGCTATCATCTGTACACTCATTGTCATAAACACACCAGTCACAGGGGTAGGGGCTTGTGACACAAGATGAGCAACTGTAGAGAAAAAAGGAAAAGGGAACAAGAAATAAACAAATTGCAGTTGGGAATTATTGATGTTAATACTAGGAATAAGTGAAATTGTAATCTTCAGCACTAAATATTAATTTGAGTTCGCTAATAATCCCTCCCTCTAAAATTAAATATATATATTTAAATATATCCAAGTGTGTGAAATCAGTTGAGGGTGTGATCCAAAAAGTGCTCTATGCCATTAAGGCAGAGCATTATAGGCGTATCCTTTCTGTTTTCTGCTACCATTGGTTTCAAGCTGGTGCGATCTTCAGGCAGACTGAAGATCTGTCTACGAACTACGAGGGGCCATTTCTCACGATCCTCACCATCAAGATTAAGAATAATTAACTAACTGTAATATTTCACATGAATGCAATAACTTAAAGAACATACGATTTAATGTGACTGCAGTCAAAGAAAATGAAATCCGTCCTGACGAAGCTGATATCAGTTTCCGTTGAAACAACAGAAAGTGTTGATGTAACGTGGTTCACTAGCAGTAAAAATTAAACAAATAAAAAACAGTAAAAGGGTAACTTTCACATAAAGCCTGAAAGGTTTGTCTATTTATTTGAAAACACGAATTAGAGTACACAGAAGCTTTCCGTACATGCCTTGCTTTTAACAAAATAGAAATTATGTCCCCTATAAATATTGAACGTTCCACTGAAGTTCTTGGTATACTGCGCCACTGAAAGTTGGTAATTAGATTTCTTTGGAGCATTATAGGCTATATTAATAATCATAATAGAGTAGAGATGGTGAAGATGTTCCATGTGTTAATGAATATAAATGACCCAATTTTGGTATTAACTCTACATCAAAGGCGTTAATTAACTAGTGTGACACTCGCGTTAACAACATAATGATCCGTGTTACAAAATCATACATTAAAAAATAAACTATAAACTCTAAAACCAAATTTATTACAAACATTTATTTTTTTTTTTTTACAAAGAGGGAAAATGATCAAAAATACAGTGATATGAAAAACTGCGCGAAGAAAATTAGATTACATCGGGATTCGTACCCCAGAGTTCCTGACTGTTAGACAGGCCATGTTCGAATCCCGATGGAATCCAATTTTCTTAACTCATTAAAAAAAAATTTTACACCGGTATAAACTGTAGGGGAGACCGGGTATGGAAGTTACACGGGTCAGTTGTTACAGTTCTCAGTGTGCTAAGTTGGAACAAGAGAGTTCGTGCTAACTGGCATCTATATACAGCCTACACATAGCTGTGATGAACTGCCGGTCGTGAGGTTTCTCCGTTGTTTTATTAAAAAGTAAATCAACAAAAACCATTTTTTACAGTTCCAAGTGAAATTTTGACAAAAATTAAAATTTGTAATAGTTCTTACAACTGAAGGCACATGATGATAGTCTGGTATTGTGAATATAGTACATGTATGTCACTAATATACCCCTGAGCCATGCCCTGCATTTCTGCCTAATGGCATTGCTACAGTTGATTTTATGTGTAAAATCACCCATGGGGTAGGTTGTTACAACAACCTACCCCATGTCGATGTAACAACCTACCGCAATTACATTACACATGTAAAGTAATTTTGTTTCAATTTCCAGGTGCTAATGTTTTGATATTTCTATCATTACTTTAGTCTATTCTAGAGCTCTACTTGATCTACTGTTAACGATACCAAGAAACTGGAAAGTTGAAACAAAAGTATGGTATAAGAGATTTACACATTGTAACAAATTATCCCGTATGTTTACATAGTAACAATTTACCCCGTATGGTGTAACAACCTACCCCGTATACGAGGTAGGTTGTTACAAAAAAAATGTCTTCATTAATTAAGCTGTAGTTAATCAGTGTTTACATGTTTTCAAGTTTTATGTGCCTCAGGTTTTAGCCAACATAATAGGCTAACTACAGACCCAAAATGGAGTGTGTGAGTACTTTCATTAGAATTATCTGGCCCAAAATGTGAATTTTGTAACGTCCATACCCGGTCTCCCCTACATCAATGATACATTAAACATTATTAATTAAGGTAAATGATTATACATTAATGCAACTTTTATATGATATTTACTTACATCCATCTGGAATTGAAGGTACTTCACTTGCCGGAGGGCTTGGACACGTGACTGTACTACTGGTAGTAAGTGTGGCGGGGGACTTGTAAGAGTCAAAGGTACACTCATATTGGTAGCTTTCCTTCAGAACTGGGAGCTGTTGTACTGTGATGGTAATCTAAAAAGGTATGAAGGAAAAATCCAAATATGACCAAAGTTTCCAGAGAATGGGAGCAAGCAAAAAGCAAGCATAATACAATAATACAGAATGTTAAAAATAAATATACATGTATATGTACATGTAATATGCATGTGTACAATGTATGTGTGTACATCTATTGTACACTTGTATATGGAATACATGTATTATATATGTCTTGCCTGTTGTCATTACGAATATTGTTTTTTTCCTTTGTTTAATTGTTCATTTGTGATCATTCTATTTTGGGTAAATTTCATATGTATTATCTTTTGCAGAGCCCCTAAGTACAACAGTATTTAATTTACTGACGGGGTTACTCTGGGTAAATAAAACAAAATAAATAGATAAATAAATAAATAATTATTAAACATGTTTTTTTTATCCTTTCTTTTTCTCTCCTTGTTTCTTCCTCTTTCTCATAAAAGCACATTGTGACCTCTTTCAAAGGTATAATGGCGTTATAAGAATTGCTATATTATTATAAATAAACTGGAGTAACCTCAACACGGCTATAGGATGTGTTTTTAAATAGAATAGGCCTAGAAGCACCAAAATAATTACTTAATCAATGCTGGATATCACTGAATTTCTGAAATGACATAATAATTGTTCGGTACTTGACATAAACACTCCCATGGTTTAAAAACAAAATTAAAAAAAAAATGAAACACTAATGATAAAAAGACATTCTAAATAATTTACGCCTGTCTTGGTGCAAAATAAACCATAAACCATCTACAAAAAAAGGTATTTTATCGCTTCAAATTTCCCAACTATTTTTTCAACCTTTGATCTTTAATTATAGACAGATGTCTCAAAGATTAGGGGTAAAAATATACTTGTATATTCACTGAGAGCGTACACTTCAATACGGTGACATAGTGAGAATATTTGAAATGTTCCAATCTACACCAAATCATGCAAAGTTTAATGCCTTTTAGATATTTTGCCATAGTAGACTTATCTAATTTTACCATCTCTATAATGAATGTATGATGTGAAGAAGTTCAAGTTCAAGTTCAAGAAAATTTATAGAGCGTTGATATAATAAATATTCATAATTCTAAATATTCCACAACATAAATAAACTTCGACAATCTATTCTGAGATAAAGTTTTCTTTTTTTAATTCCCAGATATAAAGGTCCAGCAATGTGTAAACAGCATGAACTATTTATTTTCGCGTTTTCTACATGTCTTCTAAAAAAAAATAATAATAAAAAAAAGAAAAGAAAATGTAACCAGACTTCAGTAGACAATATGTTAGGCATCTTATAAATTGTCAAAATAGCTGGAAATAAAATCACTACTAAACTTACCTCTTGTTCTGTCAGATGATAAGGTAGAGTGTCTGGCTGAACATCAGAGATGGATACACATTGAAGAGCATTGTAAGATAACCATCGAGAAGACTCATCAGGAAACGGACATGCTTCATATCTCGTACACCTTCGAAGTAAATCAATTAACAGAATTGAATCATTCAAATAACTTGCAAGCTTATTTCACATTTTATTTCATTAAACAAAAATATCGATTTTCTAAAAGGATATAAACTATATGATTTTCCTACAATTATCATTTTGTAGATTTCTTTCATAGCAATTATTACGATTTACAGGATATTTTGCTCTCGAATAAAGCCGATGTACATTAACTTTAAAATTATGCTCTTCGGCATGATAATAAAAGTAAAACGGTTATTAATTATATTATAAAACATTACATTTTTATAATATTATATTCCTCTCATCTCCTTGAACCTAAATTTATGCTTCTCACATAAGAAATTATGAAATATAATTATACGAATCGAACAGTATAACAATGTTATATTGCAGGTACAATCAAATTCACCTTGCTTCTAGAGTGCACCAGCCACAGTAAGGGTCTCCATCATTTCCTCCATTCTCCCCGATACAACCCTCACATGTGTCATATTGGCCGCAGTTTGCCAATTCTAACGTAAGGACCTTACGGGAAAAAAATGGTTATAAGTCCAGTTATAACATTGTATTGACATATTATTTCCGTTGTAGCCATCTATTTTATAAGTCCAGTTATAACATTGTATTGACATATTATTTCCGTTGTAGCCATCTATTTTATAAGTCCAGTTATAACATTGTATTGACATATTATTTCCGTTGTAGCCATCTATTTTATAAGTCCAGTTATAACATTGTATTGACATTTTATTTCCGTTGTAGCCATCTATTTTTATTCTACATCTTCTTATGGTACAATATGATATAAACGAAGCTGATGAAAAATGAAAGAAAAATAGGATGTCATACTCTCATGATTCAAATTAAACTGAGCTATAGAAATGGCAAAACTGAAGCTCAAAACAATAGCACTTCACATTAGTTTAAAAACATTCTCGTTTCTTTATATAGTCCCTAAATGCTGAACCCATATGATAATCACATATTTAACCTATGAGCTTTAATCTGAAATTTTGGCCAGTGTTATCTCTTCATTAGATTCACCAATGAATATATATTGTAATAGGAAGAAACCCCTATTGTATTACACAGTATCATTGAAGTCCTTACCTGAGAACCTTGATCTGAACTCTTAGTCATTGTTATCATTGGATTCATTAAGGAAGTGCGTACTTGTGAACCTTGGTCTGAACTCGTAGTCGGTATCATCAGGATCAGGTGCAGGAACATATGTCTTGTAATACACAGTTTTATTGAAGTAGGCCTACAGTAATACATACCTGTGAACCTTGATCTGAACTCGTAGCCACTGTTATCTCCTCCTTAGATTCATCAAGGAACATTTCTTGTAATACAGATCCACTTCCAAGAGGAACAGTCTCATAGACGAAGGCAAATGAACTATTAATTATATTTACCTGACGGACAAATTCAGTTTATTGAAATGGAAAAGGAAAAGCAAAGACGATAATTTTTCATGACATTAAACATTCATTTTCATTTTCATGTTCCTGTGATTTACATCAAAGAAACAGAGCTACGAGACTTTATTTGCATTCCTTTTTTTTATGGTTTTGATAATTTGTTTGAAACTTAAAATGCATACCTCTGTTTTATTTTGAGGGGAACGATTGGTAATTTTCTAGTACTCCAATTTATCCAAACCCGAATCTCATTATTAAACGACATGACAACAATAGTTAGCAGTAAACTCATCTATAACCACGGCATTTGGTATACATGTAAGCCTACTTCTTAATTGGATTATTATAATGATTTTACCTTTCTTAAATGAACTCGATCAATTAATATGAATATATAAAACTACATCATGTCCAATTTAACGTCATTCAAATCTGTTGCAAGACAGCTGAGCTAACTGGGATATAATAAAAAAATCTTATATAGAAATGAAAAGTGCTATATATTAAAGTAGAACATTCACTTTAGAGAGTTTCCCTGGTGTATCCCCCATGAATGCCAAAGTATGTTGTCTCTGTGTGGTCGTCACAATGGAGGTGAGTATGACATCGGGGATGGTGATGATAGGTGAGGCAGAGAGGGCATCCACTCCACTTGCATACCGGTATAAATTCGAGGCACCATCATCGAAAAAATAAGCTGTACACTGCACTGTATCCGGTAGAGTCAATGATGAAGGTAACTACCAGAAAAGAGAAAAGAAAGACGACTAATGTAAACTTCGTATTAAATGCACACCTTATGCAACTGTCCTTGTGTATCTCCCATGAGTGCCACAGTGTTTTGTCTCTCGATGGAAGTCACAATGGAGTTGAGTATAACATCAGGGATGGTGATGATGGGGGAGGCAGAGAGGGCATTCATTCCACGTATTGCTTACTTGTAGGAATTGACCGGTATTCTATCATCTACAAAAAAAGCTGTACTCTGTATCGTATCTGGTAGAAGGTATGCCAGAGGTAACTGCCAGAAAAGGGGGGAAGATAAACAAATATTATGTTAATGTTGCATAGAGTGCACACCTTATTAAGGTGTCCTTGTGTACTTCACATGAATGCCACAGTGTCTCGATGGAAGTCACAATGGAAGTGAGTATGACATCAGGGATGGTGATGATAGGTAATGCAGAGAGGGCATCCACTCCACTCGGGTACCGGTATAATACACATCGGTACTATCTTCTTAATAATTAGCTGTACACTCCATTGTATCTGGAATGGTCGTTGAAGGTGGCTACAAGAAAGGGGATTAAAATGTTAGAAAATGTAAGAATCAACCTGATAATCTCCTTCCTGAAAACATGGATACTACTAGTATCCATGCTGAAAAGTTGCCGTACACTGTGCTCATTCTGGTACAGTGATTATTGAAGGTAGCTGCCAGAAAAGACTAAAGGAAAAATATATTGTATCTAAGAAAGAAATTATCCATGGATATCACAGGGTGTTTTTCTATAATGTGTTATTAATGAAGTTGAGAGAAAGGGAATGGGCTTCACGAGGCAATATAAATCATATACCAGTTGCTATTTGCCACGAAAGTACGATAGTCTCAAATCTAATTTCTTGCAGTTATCATCAACATTGTATGTTATAAAGCAAAATCTTTTCATTTATTGTCTTTGCATTTAGAATATGAATTATTCAAATTTCTTATTTCGATGCACTGCATTTTTAATTTTTTTAATTAATTCTATGCCAAAGAAAAATACAATATAAACACAACACAAAAAGAAAGTTCCCTCTATTTCAGATATTAATTTTTGAACCAGGAGGAATTAAAAAAATCTAATTACATGTCATGGTAGGGAATTTTAATTAGCCACTATGGAAGCGAATTTAAAGAAAAATCATCAAGTCATGCTTCAGTGAGCAATGGTTGAATGCAAAAATGTCATTTTTTGAAGTTCGCAAGCGTAAAATGGCAACTTTGATTCAATGATAACTGACCCATTTTCAGATTTTAAACATTTTACACGTCAGATTGTATGCAAAACGTGCTTCCCAATATACGGAAACAAAATTTGGGTCAAATCTCACGGTTGAGTGAGCATGCAGCAAAAATTGCCCAAACTGCCATTTTTACTTCTTTGCCATGATATAATCGATCAAATATGATGAAATTCCTTTTTTGGAAGTGTATGCCACCAATATCCATTCATTTACGGTTGAATGAACCCATCAAACAACCAAAAAATAGGCCATTTCAGAAATACGAAAATGCATTGCAGTAATTTTATGCACTAGAAAGCATCTCAATAACAGTTTTGGGGCTGTATTGATATTCTTTGGGCACGTGTCAATGATCCTATGGCATTTATTCACATGCTTCAAAGAGCACGTGAGACTGGAAAAGCTCTTTTCTCACGTCTGGACTAAAATTCAAATTCTTACTTTGATTGAATATAACAATTCTTTTCGGGGAGTACTTTTGATTTTATTTTCACAAAAATCCCGATGTTTCACGCCTCAGTGGGCACAAAATACAAGAAAATCATGCAAATGAGAAGAAAGTTTCGGGCTTGGTCATGGTTCAGTGACTTTTCGAATACGTAATTTGAATAAAGATCATGTTAGTTACAGACCAGTTGAAGCTAGGTGCAAAGTTTCATAAAATAATTCACTGTCAAATGGACAAAAATTACAATTAAAATTTGCCAAATTTCACTTTCGTTAAACTTTTGTTAAACCTCTGTACATAAAGTCAATGGAGGAGGAAATCAATACCTGACAAATGTGAAATTCGGCCAATTTCATTGATGATTATTGTTAATTCTACTAAGAGTTATGTCACGAAACTTTGCACACAGCTTCAACTGGTCTCTAACTAACATGATCTTGATTCATATTCCGTATTCAAAAAGTCACTGAACCATGACGAAGCCCGAAACTTTCTTCTCATTTGCATGATTTTTTTGTATCTTGTGCCCACTGAGGCGTGAAACATCGGGATTTTTGTGAAAATAAAATCAAAAGTACTCCCCAAAAAGAATTGTTATATTCAATCAAAGTAAGAATTTTAATTTTAGTCCAGACGTGAGAAAAAGGCTTTTCTCGTCTCACGTGCTCTTTGAAGCATTAATTTGTAAATAAATGCCATAGGATCATTGACACGTGCCCAAAGAACATCAATACAACCCCAAAACTGTTATTAAGATGCTTTCTAGTGCATAAAATTACTGCTGAATGCATTTTCGTATTTCTAAAATGGCCTATTTTTTGGTTGTTTGATGGGTTCATTCAACCGTGAATGAATGGATATTGGTTGCATACACTTCCAAAACAGGAATTCCATCATATTTGATCGATTATACCATGGCAGGGAAGTACAAATGGCAGTTTGGGCAATTTTTGCTGCATGCTCACTCAACCGTGAAATTTGACGCAAATTTTGCTTCCGTATATTGGGAAGCACGTTTTGCATACATTCTGACGTGTAAAATGTTTAAAATCTGAAAATGGGTCAGTTATCATTGAATCAAAGTTGCCATTTTACACTTGCGAACTTCAAAAAAAGACATTTTGGATTTCAACCATTGCTCACTGAAGCATGACTTGATGATTTTTCCTAAAATTCGCTCCTATTGTGGCTAATTAAATTCCCTACATGGACATATAATTAGATTTTTTAAATTCCTTCTGGTTCAAAAATTATTGATATCTGAAATAGGGGGAACTTTCTTTTTGTGTTGTGTTTATATTACAAAAAAGTATACTTTCGGTAATAAAATTTGATGAGAAATAGACGGCAATAAAATGGACATGTACATTTTTACCACAGCATGCAATTATGGAGTAGGGCCTAAGTTTCAAATTCTATGTAAGTGGCTTATACAACAAATTGTGTTTATCGCATTCAATCATCGGCATGCAAGTATACATACTGTATCACAAAAGCTTCCAAAAAGGTAGGTATTTGGCATTCCTCTGTTATCTCCTTGATAAATACACCCTAAGACGGCATCTTCAAAGCTCTGCTGGATATCACTCATCTTAAAAACACATACAGCAGATGAAGCTCCATCCGAAAACACAGAGTATAATAAATCTTCAGTTCTGTCGATACTCAATGAGTCGCCTAACTGAGATCCTGCTGGTCCAATGTGAGCAGTTTGAATCTCATTGTAAGATCCACATTCCAGTTTTATTTCAGTGTAAGAGTCCAGTGAATCAGCATCTGAGGAATTAGGACACAAACGACCTAAATATACACCATCATCTCTTGATATGAAATAGTAAAGATATTCTTTGTGAGCAATTACATGTCGGAAATATTCATTCCCAGATTCTCCAATTACAAACTGGGTTTTGGTCAGGTCTGCAAGAATGTGCTTGGAAATACATGGATCATAATAACCTGTAAGGCTAACTCCGGTGAATAAATACAATTCATCATCGGGGAACCCCTCACCATTTCTTACATAGTCTGCTCCGAAAGCAACAATTCCAACAGTGGGTGCATCTTCTGTTGCCACAATTAATTGAGCATTGCTGTCATCGTATCTCACTACATCATGTGATATGTTAGTCAAGCTCCTTGTCTCACAGTAACCATCACATCCTCCACATGTGATGAGCTTATCCTCAGGTGAAGGAGCTATAACAAGGAGTTTGTTATCATTACTATTTCCATTTGTGCATGTTCCGGTGACCACGGTATGTTTAAGAGTGAGGTCCGAGTTGAGTTGATAGAGTCTCTGCAGTGCTCCTATGTAGACATCTCCAGTGATGCTGCTGATGGTGATATGGTTGAATGGCAGGGTGGGGTCAGGGCTGGTGAAGGATGATACCAGGTAGGAAGAGAGAGGAGCTGAGTGGATCGATGGTATGATAAGTAGCAGATAGAAAAGTCTGAAGGCACCTCTGGAGGTCATGGTTGCATCTTCAAACCCCATAGGATGTGGAAAATATTATCTGTGTTCAATGAAGAAAAAAAAGGGTTGTTGTGTGATTATTATGTAATCGGCGTTACTGACGTTTGACTATTATTAATGAAATTTCTTTATTACTGTACAATTGAAAATTCGTTTCCACAATCAATTATCATTTTGCTCAATTACGATATGAAACATTTGAAGTATGGCTCATGCTTTTACTTTACTAGAATATATCACTCATTTCCGTTGCTTTTCTTTATCACTTTCATTTCATAGATTAATTTCTTTAGTGTAAGATTTCCTTTACGAGTTAATAACTTGATCAGTTTATCATTTTTTTTATGTCTTCAAAGGTATCGTTGTGTAGTGATTAATATTGTTTCGCAGAGGTGGCACGACATTAATTGCTCCTGCGACAATTGATTCGGGCTTTATCTCGTCCAAGATATGGTTGCAACAGGCTTTAATATTATATAGGTTTAGGATAGGATATAGTGTTAAGTCCAGGGTTGAAGTTAGTCATTCGATTAGTATATCGAATTACTAGCGGGAAATTATTGTCGCCGGAGCAAATGGTCATGGAATCTTCGCAGTTCGTATTATTGAAGTTAGTGAAATATTTTGCACATTTTCGAAATGTTAAACGATAGGGGACTATCACACGCCGAATATATACAATTTCAACCATAGTATTTACATGTCTTCAGAATTTCAAAGGAAAAAATGAAAGTTTCCCTACATATTACTGCAAAATTCATTATGAAAACTGGAAAAAGAGTACCGGTATGGCAGTTATGAAATTTAAAATTGTACATATATTTTAAAAACATTTTTTCGACTAGTTATTGTGAATATTCAAATGAATGAGTTAATGAAACATTGCTTCACATATCACGCACTTGAAATTCTAAATATTGTAAACGTTTTTCAGATATAGGCTGTAGCATATCTTTGTACTAGAATATATCATAATAATATACTGGCAATAATTAATTAGCCCCTCCTAAACAAAAAATTAGAAGCCTTTCTGTATACTTTTATATTTCATTCATAATAAAAGTGCGATCAATAATTGTTTAATCATCTGAAAGTGGAAGTTTTTTCCTTTTCATACCTGAGAGCAGATGAGGACCAGACCCGTTATTTTACCAATGAAGGGGGGACAATAAACCCCCCCCCCCCCAACAAAAAAAAAAAAAAAAAAAACTGAAACTGATTATAACAATATTAATGGTGTGTTTGAATCATTCACGATCAACATACCATTAAAGAATTATTTTTCTTTCATAGTACCCAATTAAATATGGTGATACCATGGTTAATGCACAGGACCCCTGCATAAGGTAAAGTAAAAAGTGTAAATTTGCAAAATGCATTGGTATTCTTAAAAATTGAGGTTCCGCAATGTACGCAACATTTTAGCCTTGCTAACTTACAGGGTGCGTTTCAATCATTGATGCTACAGTCACACAGACACTTACGTATATGATACGTTTGTGTTGTTGTAATCTTATTTCATCTTCTATTCTATCATTTCTTATGTATTTCATTGTTTTACTGGATGAACGAAATTATCAATATTTCTACTGCTAACTATGACGGGTAAGCATCCGTGGGGATCCGAAGAAAAGAAAATAATTTTTGGACGCAATCGGACGTAACTCAACGTAAATATCTGTGTGACTGTAGCATAACGTGTTCCTTTCTTTCTTTTCTTTTCTATCAGTCATTTCTTTATTGGTGATGTCATAACTCCGTGCAAAGAACTACGTTCTTAACTGGCAGAAGACAACAATAGGCATGCAGGCATTAAATGTGCAACTTTCGAGTTAGGACCTTTGTGTATATCAGGGGTTACGTGCTTTCCAGCATAACATCAAAATTTTATTGTAGGTATTCAATTCGCAACTTTTCATTTTGAACCTTTGTGAATATCAAGCGTACTTACGTGTTCTCCAGCATGAAATCAACATTTTGTAGACATTCGATTTGCAACTTTTCGGTTTAGACCTTTCTTTATATCAGGGGTAGGTGTTCTCCAGCATGACACCAACATCACACAAGTTTATGAGCAGAATATTGTACATAATTTTACATTTGCATGCGACAACATAAAATTCTCAACTAAAGAAAACGTTATATTTTGGCAACAAAGTTTAAACATAAAAGTTGATTTCCAGTTTCAGCTATAAATCCTTGCGTATAAAATATATACAGGAATTTTCATAAAGAATGTTAGTCGATTGCATCATTGCATTATCATTTCTAAACTTTCTTTTTTCATACAATGAAAATATCACGAACCTAAAACGTAGCTTATGCGGCGGTCACAACTCGTCGTAGGCTACGGGGCACGTGCCATCGACGTAGCCTGCGTTGTATGTGCAATGCACGCACAGGTCCTAATTAAACTTCTGCGATTCCTGCAATTCTATAAGGGTATTGTAAAAACTTCCTGCGCGTCGTACATGCATTGGACCTGCGAGGTACATCCGCTGCACGAATTTTCTACGAAATCCATCGTAGGGAGTTGCACGTCGATGGTACGGCGAGTTGTGACCGCCGCACAGTGGGCCAGGCGTCAGCAAAAGTGCGCCAAAACTGGTTTCTGGTCACCTAACCAATTTTGTTTTTTTAATATTCTTAGCAAAGATAGCAACCTCTAGAACATCTCCATAAAATATTTCATCATGAAATTGATTTTTAGTTGGTTATTTTTCTTTGAAATGACCAGAAAATGACTTGTTAGTGGTACACCATGTGTAAATGACAAATTTTCGTTATTTGGGATTTTTTACTAAATGGGTAGTTCAATATATTTAAAATTAAATTTGCTTGTTTAAGAATGATCATTTTTAGTGCCCAAAGAATTTAAAGACAAATAATTAATCCATTTGGAAGTAATTTTGGGAGAAACCACTAAATAATGGGGGAAAATTGCATTTTTTTTTTATTCATACGCATAAATTTTCAAAATTGCTGCCGATTGCTGCGCTAAAAATACAATGAGAGTCTTTGTTATAGTTTATGCTTTACATCAATACAAAAATTAGCTGCAACCTCCTGCAACCTTCGGAGATATAACCAATTTTCCATCCGCATGTTCGCCTATTTTACCGTCAAAATCTGCTAAAAGCGATAATGCGCACGTATTGCGCACACAAAAGTCTCACCGTAAGTGGCGTAAATATTTCAATTGAAAGCCGACAAACCAAAACAACCAAAACACATGAATACAATGATTTTCATGAAATACAGAAATACATGTGTGCTTATGGGGGTGATTATATAGTCTTTAGCCTGCTACCCCCCCCCCCAAAAAAAAAAAAAAAAAAAAAAAAAAAAAAAAAAAAAAAAAACCTATCGATTTCATGACCATCTGAATTGATCTAAATCTTGAAATAGTATAATGGTATTTAATTGGGGGCTCACCTATGTCATAATAGGTTATAATCGTTTGTTTTCAAACAATTATTATGTTATAAAGTCATAACCGATCATTCTTAAATTATGACTTGTATTCACATGTTCATGTTCATATGTTTTGATCCGCATTGTTATGTTTACAAAGCTGAATGTGCCATGAAGCCATTTGTGCTTCTTTTTTTCTTTTTTTTTTTATTATTATTATATGTTTATATGATAACTGTATTTTTTATTGTTGCAATTTGGAAAATAAAATACAATACACTAAGTTCAATTAGAGAAGAAATCGTAGATATATAAATTGCAATAACTTTTCCGTCATAATCAAGAACAATTAGCCAAAATCAAAATGATTTTTTACGTATCATGAATAGGCCTACTGGTCCCATCAGGAAGATCGTATTTTTATGAATAAAAAAAGAGACTCCCCTTTCATGAGTCCATAAAACCCCATTAAAGTTCCAAATAATATATAAATCTCTCTAAAAAAAAGGCATTTTTTCCTCATCCAGTAAAAAAAAACAGTATGTTAATAAAGTCAGATAATTTAAAAGATACTCTAATCATGTTAACAATGTTTCCGTGGTCTATAAACCCCATACACACCTCACTTATGTAAATAATGTAAGTTATGTAACTTTTACAAAGAAATCCGATCTAACCAATCAGAAATGGGTATTTTAATGACGTCATAGACATTTGAAAATACTCTTATGGTGTTTCTCATGTCTTGAAACCCCCTATAAGTCCCACTAATCAAAGTAAAATGAATATGCCTATGTGTTACTATTGATATTTGTCTTGTCCAATCAGAAAAGAGCATTTTAATGACGTCATAAGTTTTTGAAATTGTTCTCATCGAATTCTGCGGGTCTGAAAACCATAAAAGGACTTCTGTTAAGAATTTAGTTATCCGTCTTCGGTGCGGAATTAGTTTTGTCGCACTTTTAGTTCATTCTGGCCCACTGTGCGCCGCATTACCGTTTCTTTGTAATGAAATATTCAAGTTAGTCTCACAACTATCACTGAATACAAAATAATGCAGTGTTACAATGTATTACTCGCCCTCCCATCCTTAAAATAAGTATTTTATTTTATTATTATTATTCATTTTAGTGTTTTTTTACATTGTGTTTTGTACTACGTTTCTTTTGTTTTATCAAAAGGATTTTTTTCCATAAAATGATGCTACGTCTTGACTACACCAAAATGTTAGATTACAAATATACCGGGGAATGATTGTTACTTGTGTTATTTTCGGTGGTGTTACACGGGCGTAAACCCCGGGGGTGGGGAGATACACCCCAGATTTTGAGGAGGGGGGATGGCCTGTACAAACATTCCACCCCCCCCCCAAGTTTTCAAGAAAGCAATGAAAAAAATATATTAGATAATTGCATTATTGGTTAAAATAGCGCTTTCAATACTAAAAATATGCTTCTTTTTACTCCAAAACCCAAAAAAAAATTCCTGCTCGGTCGCTATGCGACCTCGCACTAAGTAAACAGTAACCTGGTTATTAAAATGTTGGATCCAATGCCCTCGTCTGGGCATATCAATTCTAGTTGTAAACTTAAGAGGAAGAGGGCGCTATCACTCTACGCAAAGCAAACGCTGCCATAGACATTTTGTATTTTGCACAGTTTTTTCACTTTGTTTTCTTGATTATGGCGAGCAACTACCTTTTCAAAGAAATGATCAACTTGAATAAGTACGCTAAGAGTCTGATTTTTTCAAAAATAGGAATAACTTATTGCAAAGGGGAAAAAAAAGTCCTGTCACTTGTGTCAATTCGAAATCCTAGTCAGATCAAATTCCTGTACAATATGGCCAATTTCGCTCTCAAAATAGCTCATACGCCACATAATTATTTTCCTGGATAACGCATAATTATATTACAGCTTAATGATCAAGCAGTTTTTAAAAGCTTGAATTCTCACCTTTCCAAAGGTGGTACATCATTTCGATTGTTAGAAAAAGTTCCTGTCACTTTGAACATTACACAATAGAACTTTACTCGATGGCCAATATATTTCCGCATATCACATGCATATCGCATGTGACGGCGTCTTCGCAAGAGGTGACAAGATCACTACTTATATCAATAATCGTTTGGAACATCAATCTATGTGAAATAAAGATTCTGATTACAACTTCATCACAATAATGTATAAGCTTGCCAAATGTGTATTTCCTCCCGTATCAGGACCAATTACCCCCCGGACAATTACCCGGACAACTACCCCCGGACAATTACACCCCCGAGGAACAATTACCCCGGACACTTACCATCGGACAATTACCCCCTGCAGGACAATTACCCCGGACAATTACCCCGGACAAATACCCCCAGACAATTACACCCCCGAGGACAATTACCCCGGACAATTACCCCCCGGACAATTACCCCCGACATACCCCGGACAAATTACCCGACATTACCCCCGGACAATTACCCCCGGACAATTACTCGGGACATTACCCGGACAATTACCCCCGACAATTACCCCGCGACAATTACCCCCCGGACACCCACTTCCCCCCAGGACAATTACCCCCGACATTCCCGGACAATTACCCCCCGGACAATTACCCCCGAACAATTACCCCCCGACAATACCCCTGAGGACAATTACCCCCCGAGGACAATTACCCCCCGAGGACAATTACCCCCCGGACAATTACTCCCTCTCTGAGACAATTACCCCCTCACAGGCATGATTTGGAATCAAGTGCGCCCATTGTGAGTCTCGCTCGCAGGTTTCGAATTATTTTCTACTCGATCTTATCTTAATGATTTTCTGCTGTCTCTTCTCTTTTATATTTCGTATTCAGGACAACTACCCCCAGGACAATTACCCCCGAAGGACAATTATCCCCAGGACAATTACCCCCGAACAATTAACCCCGACAATTACCCCAAAGGAAAATTACCCCCGAGGACAATTACCCCCGACAATTAACCCCGAAGGACAATTACCCCCGGAACAATTATCCCCAGGACAATTACCCCCGAACAATTAAACCCCCGAACAATTTCCCAAGGGAAATTATCCCCGAGACAATTACCCCCGGACAATTACCCCCGCAGCGACATTACCCCCGGAACAATTATCCCAGGACAATTACCCCCGAACAATAACCCCCGAACAATTACCCCAAGGGAAATTATCCCCCCGAGACAATTACCCGGACAATTACCTCCGAGGACATTTACCCTGGACAGGTTACCCCCCCCCCCCTTCCACCGGCAATTGATGTTGCCTCAAGCGCGCCCCTGTGTGTCTCGCCTGGTGCGCAAGTTTTTCGAATTATTTTCTACTTGATCTATCTTAAAGCTGTGTATAGTGTTGGAAGAAGGAAAAATTTAATTTGGATTCACAGTTAGATAATATGAAAGCCTGAATCCTATAACTGTAACAAAGAAAGTTATATTACATAGAAATCTCTGTTTTAAGTCTTATTCACGATATATAGTATAAAAAAGATAAGACGGGACCCGACACAGCTTTGTGTGCACAGGCGTTCACATGGAAAACCAATGGGAGGATTCCTTTGTGTGGGTGATACACACAGATCGCTACGGTCCATTCATGGCGGAAGTTCGGGGGACAGGACAACCCAGCAAGGTCTCAAAACCGTTACAAATTGTGTTTGGATTTAAACATTTCGCTGAAATTCACCGGAAATCGTGAAGGATATCACAAAATCTCTCACACATGTCTTTAGCGCAATGATAATGTGAACAACATGAGACTATATTTAATTGGTTTTATGCCGATTTTTTTTTGTTACCAAAACTATACACCAGGTTAATGGCTTTCTCTTTCCCTTTCTCTTTTATAGTTTATCTTTCTCCTTTCTCTATCTCTGCCTCCTCTCTCTCTCTCTCTCACACACACTTTCTATTTTTCCTTTTTTTCCTTTTCTTCCTTCCTTTAATAATAATTTTAATAATAATATCAATATTAAGCATTTATAATGCGCCGACTAATCTAGTAAACTATCAGTGGCGCAGGCTAATATTATTACCCGGCTATAGCATAGCTGCCGTTATAAAAGGCGCTTTAGCCCATTCGAGAATTTCTTCCTACCGGTACCCATTTACCTTACTAGGTCAAGTCTGGCAAATTGCAGATTAATATCTTGCCAAAGACATTAGTGAAATTGGACGGGATTCGAACCGCGTACCTTGTGATCGTCAGTCCGTCCGACTTTTCCACCATGTCACCACAACCACCTCCACCCCTCCTTCCCCTTTGTTTTGTTTATGCGGCGCCTTCTGCGCCATGAAAAAATGGGTGAGGGGCGCTTTGCATCCCAAGCCCCCTGTTTGGAGTACACATTATATGCTCAGAAAAAATATGTAAACTGGCCCTCATATTGCCCTAACGGTAAGATTCAGCAAAATACGTGGGTCCGCAACCATGTTTCTATTGGCGGTCATCTGGGCCATAACGAATATGATTACTTTAATGTAACGATTAACCTTTATTTTTTACATAATAATATTAAGCTTTAGTTAATATTTTTCACTAATTTGTTAATTTATGGAGTTATTATTATGACCTTATTGCGCCCTTAGAAACCATGGGTTCAGACCAGTTTTTATCCATTTTTTCGTGATGTAAACAAAAATAATTAAAATCATATCAGTGGGATCAGAGACAGTGAATCAGAGATATTCAACATGTGTGAATTGTTATGGTTGATTTGTGTCCTTCCTGAATGTTCAAATTGTTGTTTTATGAAAATAAAAAGTAAATGAGGGCCTCGTTTACATATTTTCTGATGCATATATGAGTATCCAAACGGGGGGGGCCTTGGGGGCTCAAGCCCCCCTCCCATTTTTTTCATGGGCCGCAGATGGGTAGAGGGGGAGGGGGGGGAAGCAAGGAAAAAGAAAGGAATAGTGAGAGAGGCAAAAGGGAAAGAAAGGAGGAATTATGAAAGATGAACGAGATAATTTTATATGACTAAAATCAAGTAGAAAATATTAAAAACCTGCGACACCGGGCGAGTACCCACAATGGGCGCGGCTTGATTCCAACTCAATGCCTGTGAGGGGGTAATTGTCGTCGGGGGGGGGGGGTAGTTGATCGGTGTAACTCTCCCGGGGGGTTAATTGTCCTAGGTATGGGGGTAATTGTCCTCCGGGCGGTAATGTTCTCGGGGGGTAATTGTTCCTAAGGGGGTAATTGTTCCTAGGCGGGGTATTTGTCCTCGGGTTAATTGTCGTTATTGTCTCGGGGGTTAATTGTCCTCGGGGGGTAATTGGTCCGGGGGGTAATGTCCGGGGGTAATGTCTCGGGGAAGTCCCGGTAAGTTGGTCCGGGGTAATTTCGGGGTAATTGTCGGGGGGTAAATTGTGCCTAGGGGTAATTGTCCGGGGGTAAGTCCGGGGTAATTGTCCTCGGGGGGTAATTGTCTCGGGGGAATTGTCCGGGGGTAATTGTCGGGGGGTAATGTCCTCGGGGGGTAATTGTCCGGGGGTAATTGTCCGGGGGTAATTGTCCGGGTATTGTCCTAGAACCATTTCCTCCATCTGGTCTGGAGAATCTATTAACTAACAACATGATAAAAGTTCTTCAATTTCTTTCATCTCCACCGTACGAGTAGATTGCTGAACCGAACGGATAATGCCATTCCACTGCAGGGAAGTCTTCTAAGCGAGTTTTTGTGAGCTAATTTATTATGCAGCCAGCTGTATAGATTCTGCGCTTGTCAGCCGTATTTCCAACGTCACTTCGTTGCGTCTGGCCTCTTAGATAATGGACGCGCCTTGTTTAATTACGATATAATGCCGCACATTCGGTATACGTTAACTTTTAAGTTTTACATAGAGTAGAATTTATATGGCCACCACGGGCCATGCTAGGAAAGGGTGTCGTTGACAATCTAAAACATTGATGTAGTTGTGTGCGGGTTAGATTGTTGGATGGCTTGCGGTCTGCAGGCCCACAAAATTTTCATAGCAAAGATTGTGATTTGTCTTCTATCGCTGTTATTTAATAAAGCATGGAAAATGTATTTTCTAATGAATACAAAATTTAGGCACGCACTTCACTCTCGTAATACTAAATAGGATCTATACTGCCCAAAATGATATCTCCAATTTTAGCTTTAAAAATTTGGGCTCGCGCCTCGCTCTCGCATTACTTTTCCATTACTAAAAATGAACAGAATCTAGGCAGCCTTAAAAATATACATTCAAAGAAAAATTACTTCGTACCTCCTCCCTCTCCGTATACATTTCTCTTTAGGTCTATGCCTCTGTTCAGAAAAAGTGCCTTTTTCCCATCGAGACCCCCATTCAAAACCTTTACGCCGCCTCTACTATAGATTTTGTTTTGTTTTGTTTTGTTTTTGTTTTTGCGAGCTCGCAGTTACTCTATATATAGGATCTTGAAGCACAAACATATATTTCCGCTTAAATTATCGACTCGCGCTTTGCGCTCGCTGATACTAAATAGGAACTACTGTGACACAAATATCTCAAACTTTTATTTGGGATTTTCGGCTCGCGCTTCGCGTTTCGCATTAGTTTTTCATTACTTAAAATGAACAGTAATCAGAGCAGCCATTAGTTCTTAAAGCATACATTCAAAGACAATTTTTTTTTTATCCCCTAGCCCTCCGTCTTCCGAATACATTTACTGTAAGATCCATGCCTCTGATCTAAAGTGTAACCCTCTTTCAAAACGGTGTCCTTTTTTTTTATCAAGACTTGTGACATTCAAATTTGTCCCGCCACTCTACTATTACTATAGACCTATTATATATATATATATATATATATAATATATATATATATATATATATATATATATATATTATATATTATCGTCCGCTGCTTTCACGAACCGGCACAAACCGAACGCGCACCGCGAAAAGTACATTCTGAGATAAACGCGTTTGAATTTAGCCCATTTTCAAAACCCTCAGAAATATGATCTTATGTATAACTTTTACTCATAAAATACATATCAATTTCAAGAGAATTTTCTGTAGTTTCTAAAACAATTAAATTATTTAAGTTTATGACAATTACTTTTGAGCATGTTACGAAGCTGCTATCACTTGTGCCGGTTCGTAAATTAAAAAAAAATTGCTGATACGCTGCAAAATTATTTCACGAACCGGCCACGCCCGGACCGTGCCGTCAATGTTCCAAAGCGCCAAATTTTATTTTCACACCGGCTATAGTACGTCACTGAATGTGTTATTTCACGTGCGCGCAATACGTCCAATGCGTGTTTTTTACGGCGGCGCGTATTACGTCACCAATGGGTTCTTTCATTTAGCCCATTAAGATTCTTGCTAGTTTCCATAAAGTTAATCAAATTCTCTATTTTGCATACCAATTTTACTTTTTGTCGTACTTTAGTTTACGTGTACAATCATTCTATTTTTAGAATTCTTTTAAACTAGCTATTCCCTCCTTTTTCTATGGCCCCTAATAAGTTTGTATACCCCATATTTTCTCTTGTCATCTCTCTCTCTCTCTGTCTCTCTCTTTTCAAGGAAATCTTTGTCTCTCTTTTCTTAAGGGGATGGGAGTGTCCTAGGTATTTATTAGAACATACCTTAAGCTTTGAATAAATATACAAATCTTTGAGAAAAAAAATTACAATGATTAAAAAAGTGCCAATTATAACGGGATCAGAAGAGCGAATAAAAAAAAAAGAAAACGTCTTACTGCGATATCATGTTAAATAATATTTAATTTACTTAATTGTACTCCTTTATTGAATAAGCAGTTTCAGCAGTTCTTTCTTAAGTTATTTTAGGGCAAGTCCACGCTATTTCTTCCCAGGATGGTGATTATTGCACTTTTTGACCATTTTTGTGTCAAGTGTTTCAGTGGGTTTGTAAAGGTATACATAATGTGCCATATATCACCATAAAGGGTATGAAATGAACTTAATGCAAATGAGGTCAAAAACTCATTTCAAGGTCATAATATAGGCTCATTAATATTCATGAAATATAATAAAATGCATTAAAAACGCTATTTTCAACCATTTAAAAAAGAGGTTTGTCATAGGAGCATATCAATTCTAGTTGTAAACTTAAGAGGAAGAGGGCGCTATCACTCTACGCAAATTAAACGCTGCCATAGACATTTTGTATTTTGCACAGTTTTTTTCCACTTTGTTTCTTGATTATGGCGAGCAACTACCTTTCAAAGAAATGATCAACTGAATAAGAGCTAAGAGTCTTTTTTTTTTCAAAAATAGAATAAACTTACTGCAAAGGCAGAAAAAAAGGTCCTGTCACTTGTGTCAATTCGAAATCCTAATCAGGATCAACATTCCTGCTACAATATGGCCAATTGCTCTCAAATAGCTCATACGCCACATAATTAATCTTCCTGGATAACGCATAATATATTACAGCTTAATTGATCAAGCCGTTTTTAAAAGCTTGAATTTCACCTTTCCCAGAGATGGTAAAAATTCATTTCGATTGGTTTAAGAAAATCCTGTCACTTTGAACATTATCACAAACGAAATCTTTACTCGATGGGTCAATATTTCCCATAGCACATGCATATCGAATGTGGACGGCCGTTCTTCGCAAGACGGTGACAGATCACTACTTATATCAATAATCGTTTGGAACATCAATCTATGTGAAATAAAGATTCTGATTACAACTCATCACAATAATGTTATAGCTTGCCCAAATGGTGTATTTCCTCCATCTGGTCGAGAGAATCTATTAAACTAAACAACATGCATAAAAGTTCACTAATTTCTTTATCTCCATGTACGAGAGATTGCTGAACCGAACGGATAATACCATTCAGCTTGCAGGGAAAGTCTCTTAAGCGAGTTTGTGAGCTAATTTATATTGCAGCCAGCTGTATAGATTTCTTACGCTTGTCAGTCTATTTCCAACGTCGCTTCCTTGCGTCTGGCCCTCTAATAATGCGACGCCCTCTGTTTTAATCGATATAATGCCGCACATTGGTATACGTTAACTTTACATTTTACATAGAGTAGAATTGATATGTACAACCAAAAAGTATGTATATTTTCTGTTTCTATATTTTCTTGGCTAACTCTTGTTAAAATATAACGAAACTAGCACATAGCTTTCCACATTTTTAGACTTAAAATATTTAGGTCTCAGAAGTAGTCTCATAAAAGTTACTGAGCTCATGTAAAATCATGCATTTTTATTACTCAACCTCCCACCTTCAGAAATGAAACAAAATAAATGTTTTTACTATGTTTCTTTTGTTTATCAGAGAGTTTTTTAACAAAAGATTTTTCCACTCCTTGGCTACACCGATTGTTTAATGAAAAATATTATAGGGAATAATTTTTTTTTAAACTTGACCTTGCCAAAAAACTCGAAGTTGTATTATCATTAAATTATGTCCTTACAATGTTTATTACATGTTTAAGAAGATTAGACTATGCAAGTTAAGATCTACTTTTGAGATTCAGAGTTTTATTAATTTGAACAAAGACAAAATTTGAAAACATCATTTTTCTCTGGTCCCGTTTGTTACCGACGAATAAATGATTATAAATTAATTATGAGTTGAGTCATGTTTTTGTTGAAGATTATTAGTACCTTGAAGAATATACCAAAGGATTGAGATTTCATTTAAGATTTTTCAAACAAGCCCTATTTTTGGCTCTGAATGTCCCATTTGTTACCACGCAAAATATCTTGGGCTTGCCCTTTATTTTATGATTATTTTTTGGCATTAATCCTTATCCTTATAATCTTATTATAATAATATGTCTGTTGCAATTATATTCCTAACCAATTGTACTGAAAGTTCATCTAATTATAACTATTAAATAGTGAAATAAATATTCTAATCTTGTAGGTAAAAAAAAAAAAGAATAAAAAACAGTATCATCTAAAATGAATCAGATTAATTTATGAATACTATTTTTATCATTAAATGGATAAGTATGGTACAATTGTAAGCTAAGTAGTAAATTAATGATTTATTGTATATCTGTTCTAAATAACTATACATTTTTATTTTATCTTTTTGGGGGGTCATTTAGCCAATCGATATAAATTATGATTTCCTGTCTC
>CALNVZ010002100.1:66923959-66968647 GCA_940671915.1 Paracentrotus lividus | reverse complement strand
ACCCCCCCCCCCCGCCATCAATTCATTCCCAACCACTAACATAAATAAAGAAGAAGGAAATCATAATTTATATCGATTGGCTAAATGACCCCAAAAAGATAAAATAAAATGTATAGTTATTTAGAAGCAGATATACAATAACATCATTAATTTACTACTTAGCTTACCATTGTAACCATACTTATCTCTTATGATAAAATAGTATTCATAAATTATCTGGTTCATTTTAGATGATACTGTTTTTTATTCTTTTTTTTTTTACCTACAAGATTAATATTTATTTCGACTATTTAATAGTTAATAATTGATGAACTTTTCAGTACAATTGGGTTAGGAATATATTGCAACAGACATATTATTATAATAAGATTATAAGATAAGGATTAATGCAAAAATAATACATAAAATAAGGGCAAGCCCAAGATTTTTGCGTGGTAACAAATGGGAACATTCAGACAGCCAAAATAGGGGCTTGTTTTGAAAAACTCTTAAATGAAATCTCAATCTTTGTATATTTCTTCAGGTACTAATAATCTTTCACAAAAACATGACTAACTCTAATTATTTATAATCATTTATTCGTCGGTAACAAACGGAACCAGAGAAAAATGATGTTTTTCCAATTTTGTCTTTTTAAATTAATAAAACTGCTGAATCTCAAAAGAAGATCTTAACTTGCATAGTCTAATCTTTTAAACATGTATAAACATTGTAAGGACATAATTTTAATGATAATAAACTTTCGAGTTTTTGGCAAGGTCAAAGTTTAAAAAAAATTATTCCCTATAATATTTTTCATTAAAACTCGGTGTAGCCAAAGGAGTGGAAAAATCTTTTGTTAAAAAACTCTCTGATAAACAAAAGAAACATAGTAATAAACATTTATTTTGTTTCATTTCTGAGGTGGGAGGTGAGTAATAAAAATGCATGATTTTCATGACTCAGTAACTTTTATGAGACCTACTTCTGGAGACCTAAATATTTTACAGTCTAAAAATGTGGAAAGCTATGTGCTAGTTCGTTATATTTTACAAGAGTTTAGCCAAGAAAATATAGAACAGAAAAATATACATACTTTTGGTTGTACATATCAATTCTACTCTATTGTAAATGTAAAGTTAACGTATACCAATGTGCGGCATTATATCGATTAAAACAGAGGGCGTCGCATTATTAGAGGGCCAGACGCAAGGAAGCGACGTTGGAAATAGACTGACAAGCGTAAGAAATCTATACAGCTGGCTGCAATATAAATTAGCTCACAAACTCGCTTAAGAGACTTTCCCTGCAAGCTGAATGGTATTATCCGTTCGGTTCAGCAATCTCTCGTACATGGAGATAAAGAAATTAGTGAACTTTTATGCATGTTGTTTAGTTTAATAGATTCTCTCGACCAGATGGAGGAAATACACCATTTGGGCAAGCTATAACATTATTGTGATGAGTTGTAATCAGAATCTTTATTTCACATAGATTGATGTTCCAAACGATTATTGATATAAGTAGTGATCTGTCACCGTCTTGCGAAGAACGGCCGTCCACATTCGATATGCATGTGCTATGGGAAATATTGACCCATCGAGTAAAGATTTCGTTTGTGATAATGTTCAAAGTGACAGGATTTTCTTAAACCAATCGAAATGAATTTTTACCATCTCTGGGAAAGGTGAAATTCAAGCTTTTAAAAACGGCTTGATCAATTAAGCTGTAATATATTATGCGTTATCCAGGAAGATTAATTATGTGGCGTATGAGCTATTTGAGAGCAATTGGCCATATTGTAGCAGGAATGTTGATCCTGATTAGGATTTCGAATTGACACAAGTGACAGGACCTTTTTTTCTGCCTTTGCAGTAAGTTTATTCTATTTTTGAAAAAAAAAAGACTCTTAGCTCTTATTCAGTTGATCATTTCTTTGAAAGGTAGTTGCTCGCCATAATCAAGAAACAAAGTGGAAAAAAACTGTGCAAATACAAAATGTCTAGGCAAGCGTTTAATTTGCGTAGTAGTGATAGCGCCTCTTCCTCTTAAGTTTACAACTAGAATCTGATATGCTCCTATGACACCTCTTTTTAAATGGTTGAAATAGGCGTTTTTAATGCATTTTATTATATTTCATGAATATTAATTGAGCCTATATTATGACCTTGGAAATGAGTTTTTTGACCTCATTTGCATTAGTTTCATTTCATACCCCTTTATGGTGATATATGGCACATTATGTATACCTTTACAAACGCCCACTGAAACACTTGACACAAAAATGGTCAAAAAGTGCAATAATCACCATCCTGGGAAGAAATAGGCGTGGACTTTTGCCCTAAAATAACTTACAGAAAGACTGCTGAAACTGCTTATTCAATAAAGGAGTAGATTTAAGTAAATTAAATATTATTTAACAATGATATCGCATTAAAAATAAATGTAAGAAAGTTTTTTCTTTTTTTTTTATCGCTCTTCTGATCCGTTATAATTGGCACTTTTTTTATCATTGTAATTTTTTTTCTCCAAGATTTGTATATTTATTCAAAGCTTAAGGTAACTGTTCTACATTAAATACTAGGACACTCATCCCCTTAAGAAACGAGAGAAAGATTTCCTTGAAAAGAGGAGACAGAGAGAGAGAGAGATGACAAGAGAAAATATGGGTATACAAACTTATTAGGGGCCATAGAAAAAGGAGGGGAATATGCTAGTTTAAAAGAATTCTAAAAATAGAATGATGTACACGTAAACTAAAGTAACGACAAAAAAGTAAAATGTTGAAATAGAAGAATTTTGATAACTTTATGGAAACTAGCAAGATCTTAATGGGCTAAATGCAAGAACCCATTGGTGAGCGTAATACGCGCACTGCCGTAAAAACGCATTGGAACGTATTGCGCGCACGTGAAATAACCATTGTGACGTACTATAGCCGGTTCGTGAAAATAAATTTGGCGCTTTGACATTGACGGCACGGTCCGGGCGTGGCCGGTTCGTGAAATAATTTTGGCAGCGTATCAGCATTTTTTTATTTAATCGAACCGGCACAAGTGACTCACAGCTTCGTAACATGAACATCAAAAGTAATTGTATAAACTAAATAATTAATTGTTTTAGAAACTACAGAAAATTTCTTGAAATTGATATGTATTTATGAGTAAGTTATACATAAGACATATTTCTGAGGGTTTTTGAAATGGGCTAAATTCAAAGGTTTATCTCAGAATGTACTTTTTCGCGGTGCGCGTTCGTTTGTGCCGGTTCGTGAAAGCAGCGGACGATATATATATATTATTATATAATATATATATATATATATTATATATATTAATATATAATATTATAGGTCTATATAGTAAATAGTAGAGATGGCGGACAAATTTGAATGTCACAAGTCTTGATAAAAAAAAAGGACACCGGTTTGAAAAGGGTTACACTTTAGATCAGAGGCATGGATCTTACAGTAAAATGTATTCGGGAGACGGAGGGCTAGGGGGTAAAAAAAAACTGTCTTTGAATGTATGCTTTTAGAAACCATTGGCTGCTCCTGATTACTGTTCATTTTTAGTATGAAAAACTAATTGCGAAACGCGAAGCGCGAGCCGAAAATTCCAAAATAAAAGTTTGAGATATTTGTGCACAGTAGTTCCTATTTAGTATCAAGCGAGCGCAAAAGCGCGAGTCGATAATTTAAGCGGAAATATATGTTTTGTGCATTCAAGATCCTATATATAGAGGTAACTGCGAGCTGAAAAACAAAAACAAAACAAAACAAAACAAAAATCATATCGTAGAGGCGGCGTAAAGGTTTTGAATGGGGTCTCGATGGGAAAAAGGCACCTTTTCTGAACAGAGGCATTAGACTACAATGAGAAATGTATACGGGAGGGAGGAGGTACGGAAGATAATTTTTCTTTTGAATGGTATATTTTAAGGCTGCCTAGATTCTGTTCATTTTTTAGTAATGGAAAAAGTAATGCGAGAGGGCGAGCGCGAAGCCCAAATTTTTAAAGCTAAATTGGAGATATCATTTTGGGCAGTATAGATCCTATTTATGTATTACGGAGAGTGAAGTGCGTGCCTAAATTTTGTATTCTTAGAAAGTACATTTTCCATGCCTTTTATTAAATAACAGCGAATAGAAGACAAATCCACAATCTTGCTATGAAAATTTTGTGGGCCTGCAGACCGCCAAGCCATCCAACAATCTAACCCGCACACAACTAATCTGTTTTAGATTGTCAACGACACCCTTTCCTAGAGTGCCCGTGGTTGCCCATTAAATTCTTCTCTATGTAAAATTTTAAGTTAACGTTATACCCGAATGTGCGGCATTATATCGTAATTAAACAAGGCGCGTCATTTCTAAGAGGCCAGACGGCAACGAAAGTGACGTTGGAAATAACGGCTGAGCAAGCGCAGAATCTAATACAGCTGGCTGCAATAATATTGCTCACAAAACGTCGCTTTAGAAGATTCCCTGCAGCTGGAATGGCATTATCCGTTCGGCTTCAGGCAATCTACTCGTACGGTGGAGATGAAAGAAATTGAAGAACTTTTATCATGTTGTTAGTTAATAGAGTTCTCCAGACAGATGGAGGAAATGGTTCTAGGACAATTACCCCCTGGACAATTACCCCGGACATTACCCCCCGGACAATTACCCCCGAGGACCAATTACCCCCGGACAATTCCCCCGGACATTACCCCCGAGGACAATTATACAAATGTGATCAAATTGAAACTTCAATATATCAGATTGATTGCCATATATTGATCCTACTCCATTCCCATTGTATAAAATGCGAAAATGCAATGAAAGAGACTCAAAGATTCTCAGTTTACATGATTCTAATTTCTTTATGAGGACGAGCTTTTAATTGAATCATACTTCCCAAACAAATGATGCTATGTTTATCAGTTTAATTTGAACACGATGCAATTGGTAACATTTTAAGTAGACTCACAAAAACACAAATTACGAGACACGAATCCAAGGTGGGATTGGGGGAAGAGGGATGTGGCCCGCTCCCCCTAACCCACCTTCTCTATAAACTTTATTATACGCTGTATGATGCTCGTTCCGGCTTATATAATTTGTTTGTTTGTCTATAGGCATTAACAACCTTGTCATTTGAAGCAAGATTTTAGGGGAAATTATGATAATTAAGAATTTCCCCCTTTGTTTTTACAATGAAGGTTAGAAAAAATACTACAATATTCACCAATCTAACTCTTTACTTCAACCCCTCCTCTAGATAAGAGACCAAATCCTATGAACTCAAATCTTGATTCAGCGTAAACCCTACATTTCAAAACGTGTTTCGCATCGGTATAGGACTGAGGGGGCCTTGGTAAGCCGGGTAAACGAAAAAGAGGCCCCAAAATGTGAAAGGAAAAAAAGATATGCACTGATAAATGGGCATTTAGGGAGTTCAAAAGCTGTTTTATTGTTCATTCCCCGGCAATGGTTGGGGAACGTCCAAGATATCGTCATGGTCTCGAAAAGCGAAAGCGGGAATAAACGATTTCAAGAAATTAAAACCGGAGCAAAAAGATGTTGAGAGAGAGAGAGAGAGAGAGAGAGAGAGAGAGAGAGAGAAATCCAACATTCTGGCAAACAGCATACCGTGTATTCCTTTACCATAACATTATATTTTCGTGTAAGTGTAGACATATCTCTTCACGTATCCCAGAACCTAATTGCCAAATAAGTCCCTAAAAGACAAAACTAATAAAATAACATTCGAGCCCAAGACTTTCTAATTGTCAATCTCTATCCAGCGTTAGAAGGAATGTTCTCGAGTCATAGTAGCATGCATGGAGACCAACCTGTGGGACAGTGGCGACATTGAAGGAAAAGAAAAATCTAAAACAGTATACATTTTTTTTTGGAAATTTTGACTTCAATTTTGGCCGGCGTAACCTGAAAAAAAAAACACAAACAAACAAACAAACAAAACAAACAAAACTTGGGATATACAACGATTATGTTCGGCTACCGTGTTCTATAAAACTACCTTAATATTCCAATTAGCTATATTAGCAATTAAACATCAGTTCCCAATTCAAATATTCCCCACACAGTGTACCTAAATTAATCATTTTCTATGTCACAGAGCATATCAAATTTCAGTGAGTCAAAGAAATCTGTACATCGAGAGATGGCCATTTATGGTGAGAAATTTGAACATGTGGTTTGCATCGCTTATATCAAATATATCTCATTGAAGAAAAAAAAATGTGGGTACGTACGTACAATATCCCTGATAGCAGACTGACGTCTTAAAGACGTCTTAAACTGGTCAAAACTGGTCAACTCGTCATACCGTCGTAAACACGACATCTTATGATGTCTTATGCGGCGGGTCACAAACTCGCCGTACCATCGACGTGCAACTCCCTACGATGGATTTCGTAGAAAATTCGTGCATGCGGTGGTACCCTCGCAGGTACAATGCATGTACGACGCGCTCAAGGAAGTTTTTAACAATACCCTTACTATAGAATTGCAGGAATCGCAGAAAGTTGAATTAGGACCTGTGCGTGCATGCAACATACAACGCAGCTACGTCGATGGCACATGCCCCGTAGCCTACGACGAGTTGTGACCGCCGCATTAATGACGTCTTCCAAACGATAATAGATACTGATATTTAAATATCTTTACATGTTTCTATGCGATGGATTATGTCTTTCTTGGTAATGACTTCAAAGACGTTAATTGTCTATTTTGGAGCAAAAAATTATGACAGTAATATGACGTCTTTATGATGCTTTACGACGTCTATAAGACCACTTTCTTGTCATTTTTTGACCAAAAAATACGACATCTTAAGACGTCTTTAAAACGTCTATAAGACAACTTTTTGATGTCTTTACGACGTCTATAATGACCCTTTTCTTGTCATTCTTTGACCAAAATACGACAATCTTTAAGACGTCTTTTAAAACGTCTATAAGACAACTTTTTTAGTCTATGTTTTTACCCAAATACGATATCTTTAGACGTCTTTACGACGTTTACAAGACAACTCTTTGCTTTCATTTTGACCAAAATACAATGTTTTCTGTTGGTCATGAATATTCATAAGCAGTATTCTGAGATTTGAAAAAAAGGGGAAAATGAATAGGAAATATGCAATTTTAAAGCCATGTAACCGGGCATTTGGCTTATTGACATATCAAAATTGTTAAATTATTATCATATTATGTATAACACAATTTCAAGGTGCTTCATAATGACAATTCTTCATATTCATTAACAAAAAGTGTAATTTAATAATAAGTAACTGTCTTTCTTCAAACATTTGTCTGTAGCACTTTATATAGCAGGACCGGACACACTGGCCAGTATAATAGGCCTTTCTGTAGGACAACATAGGTTATAATATTAGGATAGGTTAGGATAGGAAGGATAGGACTCAGTATTAATGTAAAATCCCTGATAGCACAGTGACGTCTTAAATACGTCAGAAAAAAATTTATGACGTAAATTGTGCACCCGCAGTTTGACGTCTTAAAGACGTCGTATTTTTACGTCATAAAGATGTCAGTTTAGACGTAATAATGACGTAAACAATCGATGTCTTTAAGACGTCAAACGTGGGTGCAAATTTACGTCATAAAGATGTCTTTTTCTGACGTCTTTAAGACGTCTGACGTGACGTCTTTAAGACGTCTTTAAGACGTCACTCTGCTATCAGGGATAGGCCTACTCTAGTTTATCCTCTCTTTTCGAATGGATCAAAACTTATCGCACAATACAATCAAAGTAGATTTATGTATCTAGACATTAATTTAGTTTCATCTGATATGGAAAAATGGAGAAAAAATGGATAGGTGGTGTTAAAGTCTTTTATAAACACTAATCCTTCAAATGCGGGCATGTGCACCGCGATTGTTATCCCTGTGGCGATGTTTGTGGCGATTTCTTGTACACTGACATCATTTTGGAAATTAGTCATGTTTTCGGCTTTCAGTGCTCCTTGCTCCTAATAAATAAAGAAATACAAAGGACAGCCCCCTCCCCCCTCGTCAGAAAAGAGATACAACGATGTTTTTGAGAAGAAAGAGACATAGAGAGAGAGAGAGAGAAAGATCAGAAGAAAGATTAGGTCGTACACCAACTTAGAATTTGATTAGCAAAGGAGGGAATAGAAGCACTTATATTCACATTCCAAACGTAGAACGATTGTACATGAAACCAAAGCATAATGTATAGGTAAATTTTGAAAATAGAATGATTTTATTCACACGAAGAAACTAGCATAAGAACTCATTGTGACGTAGAACGCGCATGTGAAATAACCCATTGTGACGTAGTGCGCGCGCGTGTATGAACCCATTGTGACGTATTCGCGTGCCGGTTCGTGAAAATAAATTTAGCGGATATAGGACATATCCAATTACAGCTTTATTTTTTTGGCTCGCGCTTCGCGCTCACTGATACTAAATAGGAGCTTTACCGAGTGAGTAAAAAAAAACTTTACACCTAGAAAAATGTCAATAAAAAGAAAATCAATTTATAAACCCTAAATTATTTTACATATTCTGAAAGAGTAACTCCTCCCGCATCTTCTGGTACCGTTTTTGCGTGGCATTTCTTTACGCTTGGATGAACACGATGCATTGTTTGCGAACATGCAAATTTTGAATTGTGCCAGGGTGGGGATGAAATTGAAAAAACAAAAGCTGACGAAAAAGCAACTCCATAATGAATAAAGGCGTATAACTTTTTAACGAAAACGTTTTCCGCTTAATAACTTGGCAGGGGTGTTGTTACACATAATTATATTGACTACATTTTGTATGAAAGTGAGATAAATCTGATAAGGCATGAGTGAGCACACGTCAAAGACAAAATAATCTCTTTTCAAAAGTATTAGGAGGCCTTTTTAGGTCTGTCAGTGGCAATTTACTCTTTGATGTGTACTCATTCGTGCATTACTTGACGAGTCAATCTAATTTTCATACAAAATGTATAGGGGAGACTGGGGTGTTTATGGCCCCCTTTTTCACATTTCCTATTACTACCATTAAATGAAAATTCCAATGATATTCTAATTATGTAAAAATACAGTCAATCTATATACCTATAATATACAAAAGAAAGTATAAACCTGCTAATTCTCATTTGCATATTAATTACCATTATGTTAACAACTTTGGGGGGCCATAATTACCCCACGGGTTGGGGTATTTATGGCCCCTATTGTAATGACTGTATGAATTCAAAGATATTATGCTAATTAATGATGGTAATGTACAATGAATGTTGCTGGGTATTCCTAATACACTTATCAACCACCAACAATGATTTAGTCAATAATTGGTTCAGCCAAAATGTTGAAATTTTGCAATCAAAACAATACATATATTTATGTAAAAAATCGTACAAGTTAATGTCCCCATCTGCGCTTATACACTGTTTATGCATTGGGGGCCATAATTACCCCAAATGACATTTTCAATATGATCCCCCTTTACAGCTCTACTATTGAAGATATTCAGGTGGAATTTTTTCTGTTGTGTTTTTTACTTCCTATTGTTTCAGTTTCAATCAAAATTTCATCTTAAATGATTTTAATTAATGATATCACACCCCACATAAAAAAAGCAGACTTGTCACTTTCCAACGAACAGAATTGTAATTGCCGTACATTTTAGGCTCCCCTAAGCACAGAATTTCATGTAAATGGCTTATTTTTCTCATATGATAGTAAGAAGAGTTTAGCTAGGCATGTGTAAAAATTAAATTATCATTGTGTAATGTAGCAAAGAATTATAAGCTCTCAAAGACAAAGGGGCCATAATTACCCCAGGGCCATAATTACCCCAGTCTCCCCTATAGTCAATATGTGTAACAACACTCCTGCCAAGTTAATAAGCAGAAGACCTTTTTTTAAGGTTAGGCTATTTTATTCATGATGGAGTTGCTTTTTTGTCAGCTTTTGTTGTTTCAATTTCATCCCACCCTAGCACAATTCGAAAAAATGCGTCGTGTTCATCCAAGCGTAAAGACATACCACACGAAAATGGTACCAGAAGATGCGGGAGGAGTTACTCTTTCAGAATATGTAAAATAATTTAGGATTTATGAACTGGTTTCTTTTTATTGACATTTTTCACTCGTTATGAGTGCACAAATATCTCGAACTTTTAGCTTAAAATTTTGGGCTCGCGCTTCGCGCTCGCACTAGTTTTCCATTACAAACATGAACAGTAATCAAGGCAGCCATAAGCTAAAAGCATACAATTAAAGACAATTTCTATTCGCACCCCTCCCTCTCAAATCCATTCCGCCACCTTAATTTGCTATATGGGTATTGTGTCACAAATGCTTGTGCATGTCAAACAAGATCGCGACAAGTTGGCAAATTATTTCGCTCACCCCCCTCCCCCTCCTCACTGCTCGACACGGATTTACGCCGCTGTACCTGACATGTTTTATTAAACTTGAAATAAGGAATGTAAAAATGAAGGAAAAAATCATGAATATTACGGTTGTTGAGAATAAAGCAAGTTTGAAAAGCACGATCTGAAAAAGCACAAGGAAAAGAACATTTCAGAATTTATTCACCTTGTGATTTGTAAATAGTTCTCATTAAAAAGAAATAAGTAAAATGCAATTTAAATGTTTTACCTTGATGGTTGCCAAGTTGAGTGCTATGCATATGATGTCTCGAGGTCGATGTGCCTGTATTAATGTAAAAACTAAGTCAGGAACTATGGCTTTATGTATAGAATTATGTCAAGACAATTTTGACTGAGAACTTCCTCTTTACCACGGCTCCGTAAACACGGAAACACTTCGGCTGATCATTGCAAAATTCCCCTTTGTGACGATTAGCATTGAGGACAGAATTATTGCTTAGATCTACTGAACTGTATACGATTAAACATGACGCATATGCTATAGTGATCAAATGAATGGTTATTTGTGATATTAGTATTTCGGGGTAATTGGGCCGTATGCATAAAAGAAGCAGTTCATTGAGTAATGCTACAGTCACACAGACACTTACGTTTAGTTGCGTTTTTGTTGTTTTATCTTTATTTCATCTTCATTTCTACCCTTTCTTATGTATTGCTTTGTTTTATTGCATGAACGAAATTATAACTATTTCCATCCGTAGAGAGAGTGATTTTTTGTTTGTTTGTTTTTTTTTTTTTGGGGGGGGGGGCGCAACGCGGGACGTAACTCAACGTAAGTGTCTGCGTAACTGTAGCATGACAATTAGCAGATCCTTACAGCTACATGTATATTAAGAGCTCGATTAGGTTTCTCCTGAAAATCTTTTAGAAGTTACTATATTGGCAATACTCTATCTTCCTTGTTCGCTGGACGCTGCATCAAAAAGACATCTACTTCATTTGAAACGAAGCGTCTAGCAGTCCTGGAAGAAAAGCGGGAGGAAAAGGAAGGCTGCTGTCAACACCCAAATGGCAGCTCCCCCTGACAACGTGCAGCTACATGTGTGCACAAACTGTAGAAAGGCTCGTCTCTCCAGGATTGGCCTATATAGTCACAAAAGATCCTGTATTACATAAAATCTGCCTTAATCTTCGATTACGAAGTTCAGCCATAATATATCTTCCTTGTGCGCCAAGGATATGCTAAAAATTAATTAAGTTACCCTGTGAGGAACTACGACTTTCGTTGAGTGTTACCACCTTCTCCGTCCAGATACACACGCACACCCTCATTTAAAAATTGCGTTGTTTTTTTTTTCTTCTTCTTCTTTTTTCTCTTTTCCTTTTCTTTCCTTTGTAAATACTAATTAAACCATATCTAATTACCCTTCACCAAGGAAAGTTGCTCGTGGGCTTAACTTTTGAAGCCTACACCAGAACTACATACGAGCATGGCGCAAATAATCTTTAAGATTGACAAGCTCCATCTATGGAGAACCAACCAACCAACTCACTCACACACACATACACAAGCACGCACACACAACCTCACCCACCGGCCCATTCACACACAAAACACACACACCCACACATACACGCACACCCACACACACACACCCATACACACCCATTGTCACGACTTACGGATATCACGTCTTAATTTTTATACAAAAGCAGCTTTCATTTGATGTTATCAAGTGGGAACAAAATATCAATGTAATTGACCTATTGTAAAGTTAACGGATCTAAAATTCATTTTGATTAAGTATTGTTACATTTCCCTTCATTACTGCTTCAGCAGTTAATTCATTTGTTTCACTTAACCCGAAGAAGTCAGCCCTGTGTGTGTCAGTAAATGAATACCACACCAATACCAATGGGCATGGCATTTTTGTTCTTTTTTCAAGTAAACTTTTGTTCACGAGTGAGATGGACAAATAACAATAACATTATTCCGGTTCACAATTGTGTGTCAAAGAGTTACCAAGGAATAACTCCTGCAATATAATTTGAGAATCTATCGGTAATACAAACTAAAGAGTATTATTCTTAGAAAAGGATTTAGCAAAGTTAGTGTCATGCAATTCTATCCAAACTGAATTTACGATCCCCATATTCCGCCTCAAGTTATAAACGATCATAAGTGTTAAATATTTTCAACGCAATGATCACCCATACCATTGTCCCCATTTCATACGGTGAAATAGGCATTGTCTCTTGCAAACACTTGTTAAATTCAGCTAATATTTGTACCTTGAAATAAAAACGACAAAACTGAACTGAGATGTATTTAAAAAAAAACACAACAATATAACGGCAAAAAAATTAATTCATATGAGAACAAAATTTATTAAAGGCCCATGCGCAGTAGAATAATTGTTCTTCGAAAATGAAATTCTGAATATAAAATTCAATTAGAAAATAAATTTAGGGGAGACCGGGGATGGACGTTACAAAATTCACATTTTGGGCCAGATAATTCGAATGAAAGTACTCACACACTCCATTTTGGGTCTGTAGTTAGCCTATTATGTTGGCTAAAACCTGAGGCACATAAAACTTGAAAACATATAGGCTAAACACTAATTAACTACAGCTTAATTAATGAAGACATTTTTTTGGTAACAACCTACCCCGTATACGGGGTAAGTTCTTACACCATACGGGGTAAATTGTTACTATACGTAAACATATGGGTGATTTGTTACAATGTGTAAATCTCTTATACCATACTTTTGTTTCAACTTTCCAGTTTCTTGGTATCGTTAACAGTAGATCAAGTAGAGCTCTAGAATAGACTAAAGTAATATTAGAAATGAAATATCAAAATATTAACACCTGAAAATTGAAACAAAATTACTTTACATGTGTAATGTAATTGGGGTAGGTTGTTACATCGACATAGGGTATAGGTTGTTGTAACAACCTACCCCATGGGTGATTTTACACATAAAATGGCTCAGGGTATATTAGTGACATACATGTACTATATTCACAATACCAGACTATCATCATGTGCCTTCAGTTGTAAGAACTGTTACAAATTTTAATTTTTGTCAAAAATTCTCTTGGAACTGTAAAAAATGGTTTTTGTTGATTTACTTTTCAATAAAACAACAGAGAAACCTCACGACCGGCAGTTCATCACAGCTATGTGTAGGCTGTATATAGATGCCAGTTAGCACAAACTCTCTTGTTCCAACTTAGCACACAGAACTGTAACAACTGACCCGTGTAACTTCCATCCCCGGTCTCCCCTACAGTTATAACTCGAATACATAGAACATTGGAAGCATAGTTTTTTCAACACGCAAAGTTACTCATTTTTTCTTGACTTTGTCAATAAAGTTACATGTGCATTTACATGTCATCTTTCAATATTTCATGGCAAGTTATTCACACGATTTTTCCTATTTAAAATGTAGTACTATAATTACTGACTATATTGTCAGATTTCAATTTCCGGTCACGATTCTTTATTTATTTAATTTTTTTTTTTTTGGTGCACACATTTATTCTATGTAACAAAAAAACTGCTGAAACTGCTTATCCAATAGAGGAAAGCTAGTGGCGTAAAATTAAGTCAAAATTTGATTTGATGAGTTGAATCATTTATGTTGAGAATATGGGATGTAGTAAACTATGTGGTATATAATATGTGACCCAAAAATCTAAATATGTAACCTACAGCAAAAATATATGACCTGGGCCCCGTAACACAAAGGTTTGCGATCAATTGCAAATTTGAAAGAACTACACTGATTGGTTGCTGGTCAGTCTTTTGGACCAAAAGCGTATGCAACAACGATCTTGATTGGCATTTGCAATTTTGCGATTGATTGCAAACCTTTGTGTTACGGGGCCCAGGAGTACAAAATATTTTACCGACAGTACATTATCCTTATCCTTATTATTATGTATTTTAAAAAATAAATAAAATCCAATTTACCATGAGGTATGAACCAATTCAGAAAAAAATCAAACCCGATTTTCATAATGTTATTTTGGAAATAGATTAAATGTATATTATGTAAAAAGTGCAGACCCACAATTAGAAATAGACCAATTTACTGACATATTTAAATTGTGCATAGTTTTTTTTTCAACAAAGGTTGTTCTTAACAACCTGAAAGCTTGCCTGAGGCTTGCCCGACATAGCAACAACTAATGTATTCAAACTGGATGCCATGTATTTTAGTTCATTTCCTTATTACAGATTGTTTGAATACCTTGTTATTATGTCGCAAGGAAAAAATATGCACAAAATTTGAATATGTTAGTAAAATTAAAATTGTCCCATCCAGTGAAATATTTATTATTAGGTGTGATAAGCGTTGTGGTTGGCCAGATATACATCACATATCATACATGAATTTTGTTACAGTGGCACGATTGCACAATATAACTGCACTGGGAATCATGTGCTAAAAACAATGGGTCGAGTCAGCTGTCCGATTCAGTAACCCCATAGAAGATATGAATAAAACCTAATAAAAATGTATAACGGACATTTTCGCATGCAATAATATTTTCCCATTTAAAGGCTACACCATACTATCAAACTTTGATTGTATTGATCATTAATACAATCGTTGGTTGAAATGCCTGTGAGGTTACATAAACATTGTATATATAAATACAAGACTTATATTATATCTATGATCAACGAAAGTTTCCCATGGAATTTTCTAATTCTAAAAAATGACATCTGCTCTGAAAACAGGTGGAAACTTTTGTATGCATAATATTTGGAACAGGCTTGCATCATTTGCATAATAACATACATTTAGAAATATTTAATTGTAGAAAACTATTAGATTTACACACATCTGTTAACATAAAGTAACTTTCAATAATGAGCATATATTATCATAATCCTTTACAACTCTCTAGAGTTTTAGAACAGAATCTACAGATTGTTTGAATAAAAAGGGCATAACTACATGTATATAACAAGCTGTTTTTGTATCATGAAATTATATATAGAAAATAAGATTAGCTAAAACAAATAAATGGCAGAAGAAAAAGTTTTAATAAATTTTAAAAATCATATGATTAATATATTGTATTTTTCGAAATGTGTTTGTGTAGAAATAATTTGGTTCAGATCATTGTCTCAAAAAGCATTTAGTCATATAATTATTTTACAGTTAAGTCAACTATTTGTAACTCTAAAATATTTGTGACCTGTGATATACACGTCAAATCCTCCTCATTGAAATAAACATAAGTACTGATAATTCCTTAATCCCTTATTTTGTATCAACATATCTGTTGATATTTTATTATAAAGACTTCTTTCAATTATAAACACATGTGATGCATCATATCAAAATAAAACCGTACAAGTGGCAGAGGTCGCTTAGCAAAGAGTCAAGGGAATCAGCCAAATAATAAAAAATGTCAAATTGTAGGGACACTGTTTTCAAATTTTCTGAATCTTCAATGTGTCATGTGTGCTCTATAAAATATAACGAGTGAATACGATAAGGGTAAAATATTTTTTTTAAATCAATTATTTTATTTTGGCGACTTGAATTTGATTTTGCTATGATAAATCACTCATGAGAAATGTTCATCATTCAAATTCAAATCATCAAGCAAATACATGTACATGAATTATTTTTTAAAGGAGGCTAAAACAATTATATGAATCCAAGCAACTAAAACTGTCAAGATAATTTTGTCAAGAAATATACTGTACATCTTATTTCAATAAAACTGTACAGATATGCAAGTCCGAATATACATATAAAAATATATAAAGATATGAAGTTTATAAAAATTTATCACAAAAAACATAATCATACATCATCAATATTCCCTAATTTCTTAAAATTGATGCATGAAAGTCATGATCATAGCTTACATACACATTTTTACATTGGCTTTAGCATGAGCTTAGCAGATATATATATATATATCATAACACACACATTTTGTTTTTTTTTTATATATATATATATATATATATATATATATATATCATAACACACAAAATAAACATTCAGAATTTCGACACCACATAAAAGGTAAGATCATATCGCTAATAATTGGAAAGAAGGATCATGCAATGGCAGAAATCGTCTTGTAAACTTTCACTTCTTCCAAGTCTTTTTTGTTTTCTGTGTAATACCAAACAGCTGCTGAACACCTATGATATTGGATGCAGTTCTCTTTACATCATCTCTGTAATTGAATCAAGCTGTGAAAGAAAACAATGAAAATGCAATTAATGATTAACTAGTGCAAGTACATTGGTTTCACTCAAAAGAGTTTACTGTCTTGGATTTAACTGAATGCATACTTCCTGTTAGATCTTTAATAACTGTTTCAAAATCTTAATCTTTTTGCTTTACATGTAATACCCAAAATATCTTTCAACATGAATACATAGTTTGTAAGGGTCATTGAAGTTTCACTTTTACTGTTATATGTTTTTGGACTCTATGTCCATTTTATCTATCAAGAATAAATGCCATTGTCACAATCATATGTACAATACTACTAATTGAGAAAAACGAGAGTAATTTACTCACTAAACCAGCAGTGTCCTGATAGGTAAAGTCATAGAGCAGTTTGAGGGTTCCAACACGACTGAACAGACCAGAAAATTCCTAGAAAGCAAAATAAAATTTATGTCACGAAACTCCATGCTTCAGTTCAAGATATGTGATCATAACAAATTTGATGGTTATCCTATCAAATCTAGAATTTTTAAATAAAGTTGAAATAAGACAACCAAAAAATGAGAATTATGAATTAAAAGATTTAAAATCAATAGATGGTTAACCCTTTAGCACCTAAACTGCCCGAGACTGCCCCTTAGCTTACTCACTAAACCGCCCCAAACCGCCCGTCTTAACCACGCTATAGTCAAGATAGTATCAAAAATATGCGATGAAACATGCCCATACTTGTTGTGGATTACCCATTGGATGTGTGCTGTCCGATTCTACACAAAAAAGTATGTTTTAAGAGCAATTCTTATTGCAAAAACCTGATTGAAACAGAGCATAACCCTTTCCGCTAGTGAGTAAACTGACACTTTTCACGCAGTCTCTATGTGCTAAAGGGTTAAAGACAAATATAAACAAAACAAATATGACTTTGTCTTATATGCCTCTGCCCTTACAACCAATAATGTCATAAGTTTACCTCTGTGAATTTTGACTTTCAACCTACATAATCAAAAACCTTATCTCATCTTATCTAATACTTACAAGTTTGAAATTCATACCTACAATGGTTCTTGAGATATCGGGATAATGAATAAACAGGACTTAAAAGTGGACGGACAGACACTCCAAAACATGATGGCGGAGGTCGCAAATATATGTACATGAATATATTCGATCATTTTCTACATTATTAAGAGTCAACATATTGTATTCCTTACTTATTATTTCTCCTTTGGATATGCTTACACTCTAACTATGAATTTATTCAATTACACAATGTGATGTTATCATGTTTCCCTACACATTGCAAGTCTACATAATTCATAATATTGTAGAAAACAAAACCCACTTGTCCAAGCCTATTGAATTCTCCTTGGAGCTCAATATGTGTGGGTTCTGGCCGGGATGCCAGGTTCTTATAGTACTCTCCCATAGTTTTGATGTATCTTGGAAGATCCTTCACAAATAACACACGGTTGAGGGAAGAGTCCTGCAATGGTACAAATAAAAGATAATGTTGTACACTGTAAGAAAAGGGGTACATGATAGTATGTATTTAAGAGTGCACTTGTTCAAAGTTCTCAGGTGAAAGAATCCATTTATGCTTACATGAACAAATTCCAAATGTCAAAGCTCTTGATGAATAATAATAATAGCTTTTGGTGTTCAAAGCATTCCTACTTATATTCTACTTTCATTTAAGGATTTTATAAGATTAGTAAAGGTCAAATTATCAGTAGGCTATAATTAATTTTCAACTAATGAGTTTACTATATGTATATTGCAATTTTTTTATTTTTTTTTTTTTATTTTTTTTTTTTTACAATTTGGTGAATGAGTCAAACTTTACTTACAGATACAGTGGAAACTCGAGATCTGATATAACAAGGTTCCCGCTATAACAAGATAATTTAGTTTTTTGCATTTTTGGGGTTTTTTTTTACCCTGAAATAACAAGGTAACTTCTATGGTCCTGAGGACCTCATTATAACGAGTTTCCACTGTATAAATGAATTGATTATACTTTAAATATATACCTAATATTACAAAAGGAGTACACACCATATACTTAAATGCAGTACCTCATACATGTACATGCAGTATGAAACTACAAATTATCTATATTTCCAATACAATTATTAACAAAAGATAACTTACTTCATTCCTTTCTGGTATGATCTTCTTGCAGGCATTATCCAGCATATTGGCTAGGACAGACACACTCTGGTCAGCTGATCGTGATTGACGCATGTCAAAGATGTAAGAAGGATGGGTTAGAGTGGTCACCCAGTAGTGCTGAGGGAGACTACGAGACAATAAAAGAAGCAAGGTCAGTCAATTTTTGTTTTCAATCTGATTTTTACTTGATGGTACACTTTCAATTTGATGTATACAACAAACATTTTCCATGGTTCTTATCCCAAGATACTTCTAGCTCAGTCTCCATCATGTTAAATGTTTGCATTCTCTCTATAATTTCATTGGACTATACAAACAATTATATTATTGTATACACTAGCAATCAGTGTAAATATTCATATTATGAATGACAGCAAAGACTAGAAAAACCATACAATTTAGAGAAAACAGAGCTTTTAAATATCATTGTAATAATGTACAAAGTTTGTGTTATTGCTTGAAACAAGCATGGGTCGTTGAATCAGGTTTTTTTAATAGTATGTCTGTTAACAAGTGTCAACTGAAAAGTGCCTCTGTTGTACCAAAACTTTAATCCTTAACTATATTTTTGGAAAATTAAAAAATAAAATGATTGTTTCTCCTCTGCCACAATCTTATTCTACATTTATGTTGTTCTAATGAGATACTTTAATATTTCAGGTCATAGTTATATATTTTAAAATACCAAACCTGTTACTTTTCCATGCTTCTGAGTATTCATGTGGTTTGGCTGGGCAGTACTTAACAGCCATCCCATCAAAGAAGTCAAAGAGATTCTTGATAGTGTTTGGAATGAGATCAGGATTCTCAAAGATTGCTGCCAGGAACTGATTCAGGAACGGTTCAATGGTTTTCTAGTATATCACATCATGAGAAGGAGAACATTATAACTATACAGGCCTGTTAGTTAATCACTTATTTTGATTAAATATGTACTAGATTTATTGATGTGTTGCCCTTTTTTCAGCATACCTTGGCCCACTTTCATAAAACTTTGATTTGGCACAACTAGGATTTACCACAGCTTACAATGTGCAAGATGTGCATTGCACTTTGCATGGAAATAAAATCGAACACAAATTGGGGTTTTAGTGTTTGGAGGGTCTTGTTGATATCGTTTCTTGGTTGAGCTTGCCTTTTGACATGGTTGGCTGGGTAAGCTTGTGTATTTACATGATTGGTTGGTTTGGCTGGTTGTTGACAGGGTTGGCCTTGTTTATTGACATGGTTGGTTGGTTGGGCTTGTTATTGGCATATTTGGTTGGTTGGGCTTGACATTGGGAGGAGGGCTTGTTAATGGACATGGTTGACTTGGTGGGCTTGTTTATTGACATGGTTTGTTGGGCTTGTTAATGGAAAGTTGAGTTAAGCAGTGTTCTCTTCACACACAATTACTAAGTTGTGGGAATTTATGCTTTTATTCCAGAATTATACTCATTTCCCAACTGCACTCAGAGGAAAAATGACCTAGATAAGTGAACCAATGACATGGAGAGGATGAGATCAATAGACCACTAGGAAACTCGGGCTACTGGGTAGAGCACAATCTCTGAACCAGTCACATGATCTGTGACCCTGAGTTTCCCATTGCAATTGAATAATAAACATTGAGATGTTTCATAAGATATGTCATATCTAAGGTCATCAATGCTGATGGGATATTATTTTGGTATGAAATGGTAAATAAGATATCTTGATGTCATTCCATATAAATCATTATTGTCTACTATATAAATATACATATATATCAACAAATTTTGTATTGTATGTTGCTAAGTATGAAATTAAGTACTGATTGGTGTTAAGTTGGAAAACATGCTATAAGCATACCATTTCTTAAAAAAGAAAATAAAAATATCAGAAATGGCAATTCTTGCCTCATTATCTCACAGTAATGTATAAGAAACTTGAAAGTTAGGCTGAGATACAAACCTTTGTAACTAACAAATGTGGTGCTGAGAATTCTTTATCAAGCTTGGTCCTAGACGGAGCATCTTGCAACTGCCCTTCTTGAATCTATTGACACAAAAAGACCATGAAAAACATCTTTTTAAACAATTCCTATAAACTTTGCGTCATAGTTCATAATTATATCGCACTGGGTTGCAATTGCCAAGCATGGAAATTAACACAAACTATAGGAAGGCTTACCAGATGACAGAGTTGGTATCCTTCTTCTCGGTGTGTCTGTACTCTGGTATAGTCTCTCTCTCTCACATCATTACTACCTTGCTGATCATCTGCAAACAAACACATTTATATGAATGATGAAGAAACAGTGCAAGTGAGTGATAGAATACCTTACATTGAACCTATGCATATACATGTATATAAAATGTTCTTTGTGAATTTGTTATTGCCTTTCAAACAGATATATTTTTATAACCACTTTACATCTCCCTCAACAGTTTTGCTCCAGATTCCAAAGCACATATAATTCATGGCACTCGATCCTTATTATCATTAACCTCCACTAAGTTGTGTGTGGCAATTGTTAAATGCCTTTCAGAAGGACACTGGTAAAATGGCAAACAACAGTAAAGACAGACAACACATACAGTGGTGGCCAAAATTATTAGAACACCAAGCATATTTAAATTATTTCAATAATTTTCATTCAGTTGACCATTTGAATACCTATAAAATGGTTGGAATGTCTCCGACAATCAATATTATGCCTTAAAAAACTAAATAGCAAAGCCATGCATTGGGAACTCGCCCCCAAGTTGCCCTTTTTTATGTTACACCACCAATTGAAAAATTAAAAAATCTTGCCCCTTTCATGATCAAAGTGTCATAATGTTAAACATTTTAAGCCTCTCCCTACAAAAGTATATATATTCTGAAAGGAAATTTCCTGAGGATGTCAAAAATGGCATTCATAACAACACAGGGTGAAGTAGTTACATCTTATGTGTTGATTTTTGAATTATTATTGAAGGGCTCCAAATTTTTAATTCAGTGCCCCTATTTAAGTCCATTGTTCCAATGACCCTTAATATTTCTACGTATTTGAATTACTCATGAAATTTCCTTTTAAAAAATATACATTTACAAGGAGTGTCTTCATTAAATTTAAAAAAATAGTCTTAACCTTCAATGGGCATGGTTATTTTGGTCATCTCACCACCAAGGGTGGGGGCGAATCCACCCTCCCCAACTGACCAAATGTGCTGAAACTTTGAATGTATTTGAGGTATATTAGAATAAATAAGCCTGCTAAGTTTCATACTGCTACCTCAAATACTTTTTGAGCAATCGGCATATGTAATTGGCATTTTACTTTTGTGCATTTGGACTATATGTTTAATACACAAGTCTATGGTGAAACTAAAAGCGCAGAGCGCAACTATTTTTAATGCTGCGCATTACCAGATGGTCAAAACTATATAAATTTGGTATCAACATATTCGTAAGACCCTATGCTAAAAAGTCATGAAAGCTCATGGCACACAAAAGATATCTTTAATATGATTTCGGCACATGAACTAGTGCATTAATAATCCCATAGACTTTGTGTAGGTTCAGGTGTTCTAATAATTTTGGCCACCACTGTATAAATCAAACCTTAACTTTTGTTACTTGACTTATGTTTATCTTATGTTGTTATCTTGTAAAAAAATTTGTAATTCGGCCTTTGGCCGCGATGAAATTTTGCTAAATAAACCAATTCAATTCAATTCAATTATATTGTATAATGTCAAAGAAACAAAAATGTCAATGTAACACCATACAACACAGTGGTGCTTATGAGAATCAACTTACATATATAGAACACCTGTGCTCCGGGTGATACAGGCGTGTAGTTTCCAGTACTGTTTTCAAGACTTCCAAGTTTACTGATCACTGCTACCCGACAGTCAGTTGAGACCTGTTCAGTGCAGATTTGTTTGGTTTTTAGATTTAACAGAATCAAAATGTACACACAATGGCCCGTATTCTGGAGCGAAGACTGAGTTTGTATGAGTTGCAAGTTCGTGGGAAGCTATTGTGCGATTATTTTGTCTGATGTTGACTGATGTATCAGAAAAAGGAATCGCAAAATAGCTTTGCACGAACTTGCAACTGACACAAACTCAGTCTTCGGTTCAGAATATAGGCCAATGTTTCCTAGTAAGATGCAAGGTGAATGTAAATACAGCCAGCTTTCAAATGGGCTTCAAGAAAGTTTATTATGGTTATTTTCCAAAAACAATATAAAGAATCCACTTTAAGTAGAAATTTAGTCATATAAAATCATATTTTGTAAATTTGATTCTGTTTTTATCTACAGATGGAATATTATGACAATATTAAATGAAAATGATTATCTATTGGCCGTAATATTGGCTGTAATATATATCTAAGTTGACTGGAATAACTTGCATAATATCAGGGGCCACGGAGCCGGGGGAAAGTGGGGGGGGGGGAACATGTACAAAAAACAAGAAAAATGACCATAGATTTGTTATCTTTAGCCTGTTCAGCCCCCCCCCCCCCCCCCCCCCCCCCCCCCCCCCCCCTTACGGCTCAGCCCCTCCACTTTCAAAAATGTTCTGCGGTCCCTGGTATCAACTTATAATTTGAAAGTCAACAAACACCTGTCCACTATTTTAAACACATGCAATTATTTAGATCTTAAGGTTTGAAAATGATAATGCTTTCAAGTAAAATAAAAGGATGAATAATATTTACACATTTTGTATATATTTAGGCATACTCTCATGTCTTGTATACCTTACAGAACAGAGTACAGAAGATGTGGAAATGATGGACACATGTCTTTATTTGGGACAATGCTTACCCCAGCACTCTTGAGTGTATTGACATGTATAAACATGCTGTTGTTTTTCGGTTTGTTATATTCATCTTGATCACGGAGAATCCTCTGCTCCCCGCCAGGATGGTACCACACTGAATAAAATAGAATTAAAAAAAATATATATATATATATATATATATATATATATATCAACCTGTTTTACTAGCCCTAAAACCACCTGTAGCTCCCCTTCTGGTGTTTACCTGTCATAACTCTCCAAACCACTCCCTCCACCTTCCAGCCCCATCCTCAATTAGTCCCAAACAACCTGTCCATGTCTTACCCAGCGCCATTGCAAATCTACTTGCAAATCTTTATTTATTTTGTCTTCACAGTCTTAAATAAATCAATTTGGCAATAAGCTTGGAGGAGTAAACTGAATTATCAAACATACATGGCCTCTGAGTTCTAAAGGGTTAAGTTGCCTTTTGTGAGGAATCAAATAATATGATTTGATAAGTGGATATGCATATCAAAGCTCTATTCCAACCAAGTTAATTTTATCATTTGGCAGGAATCTACTTAACATATGCTCTTATTATTTCTCATAAAAGGAATATAAATTTCTCAACCCAATATTTTCTCTATAGAAAGACTCCCTCTAACCAAACAATAAGATAAAAAAAGTTTTGATGACCCCTTACATGATCAATCATGTAGGTGTCTTTGTTTTGGTGCCCAGTCATTGCTTTTGAAGATAATCCCAAGATAAACCTAGCTGTCAATCTCATCAGACTGCAAACAAATTGATTTTAGTTCCCTTCAGAAACATTGCTAAAATGAAATACTTTTCAAATCAATATTTTCTCGTGGAGACTCTAAACATTGCTTTTTCACAAAATGTACACCTCATGAATTATCCTTTTTAGGTGGTATGTACGTATGTACATAGCACCTCTTGTTATTGTCAGAATCTTCTTTTTTTTTTTTTTTTTTTTTTTTTCTTCTCTTTATTTTTTATTCTTCTGTACAATTCTTGTAGACACGATAACTCAAAAAATAATGCACTAAAGTATTTCAAATTTTCAGCAATGATAGATCATTGTAAAATCTGAGCACTAAAAAAATTTCTAGCTCCGTTAGCATAATGTGACGTCATCTAGACGCCATTTTGTAAAATCACATTATCAATCATAATTCATAACTAATAATCATTGATTAATCATATTTAGTACACATAAACTTTAAATTGAAGCGCATCTTTTAGAACATAATGCGCGCGCGTAAGTACGCGCATTAAGGAATTACGCGCGTGCAAAAATTAAAAATGTTCAAAATCACTTTATGGCTGAAGTAGAGTACGTTTCAGGTCATTTTAAGCATTTCAAGAAAAAATGCGCGCACACCAATTTTGCGCGCATTAATGCGCGTAGGCGAAGAATGCAGCTTGAGATCATTGATTTTTTGCTCTTACAGTAATCTTGATAATATTCACAACGATTTGACACCATAATCACTACTTTTAGACTATTTATAACGAAATGATGGTCTGTTCAAGTTGGAACTACGCGCACGCGAATTTTGTCAATTTTACCAAAAATGCCATTTTTGGCCAAAAACATGCCTACACAAAACCTGAATAATTCTTCAGGATCAACGGCAACCCCAATTATCTTTTCAGAGTTGGATACACCATCAATTGCAAATGCTCCTTTTTTTTTTTTTTTTTTTATAAGTCCAGAAGCGTTGCGTCAAAAATTTGTCCAAATGAATCGTGGCTGGTCTCAAATTGAAGAGCGTCATTTCCTAACAAAAAAAATTCGACAGCCTATTGATAAATGCTTGTAACAGGTTAAAATTTTCAAAAACCGGTGTGTCAAAATCTAAAATGCTCAAAATCACCCATATTCATACAAAGTATGTTTCAGGCCATTTCAAGAATTTTAAAAATTTCCGCGCGTAAGCGCCCGTGCGCGCGTTTTACGCGCACTTTTGAAATCGCCTAAAATTCCGGTTTTTTTTTTTTTTTGTTGATTGGCAATTTAGACAATTCTCTTAGGAGTTTCTATTTATTTTAAATCGTTTCCAGCCGAACATACAGACGCACGCGGTCATCAAATTTCAATTTCCGCGCGTGCGTCAATGTGGCAAATAACGTAAAAACATAACAAAACATACGTCTTTAGAATCCTCCAAATCTCGTCCGAAAGGTCGAAACCCTATTTATTTTCTCACATGCTCTGAAAGTATATGACATAGTAAATATAATCCACTTACAAAATGTGGGGTCTAAGGAATAAAACATCGGCATATTCTCATGCAAACCCAAAATTTCTTCTTTTTTTTCAATCCAAATTTATTTATTATCAGGATAAATATTGGTTGATTTTCTCCCAAATGCTTTTCATGTTAAGGCTGAGACAGTTCCCAAACAGTCAAATTGTAAAAGGTGATTAAATGTCAAATTCATCATATTACACAATTCATTTTCTTCTTTTTCAAAAAGTTAATTTTACTCTCTCTTTTCGTTTCAGTTTTGTTCTCTCTCTTTCCTGTAGCCAATTGCTGTATATTTTTTTGCATTACAAATACATATCAGTACATACCACCGATAATTGTACGCATTACAATTATAAAAGCTCTAGTTCTTTTTAAATTCATTAATTTAAATTATAACTTTTGAAATATCCATTCCTGTTGAACAAAAACCATGTATTATAACAACAACACCAGTTATGGGGAAACCTATACTCACAGAGATCTAATTCATGAGCCCTGTTTTGCTTGACACAGTGTTGCCTTCTATATGCTGCATCCAATATCTTCTGCTTGGCTTGAGTGATACAATCAGTGGTCAGAACCTTGACGTAATATTCATGCTGGCCATCACTCCCAACTACAGACAATGACTGCGAAAAGACCACAAAAATTACAAAGCAGACTACTTCCAATGCAACAAGTATGGATACATGATCTTTTGATGAGACAATTATCCTCTTCCTAATTCACAATATGTACAAACTGGATAACAGTATAATAAACATAATGAACCGTCTGAATCTTAAAGATAACATCGAAGGCTAGACAATTTCCTCCTTGTATTGCAAAAAGTGTACTAAATATAAAGTAATTATCAAAAACAAATTTTAACTGTCTTTAATTCTGAAGCAAAACCAATATTGATTTGATAATGAAGAATTCCCCTGAGGCCTGGAGTTAAAATACCCACTAAAATATATGATAAATGCATTCCCATATAATCCCCCTCCCCAGTTGTTGTAGTTTTGTTTCTGGCATCTCATTTACAAATTGTACTTTAATGAGTAAAATGTACCATTTCTTCATAAGGAACATCCTCTTCGATAAGACAGTCAAAATTCAGTGAGAAGTATGATTGTCCAGTGATGATATCAATAGGTCCCTTCTCAACCTGTATCTTGATCGACTGGTACAACAGATAAAGAGACCTTGCCACATGTTTCTGTTACAGAAAAAAAAAAAAGAAACTTGTGTAAATGGATTGGTTAAATGTAAATATACTCTGGAAGGTTGTAAAAACTTTTAAATTAAAAAAACTTTTAAATGTATATAAAATTTAAATAAATGTTCTCAAATAATAAAATGCTATAAAATTCATGCAATTAAAATTTAATTTTGTGATGGAAATATATATATTTCACGTATTCATACATGCATTGCAAAAAAAATGAAAATTTGAACATTAAATCATTTTGTCTCCAAGTAAAATTTAGACAAAAATGGTTTGATTATTGATTTTTTTTTTTTTTATAGATTTAAAATCAATTAAAAGATAATTGATAAAGTAAAATATATTACATTATGAAAATAATAACACACACCTTCAGATAATGATACATGCAGAGGGACATCCAATTTGCAAGAAGCTTCTCAACAATTGTTTCAGTTCTGCAACCAAATATATATCAATATTTCAATGTAGAAACATTTTTGTACTTCGTGTCTATTATAGGCAATTGCAAAGCATATGATATATTTCATTGTCCTTTTTTCATACTTAAAAGACCCTCTCTACGAATACATCATTAAAGATTATGGCTTCTTTTATTTCTAATGTAGAAAATTTTCAAATACTAACTAAAATAAATATATACTTCATATACAAATAACAATAAGCACAAATTTAAATCTGTCTGTGACATATCTTTAAAACCCTATAACCATATGGATTTTTACTAGTTTTTAAACACATACATGTAGAGTAAATAAGAAATTCCGCTTTAGTACCCTTTAAGTGATCAAATAGAATATGTTGGTACCTTACCTTCTGAAGAGGGACTTGATTGGTCTGTCAGTATCAGCTGCATCACTGATCGACTCCTCTAGTAATCTTTTTAGGATCCTTATAAGAGAGAAATAATGAACAATAAAATATTTTGAGTCTCCATTAAGGACACAATCGCATTATAAAAACTCATAATCTAAAAAGAAATAAATTGTGCCCCTAATTTTTATACAGACAATAAACTGAAAGGTCTAATTTAAAGGCAATTTGTAACCTCCTGCACTAAAAATCAAACATGTCAAGTATTATCAAAAGCAAATGTTGGGGGAAAGGAGGGGATGGGTTTGCTCAGCGGATAGACCGTCCACCTCATAATCGGGGGGGGGGGGGCCATGGGTTTGATCCCCGGCCATGTAATACCAAAAAGACGTTAAAAATGGGAGTTGCGTCTACCCTGTTTGGCATTCAACAAGAAAGGGATAGAGCAACGTTGATCTGGCACTGCTTAGTGGCTGCCACGGCTGCCACGGCAAAAAGAATTTTCATTTCACTTTTGTTTCGAACAATAAAATTTGGAGCTTTTGCCCCCATGTCAATCCAAATATAGCTTACCTTTGCCTCAACATTTTGTGACTTTATATATAATTTTGCCATTGGATGATATGCAGTCCCCTAAAGGTAAATGAGCATTTTAACATGCATTAAGAAAAGTTTCAATAAACCACCCGATATAGTATACTTACTTAGTGAAATAGTCAAACTTTCCTTCTGATGCTAGAATTACGGTGATGAGTGATGCTATGTTGACTCTGAAAATGAATAACATTGTATGAAATCACAAAGTACATACATGTATAACCACATCTCATATAACATTCCAGCTTGATCATAAAGAATACACAGGCACTTTTGGGGTAGGGTGATGTGGGATGGAAAGCAGAGTCTACTATTCAAACAACTGGTCCAACAAATTAAGACTACCCCCCCCCCCCCCATCCTCTCCCCTTTTATCAGCTTTTCAAGAGGCCATCTCTGTCCCCCTCATGTTGAAGTGCAATTGCCATCTATGCACTGCCAAAAACATTAATTTAAGAAATATCAAATATCTGTTTGTCAGAGTCATTTAAAATGCTTCAACTTTCAGAGAACAGATATCATATTCAACATCATACGTATTATTATTATTTTTTTTATTTTTTTTTTTAAGGGGGGAAATGGAATAGCATAATGGCAAAAATGTTCCAAAGAATGACATCATATAAAAAAAAAAATGTCATCACAATCGGGAAATGGAATAGGATAATTGAAGAGAAAAGGAATGTTCCTATACCGATCTCTTCTATGTGACTTCCTTCTCTCTTCTAGCTCTTGAATATACTGGATGAGGAAGTCTGGATTATTCAGCTGTCTGGAGAATGTGATCATGGCTCGCTCTAGATCAGCATCTAGGTACTGTATAGAGAAACAGGAATAATGGCATTATTAAAATATTTTGTATTAAGAGCTGATCAACAATTAGTGCTCCTACTCTCTCTTCTGATTTTGGTTATTTCTAATTAATCTAAAATGGGATTCACTTCATGTCAACAGTAATAAAATAAATCAACTGTTGCATTTGCAGCTGTGACTATAACTATACATATATTTTTCGCAATTCTAGATTTGGTGACGGAAAGTTGTGACATCATAACTTGCTATGAATAGTGTACAATGTAGTTATCTGTCCCTCATACTGTAGGACAACAAGAATTCTAGTCTCTGGATGTGCTATGGGGGATGATATCCAGTGCATAGAAGGGCATGCTTGGCCCAATTCTTTTATTTCAAACTGGATCAGATATGTAAATGTGACCCAAGTAGTATCACCAGAGTTTAAATATATATATATATATATATATATATATATATATATATATATATAGTCGAATCAACAGTGCCGTAAGAAGGGCTACAGGTGTAAACCAGAGGCGGAGCACCAAGGCCGTCATCGAATGGTTTAAGAGCATAAACGAGAAGGAGAAACATACTTTCATCACCTTCGATGTGGTCAGCTTCTACCCGTCCATTTCTGAGAAACTGTTGACGAAGGCTATTGAATTTGCCCAGGCTCATACAAACATCTCCAGTAAAGATGTCAAAACCATAATGCACGCAAGAAAGTCGCTTCTCTTCGACAAGGGTACGCCTTGGAGAAAAAAGGATACCGGGAGCCTCTTCGACGTCACCATGGGTAGCTTCGACGGTGCCAAGGTCTGTGAGCTGGTTGGTCTCTACATACTCGATACTCTTTCTAAAGTGTACGGTAGGGATAACATTGGCCTCTACAGGGATGATGGTTTGGCGGTATTTAAGAACATCTTGGGTAGTGAGGCTAACCGCATCAGAAAAAACATGACAAAAGACTTCCAGATGATGGGTCTAAAAATCACAATCAGCTGCAATCTCAAGATCACTAACTTCCTTGACGTCACATTCAACCTGAACAATGGAAACGACCAGCCAATGTACGTTCACAGCCTATCCAACCATCCACCATCGATCATCAAGAATCTTCCTGATTCAATAAGTAGGAGATTATCAGACATCTCATGCAATGAGGAAACTTTCAGGAAAGCCACCCTATCTATGATGACACCCTGAAATCGAACGGGTATGCAGAAGGTCTGTCCTACATGAATGATCGGCCTAAACGGAAAAGGAGGAACAGACAGATGAAAATCATCTGGTTCAACCCACCGTTCAGTCAAAATGTTTCCACAAACATCGGAGGCATCTTCTTGAAACTTGTGGACAAGCACTTTCCAAAGAAATCTAAACTGAATCGCATATTCAACAGGAATACCCTCAAGGTCAGTTACAGCTGAATGCCGAACGTTGCCAATATCATCAAGGCACACAACAAGCAAACCATGGTTGAAGACAAAAATGATAGCAGGAGCAGATCTTGTAACTGCCGGAACAAGGACCTCTGCCCTCTTCAAGGAAACTGCCTGGCAACCAATGTAATCTACAAAGCAGAAGTAACCAGCCCAAAAAAATTGATGGTATACATCGAGCTCACGGAACCACCCTTCAAGATGAGGTACAGTAATCACCTCCTCTCCTTCCGTCATGAGAGGTACATGAACAGCACTGAGTTGTCGAAGGCTATCTGGGAACTGAAGCACAACAACACACCGTATACCATCAAGTGGACAATTGCTCATCATGCCTACCCGTACTCAAATGAAACCAAGAGATGTGACCTATGTCTATCTGAAAATCTGCTTATTATGAGCGCAGACAAGCAGTCACTTATGAACAAGCGGCCTGAACTGATTTCTAAATGTCGACATCAAAACAAATTCTACCTATGCAACTTGGAGAAATAAGTTTGCATCTCTTCGTCAAACCCAGTTTAACGCTTCTTCTATGACTATCTCTCCTTCTCTCTTTTTCTCTCTCTCTCTCTCTCTCTCTCTCTGTCTCTGCCTGCATGATGTTGATCTTCACTTCTGTGTTATTTATAAGTATATATATATATATATATATATATATATATATATATATATATATATATAATGTTCCTCACCTGCTGATGTGCCTACCCCAGGTTTCACTATATATATATATATATAGTCGAAATAAAAAATAGAGGAGATTGGCGTTGCTGAAAAAAAAACACTCTATTTTGCCAAGCTTTCGGCTGAGTTTCTGTACTTGTTGTGTTACTGTGTAGTGTTTGATTTAATGTACAGAGAGTAAAGAGAGGTTTTTTCAGCAACGCCAATCTCCTCTTGTTTTTATTTCGACTACATTTTTTTTTTCCCTTCTCACATATATATATATATATATATATATATATATATACATGTATATACTAACCTCTGGATCAGCTGTGGCAGGGAGGATATCAAGACCAGCGAAGAGCATGTTCCTTGCATAGTCCTGTGTGTTAACAAATGGGATACCAAGACCTCTGACCTGCTCCTCCACTTCTGTCATGTCAACCTGCAAGTTATGGTATGCTGGAGGAAAATGAAAAAAATCATAAAATTGGAGGTAACCAAGATCTTCCAAGGGTAATTTCAAGCAATTATGCATAATGAATTTTTAAAATCATGCAAATTTTTGGCTCGATCAGGCGATCTATGGCCAAGATCTGGGAGGGGGACATTAAGGGGCTGACAAGACCTTAAATACCCTGGGACTATTAGGGTTAATCAAGATTAATCAAAGAAACTATAACAAATAAAGAAATTACAGTGAAGAGAATTACAGAAAAGGATGTGGGAAGACCAAGAGCCTTGTGGCTCAAAATATCACAGATATCACCAGCTTGAGCTACAATATACTTCCCAATGATGATATTGATCTGTATGCTCTTAATGCCTGCCTTATACAGTGTGTTCCTAAAAAAAGGTAATCGAAGTTCAAAGGTCAGTCATTTCACAAGTATATGGTTTATTTTTGTGATTTGTTTACTAAAATACTAAGTAACTCATCAGCTTTAATTTGAGACATTGCTTACGTCAAAACTGTAATGGGTCACAGAATTAGGGTCCTTTGAAGGCGATAGGTACAAAACCCGTTTTTTCCAAGTTTTGTACCTATCACCTTCAAAGGACCCTAACTCTGTGACCCATTACAGTTTAGACGTAAGCAATGTCTCAAATTAAAGCTGGTGAGTTACTTAGAATTTTAGTAAACAAATCGCAAAAATAAAACATATACTTTTGAAATGAATGACCTTTGAACTTCGATTACCTTTTTTAGGAACACACTGTATATATGAATAGAAAGGATTTGGATTATTAAGCTGCAAGAAGTTCAATGACAATATAGGTGCACAAAGTTACATACCTTCTTCTGCACGATTCTGTATCTTCTTTTCCAGAAGTTCCAGCTCTTCCACCTGTTGATCAATAGCTTTTTGCCTTCGCTTGAACATTAGAACTCCTAACATGACCATAGCAATGATGATCACAACAGATCCACCAACCGTGCCTCCTATAATAGGACCTAAGTTTGGTGATTTCACTGGAGAATATTTCACAAACCCTGGGTAAAACCAAAGATTTCCATGCTTTACCTGCAGGGTGAGCAAATGAAAACACAGACAAACAAAAGCGCCTTTGATAGGTTATTCTCTTTTCTTAGTATACGAAATGGAAGCATCAATCAAGTTTAGGCCTATTCTGAAGAGCATTTTGCCACCCTCGGCACTGAAGAGGTTACATAATGCACTGTGCAGAATTTGTGTTGTGGTAAAGAGGATATACATGTACATGAAACATTGAAGTCAAGGTACATGGTTTTAACACCATCCCTTCATTAAAGTCCTTTGGCAAGACATTATGGTGACTTACCAAAAGGTAAGCCCTTGTTCTAAACTTTAAACAACTGAGTAGGATGGCAATTAGTTCATTCGGTTTAGAATCCAACAAGGTGGGCTGCCACGTTCGGAACGCACACACGCCTTTTTGTAAGCCACCTTATCTACATTTGCCAAGTGTGTAAAGTTGCGGAGGGGAGCCAAAATTTTCTCCAGCAAAAATTGCTCCTGGCTTTTGTCTGACATGTAGGGATAATGTTAGGGTTGCAATAAGGATTTATATTAGGTTAATTGTTAGGCATGTAGTGTTAAGTTCGAGGATGAAGGTAGTCATTCGGTAGTGTTTGGGATTGACCCCAGAGCAATAAGTTGCTGGAGTAAAATATCAGGGACCTAAATTGTAGGGGTTGGAGTCAGGGTTATTTCTACATTGTAGCAAACAAAATCTGGCAATGGAAGGTGGACTTACTGCTACAGCTGGTAGATTTTGAGTAGCCCCTTCACCTAGTGTCCCATTTAAATTCCCTGCTGTCGGCTGCGTATCTGGCAGCTGACAACGCAGCTCGTTAACTTCAAGATCATCAACATTGCATTCTCCATCTGGGCCTAAGAAAACTTGTACATCATTCTCTGTGCTTGCCAGATTTAAATTCATCCCCTAGAAGAATACAAAAAGAAATTACATTACTATATGAGATTACAAGTACACTCGTAGCTCTTTCATGAACAGTCAGAACTGTGACTACATGTAATGTATAACTTAAACCAAAATAAGTTTTAACCCTAAAAAGACTGGGGGGGGGGGGGGGGCCTCATTCAGCCTCCCCCTCGACATTTTTCACGATAACTTCGCAACACGGGAAAAAAAATTTGCCGAGACTTCATGACTATTTTCTTTCAAGTCTTGCGCAACTTTTGAGACCAAAGTTGCGAGACCCGGGTACGCGGTTCCGAAATTACGTAACATATTGTAACCGTGCGTCAGACCCAAATTTGCTCATATACGTGATTTTGTGTACAAATCCAATGCAAATTGTGTTTTTAGCCAAAATTCATAAATGTATCATTATTTTCTCTTTAACTGATTAAAATCAATTAATTTAAGGTTGTTTATGATTGAAATAGTGTCATCAATGATTTCCATTGAAAAAACAATAAAAAACAAAAAGTCAAAAAACAAAGAAATACATAAGAAATTTAAAAAACAATAGAATACATAAGAAAAAAAATCTGTATCAAGATTTTTTTTTAAACACATTTCACCAGAAGCCTACAAAGAGCCTGTAAACCAAAAATTAGCACTTTTAGAGCTTTATTTAATTAATTAGAGCAAATCTTAGATTTTATGCATCAATTAGCATAAATAATTAGTGATGAATTTTTTTGGGACAATATGACTCATAAGTTTGGGAGAGTATGCCGTGGGTAACGCGCGTGCCAATTTTCGGCGCGATTGCGCGCTCAACGGCCGAGATCTTAGGGGGGCTGAATGAGCCCCCCCCCCCCCCAGTCTTTATGTGTGTCAAAATAGCCCAGTCTTTTTAGGGTTAAAGCCTTTCTTCAATCATCGACTCTCAACTGTGTTAAGAAAAAAAAGAACGAATCTTATGAATGAATTTTCATGAAGATAAATGGATAGAAGCAATATCAATATTAAAATATAGATTATATATTTAGTAATAATTTAAAGGAAATTATTGTGTGAAAATAAAATCTCAAGAAATATTCTTCAGAAGTGCTACTGGTGCAAACTCAAGCTGTATTGTATTAAAATTCCATAGTTTTTGTAACTAAGTAAATGTATGGATGGTTATTCATTAATACTAATATTTTTAAAGATTAAAGTTTGAAAAAAATAGAGATTTTACAAAGAAACTCTCTCAAACTCACCACAATAACAAGTCGATTGTTACCACTATCATAAATTGAGTCAGCCCCACTAAAGCTTTCATACACAGGATCTGGGAAATACTCTATTGTTCCACCATCAATAATGTATCCATCAAAGTCAAAAGTCAGGTTTGCTGTCATTGGTTCATCTGTAGCTCTCCTTCTTCTGGCAGAGACATCGTCATTAGGAAATGTTGGTGTTGGACAGATGAGAACCTTTTCTGTTCCATTGCAAAGCTTTAGGACACGAATCATGATTATTGAATGAAGAGTAGAGAACAAAAATCATATAAAATTATTGATGATAATTGATTTTCATTTTACACTCCTGCATACATTGGTGCTTGAAATATCCTTCATTGTTAATTTGAAGATTTCTTTTTTCCAGTGTCAAAGAAGCTAACTGAAAGCAACAAAGCACCAATGGTGCTTAATATGTATCATAAGTACAGGCCTATATTTAATTATAATGTACTAAAAAAATAAGAGCAATTATCTCCTTATTTAATGGTAATCAAAACTTTATATGAATTAATGTTGCAAACCAAACTGAAGTTTAAAAGTTCCTTAAAACAATACAGTACTAAAAAAAAAATAATGATAATAATATTTGTATAATTTTATAGCTATTACGGTTATAAACAATTCAAAGTACTTCAAAGCTTATAAATACCCCTATTTATTTACAGTTGTATCTTAAAAGGACATGTATATAGCAAGAAATAATATGCAAGTACCTCAGAGTTGCTAGCATTTGTTGTGAGTGACGTAACAACAATCCTAAGCTCTTGAATCAGATCAAATCTATCCCCAGTCAGTTGGATATCAGTTCCTCCACTTAAAAAAAAAATAGAGCGAAAAGTAGAAGCTACATGAATTAGGATGAGCTGTTACCTACAAAATGTACATGCACCGACTCATTGAATAGCCATTTTTTTTTTAACTGTGAACGAATAAGTACTTTATAAATCGATACATGAGGTGCCTCTCATTAAACCCTGGTTATTAAGAAAACATGAACAAATATCTGCAGTGATTTGATGAAAAAAGGGTATTTCTGTTTTGATACTTTGAGATATAAGCTATTCTAGATTTTTCAGGAAGGAATGTTCCAGTTGGTAACAAGATAAAAACCTTAAAATTTCAGACATGTTGTTTTCCCATATCACATCCAATGTGATAAGACCCTTTATATTCATTATCTGTTTTCTATTCATTAAGTTATTATAAAGGTGCAACTTATGTTTTCCCTCCCTGTTTTAACTCTGGTACCGCCCATATCCGTACTTTATTCGAGTATGTATTTGTTTGCATCTATATTACTAATGTATAGGGGGTAGTCCATGACAAGTCATATGTGACTTTTGACTCTTCATTACGTCAACCCCTCGTTTGCAAGCCGACCTGATCGAGTTCCAGAGCTGAATTCAGGTCCTATACCCCCCTATCAAAAAACCTCGTTTGAAACTCCAAGATATTCATTTCCAAGCACTATCGACCCTGTATTGCCAGGTAATCCCTGTTATCTAGCTTTTCAACTCTGCTGGCTAGCCTGAACGTTGAGCCAGGGTTAATGATAAACAACAACTGTGATATTACGTAATAGTAGCTCTGTCTGTTGTTGGCCCATCGGAATGAAATGATTGTATTTGATATTTTTCCAAGTTTTCAAAGGCATATTATATTTAGAAATCAAATGTTAATTCGTTTTCAATTTCGAACGAAGAAAATCGACCTCGGATTAAGGAAAGTACGAAAATAAAAAAACTAATAAAATGTATTGATACAGAATCTTGATCGTTTAATGTAAACAATATTGCCCCCCCCCCCCGGCGCTGTGACCTTGTGTGACCACTGTTTCGAGGTCAAGGAACAGATGTTTAGGTAGATATCTTGGTTGGTGTTTGTCACACCAGGGTCTCCTCTCACGTCCCTGGACACACTTGGAAAAGAGAACTATTAGAGTTGCAAGTAGGGGTATATTGTCCTCAAACGGACTGGTTCGTCATGTTATTTTATTAACTGTAGATATTTCTAATTTTATTATGTTTTATCTGATGAAAGTTTTCTTGAATATCTTAATTTTGTATTTGTGGAATAGAGTTGAATTGAATGGAATTATTGCCACTAAAAATAATGTTTTGTTCTTATATACAATTTAGGGCAATTATTATTATGGATTTCAAAATAATCTAGATTTGCATAACACCGTCATCAAAATCACTTTCATTCTTGTATTTATAAACCAAATATGGCATGAACCCTCCTCATAAAAAATTTTGTCTTACAAGCATAGTAATGCTTTCATGTTATGTATAATTATAGTCATACTTACGACATGATTGATGCTGTTCTGTCAATCTCATCAATCCTTGGATTTGGCATGTATGTAAAGGTGTACTCTTCAAATAGTTTGTCCTTTCCATCAAATGTCATGGTTAAAGACGCTGAGACCTCTTCATTATCTGGTATCATGCCTGTGATACAGGTTGCAGTAGTGTCTTGGAAAGAACTGCAGAAAAAAATGTATCCATGTACATGGGCATATAGACATGCTCTCTCTCTGAATGGGATATTCCACTAAAGTAAAAGCCATGCATACTATAAGGAAATTCTGTGAAATATCCTTGTTTTATTTTGTATATGAACATTATGCAAAAAATAATACAGATTTCCTTTGACCCTATAGGTGTGAGTATAGAAAATGGTCTAATACCCTTCACCACTTTCAATTACTACATATACATGTACAGTCCACTCCTACTTTGAAGAGCATTTAGGCCTATGTTGAGGTTTCATGGAAATGAGACAACTCTTCGTGCCTAAATTTCCCCAATGTTCACATGTTTCTATGTGACTACATGTATTGTAATCATTATAACAAGTGGATTAGTAAATTACGCGATGCGTAATATATGTCCCCGCCGATAATGTAAAATTCCCATTATATCACGATCAGTGCTATCACATAAGGCAAACAGAATCGAAATCGGGTAAAAAATGGCGAAGAAGTAGCATTTTGTAGCCAATGTACAATATAGGTCAAAGTCAAGGTCAAAGGTCAAAGGGGTCAAAAGTCAAAATTCTGTGAAGAAGTTTTGTAGTCCTCACCTAGCGCTATCACATAAAGCAAACGGAATCGAAATCGGATGAAAAATGGCGGAGTAGCATTTTGTAGCCAATTAACAATATAGGTCAAAAATCAAGGTCAAAGGTCAAAGGTCAAAATTCTGTGAGGAAGTTTTGTAGTCCTCACCTAGTGCTATCACATAAAGCAAACGGAATCGAAATCGGATGAAAATGGCGAAGGAGTAGCATTATGTAGCCAATTAACAATATAGGTCAAAAATCAAGGTCAAAGGTCAAAGGTCAAAATTCTGTTAAGAAGTATTGTAGCCATCACCTAGAGCTATCACATAAAGCAAGCGGAATTGAAATCAGATGAAAAATGGTGAAGGAGTAGCATTTTGTAGCCATAACTAAATGGTCGAAAATCAAGGTCAAAGGTCAAAGTCAAAATTCGGTGAAGAAGTTTTGTAGTCCTCACCTAGTGCTATCACATATAAAGCAAACAGAATCGAAATCGGATGAAAAATGGCGAAGAGTAGCATTTTGTGCCAATTACAATATAGGTCAAAGGTCAAAGGTCAAATTTCTGAGAAGAAGTTTTGTAGCTATTACCTAGTGCTATCACATAAAGCAAGCGGAATTGAAATCGGATGAAAAATGGCGAAGGAGTAGCATTTTGTAGCCAATTAACAATATAGGTAAAAAATAAAGGTCAAAGGTCAAAGGTCAAAATTCGGTGAAGAAATTTTGTAGCCATCACCTAGTTGCTTCACATAAAGCAAACGGAATCGAAATCGAAAGAAATGGTGAAGGAGTAGCAATTTTGTAGCCAATGTCAATATTAAGTATAAATCAAGGTCAAAGGTCAAAGGGTCAAAAGTCAAAATTCCGTTGAAGAAGTTTTGTAGCCTCACCTAGTGTATCATATAAAGCAAACGGATTCAAAATCGGATGAAAATGGCGAAGGAGTAGCATTTTGTACCAATGAAAATATAGGTCAAAATGAAGGTCAAAGGTCAAAGGGGTCAAAAGTCAAAATTCTGTGAAGAAGTTTTGTAGCCCTCACCTAGTGCTATCATATAAAGCAAAACAGAATCGAAATCGGATATGAAAAATGGCGAAGGAGTAGCTTTTGTAGCCAATTAACAATATAGGTCAAAAATGAAGGTCAAAGGTCAAAGGAGTCAAAAGTCAAAATTCTGTGAAGAAGTTTTGTAGCCCTCACTTAGTGCTATCATTATATAAGCAAACAGAATCGAAATCGGATGAAAATGGCGAAGGAGTAGCATTTTGTAGCCAATTAACAATATAGGTTCAATCAGGGTCAATAGGTCCAAAGGAGCAAATTCTGTGAAGAAGTTTGGTAGCCATCACCTAGTGCTATCATATAAAGCAAACGGAATCGAAATCGGATGAAAAATGGCGAAGCAGTAGCAAATTGAACTCACATATGGACGCACGGACGGATGGACGGACGGACGGATGGACGGACACACACACATACGTACGGAGCCCGTTTCATAGTCCCCTGCTCGAACTCGTTCGGCAGGGACAATTAAATGATTGCTTTTAGTCCCCGGCATGCTATTTACATTTTGTTGTGTAACGGAAGTGGAATGAACAAATATTAAAAAGATCTCCAATACCCTGACAAAATGTTGGCATAATATCAATTCAATTCAATAATAAAGTGATGAAATGAATTCTAACTCACATATCTTTACACTCTGCTTCTCCAAATGTAGCTGTAATGACCCTTCCAGTGTTCAGGTATGTTCCACTGATAGTGATTTCAGTACCCCCTGCTACTGGTCCCTCTCTAGGGGTAAATTCTGCGATTATAGGATCCTAATAGCGATAATAGGATGACATAATGTAACTTTAAAAGTTTACACGATTTAGAGATAAGATGAATCTTTGAAAACATTCATATTTTTTACACATTGATCTAGGGAGCTTTGATTAATCTTTAAATCATTAAACCCCTACTCTTTAACTCTTTACGTGCCACCTCGCCCTAACCCCTCTGCCGCACTGGTAATCCGTACATGCCAGGGTCTATATCCCCAACTGTCAAGTTTTCCCCCTTGTACTTAAATATGACAAGTCAATACTTCTTCATAACTTTTTTGAAAGAACTTTTGACAACAACGTTGAACTTAAGATATGTGGCATTCTTATTTGTCACTACATTTGTAAGTCACACCAAATTTTGATTTTTAAAAATAAGAGGGCAATTATCTAAACTTGCATTGTTCCAGGGCAGGGATTTTGTTTTTATTGTGTGCGATTGTTTGTGCACTAGGTACCTATCAAAATGTTGACAAACACATTAATTTACTCACAAAAAGTTTAGTGTAAAGTGTGTAAACAGAAAATTGGCCAATTAAAAGCCGGATGTGCCTGCCGCAGAATAAAGCGGATTAACCTGTTAGTGTGCAGTGCGCAGAACAATAGAATCGGCGTAACCAATCAACGTTATTCCGAATGTGCGCAAACATGCACGAAGCAGGGGAGGGTAGGAAACAAAGCATGGATTAAGCAGTCAATAGTAGGCGAGCAAGCAGTAGGCTACGTATCATGCATCCGGCATGTAAAGAGTTAAGGGATTAAGAGTACATGTAAAGAATGAAATATAGTCCCTTAGATCAGCATTGCCTACATGGTATTCCAGATATTAAAAACATTTCTATTCTTTCTCTTATCAAATTATCTTCCCTAATATTATTTCAGTTCCAAATCACTGTGGTTTAGTCTTATGCATATCCACCACAGATAAAGTAATGATAAAAATAAAGAAAATTACCAAGTGCCTGTTTCTCAAAACCAATGACAAGCTATTCATATCCTATTCACCAACCAAAAAGTTGGCTCAAATCTTACTAAATCCATTTCCCAAAGAGCTTTTTAGTTAGACAACTGGCAATATCGGTAATATTGAAGAAGATGTCAACGAGTGATAGCCTTCAGCACAGTTTCACTGATATTTAATAATTATATTTAAGTAAAACATTCAATTTTACAACAAAAAAAATCACCTGAAAAAAAATGATCAAAATAGTGTATGGGCTCCAAATATAATATAAAATCTATAACGTGTGTGATAAACCGTAAAATGTCACTCATTACATGTTTAGAAGGTGTTGATCATGAGTTTGATAAAACCCCATCAGGACACAAGATGGGTGCCCTCCCCCCCCCCTCCACATTCCCCGCAAGTTGTAATTCAAAAGTTTCTTAAACAGACCCTGAAAATGGAGCTAGACTGAGGTTTTTCCAATAATTCGTGTTCACTGAGAAAAGAAAGTCAAAAATACATTGGAAATTTTTCAAATACCTATTCAAAATTACATATAAAAAATATTTAAAAGATTAAGTACAAAATCCTGAGTTTGTGACATCTTATATTATACATAGAGAAATTCCTGAGTGCCAGAGTAAATACAATTCACTATACATCACTTGCCGTAAATCAAGTTAAATTGACGCTGTAGGCACTTTTTAAAATATTTGACAGGTTCAAAGGTGTCATGAATATTTAGTCAGCTTGTTGTCCTCAATCTTGGCAGAAAGGCTTTGTGAAATAATTTGCGGACAATACATGTACATGTAGCTCACTATCTCCGTTTTATTCAAGAAGTTAGATTTATTACAGTAATGAGAAACGAGCCCCAGTTATCTCCTTGAACTCACCCTGTATTGAAATTGATCACTGCTCATCCCTGTCTTAGTCTCTTCCCCTGACGTCACTGTGATTTCAATGAGTCCTGATATAGATTCAGTAGATATACCAGTCATACAGCTTACACTAGATATAAAGGGAGAACAAACACAATTCTGCAAACTACATATAACTTTTTTGCAAATTAAACATTCACAATAGACATGTTAGAATTACATGTTGTAGGCGGCTTAACAAAAGCTTTGTTCTTGTAAACTTGTTCCACCCATGGTAGCCTGCATTGCGGGATTGTACATGTACATCGGATGTACTAATTCTCCTCTCATTACCAAAGTCAAAGGAAGAATAGGAGGGGGCGAGTACATTAGACAGAGTTCTAAAAGTTCACCAGAGGAGGCAAGCATTACACCTAACATTAGAATTACCTCTGTCCAGGCTGATAAAACATGCCCATGTCAGTCAAATCACACTCTATGCCTTGAATAAGAATCCGTTGTACATCATCAAAGTTCACTCCCAAGTCAGTTCCATTGATTTCTAATCTTGTTCGACCACCAACAGGGCCTGATAATGGGTTAAACTGTTTGAAGAAAACAAAATTTTCTATGTACATGTAAATGTAAATGTAGGTGCATTTTTTTTCTTTTCTTTTAACATAAAGAATATGACTGGCCCCACAAAATGAATTTGCCAAGATTATTCATTTTTGAAATACATTTATGTATACATTTACATGTATACATGTACCTGAACTCAAATTACTCTTACATGTATCTCTCCAAGTAAATGATAAAAAGAAAGTAATGATAAAAGAGAAAATAATTTTTTTTTTTTTCAATGCAATTAAATAAAAAAGACAAATATGCTTCTGTACAAACACAATGCAGAAAAAAAAATGCACAAACATGTGTTTATTATGGTTACCATTACAAACATGATGATACGAAATATGAAAAGATGTCTTGCTTAATACGTATTAAAGCAAACCATCTTTTCACGCTTCATAGCACAAGTCATATACATTTCTTACATCTGTAATGATTGGTGCTGAACAAAACTCGGTCTCATTCTGCCTGAGAAATCCATTGCTCTTACAAACATCACTCTCAATGACATTGCAGTCATCACCACACCAGCCACACTCCAGGATAGATGGTGTTGCTTCTTGGGATAAGCAGCGACTGCAGCTTCCACTGTTAACTGAGCACTTATACAGAGTAACTGCAAAAAGAAAAAAACAAAAAACAAAAACAAATATCAAGCACATGCACAAGAAATATACTGTTTTCAACTTATTTCACAACAATGTACTCATATTACTAATTACTATAGGGCCACAATGTATACAAAAATTTTATTGGACACCAATAGAATACAACCCCCCCCCCAAAAAAAAAGTAAGTATCATTAGAACATAACACAATTTACCATCAAAATATCAACATTCCAGTGGAGATGACCTGTATATACGCATAGTTTAAGGGAGTTGCACAGTTTCTGCGCATCTTGACCGCGCATCCTGGGCGCGTATTACAAATGTATTACTACGTCACAATGGAAAAATATTCAGCGTTCACAGAGTTAAGAGAAATGAACTTTATAAAGATGTTATTTAAGGCCTTCTTTTGTTCATTATTTACCTACTTGCAGAGATATATAAAGCATTTATGTTGGTGCGTGTTCGTGTTATTCTAGAGATTGCGATGGATATAACATGAATTGTGAATGTTTGGGAGCAGGATTTTGAATAATTCATAATTTAGATAGAGTTTTCACATTTTTGCATATTTTGGGTGAGTTTCGGTGGTTTTCAAGCCGACTGGCCACTATCGCAGCACCAATATTTTTAAAACAAGCCCATGGACCCCATTTTTTAATGTTCCTACTCTTTTAGTATACATTCCTCTACAACTTGGCAAATTTTGATGAAATTGACATGGATTTTGAATAAAGTGCAGCTTGAAATGTACTCTTTAAATTTTATGTAGATTTCAAGCCTCTAAGACTTGTATTTTGTCATTTTACACATCATTTTAGCAACATGAGGGCGCTGATGGCTTGAAAATAGGTACAGGTTACCCAGTTTAGACAATATCCCCATACTTGGTATACACTTCGCAACAAATCTGGAAGGTTTGAAAAAGTTTGATACTGTTTTGACAAAGTAAAGGTGATTTTTAACTTGTTTGTTGGAATCGCAAGGTCTAACAGAGGCACAATTCTTATATTATGCGTACTTTACATGCCTTCCAAATATGGCAACTTCAAAGTCCCGTAGCAAAAAATCAAGCACATGAACCTATATTATTTTGGGTATTTTTGGCATACATAGATACATGTACCAGATTAACTCTGTGCAAAATTTTGTGAAAATGACATGGACTTCGCTTTAACTGTGCAACGTCCTTAAGTGCATGTAGGATATGTTTCACTTTTTTTCTTCTTCAATCCAGAGCAGAATTTAAATGTATTAAAACATTTTTGAGGACATATGAGCTTGAATTATCTCTTCTCAGAAGTAATAATAAAATGGACAGACCATGTACTCCATTGATTTGGCTATATTCCTTGTCTTACCATATGATTGTGACAGGTCATCTATGGTATTCTGTCCATTCCACTGTACAGAGACACTCACATTCTTCTGCAGAATATTCTCATTGTAAAGATACTGCAAGCAAACACAAAAATCTATATTCAAAAGTGGGCATATTTCCATACACAAAGTCATGCATTTATGGAAATTATTGCTGTATATTAATTTTTGAGCATTTTGAATTCAAAAACATGCAAAAATATGAGCATGCTTTCTTAAGCATGTTTTACACGAGTTCAAATGCGATCTTACGTAAATACAGTGTGAAATTCACAAACCTCGCATATGTGATGCGTCACGTCGAAATGAGAGACTAGTCGCGATTTTTGAAATCCATTTTATTTGATATTATTGATCCCTGATTCATTGCC
>CALNVZ010002100.1:66865864-66921528 GCA_940671915.1 Paracentrotus lividus | reverse complement strand
TTTTTTTGGTTACTCACGTTACATCACCTGAGCGGTTTACAATATTTCTTTTTGAATGAGTACTACAAATTTTCTTGAAAAGCTGTTGTGCATTTTCAGTAATTTGACTCTTCTAAACTTCAGAAATATATAAAGTGGTATGATGTTGCAATAACAAAATGGTAATAAGGCATATTTCATTTTTTACTATTTTTCTTGTATTTTGGTACAGAATGGAAGACACAACTTTCGACCATTTTTTTCCAAAGTATATGAAAATAAACTTTTAATTTTTTGTTCCTGAAACTATCATGTATGAAGGACTAAAAGTATTTAAAAATTCAAAAAAATATTGAATTTGAATTTTTAAGCTCATGTCCACCAACCTATGGAATTGCCCAGAAGCTGAATTTTGTTAGTTGTTTTATATCTTCGTCAAATAAATAAAAAAACGTCATGCTCTTTCTAATTGTTTAAGAAAAAGTCCGCTCTTTTAATAAAAGTGTTTACCAATCCTGGCGCTAAATTAGTTAGAAAACAAAACTATTTTAAACCTTTTGGGGGTTTATTCGATGTTTGCGTGCGTTCTTTTGAATGTCAACGCGTATACTCTTACTCATAATAAATCAGATAAAGCCTATTATACGATCTTTGAACTCTGTTGAATAATTCTGAAAATATAATGTCTATAGACTAAATATATTCTTTACAGGGGCTTTATGCATTTGTTTATATTCTTGAATAAGTATATGATAGAGATAAGCCTCCAAAAATGTTTTAATAAATATTTGCGCCTCACGAATGTATTTAGAATTTCTCTGATCACGTTTTATGAGTGGCTAGGTTAGCTTAAGACAATGAAATAAAAACGTAAATGATTGCTCGATCTCGTCTTTTATTGATCAAACTTGTTACCAGTAATAAGAAGATATTAATAATTTTAGAAATGAATTATTTTAAGAGTAAATCGTATTTTGTTTCGTCGTGTTTAGTTAAACGCTACTTTCTTAAACACGTTACTTTGTAAAATAAACTGCAGAAGACTTTAACCTAAATACTTGTATCAGAAGTATTATCACGTCACCTCTTTTGTATGCATATGTTTCCCTGATGGAACCAAATTTGTTTATGGGAGGTTTTAATTTCCCATCAGGACAACAGATATCCGCGGCCCTAACATAAAATGCTGAAATTAACATTCATTTGATCCACGATAGCAATAAGTAGCTTTTCCCACATAACCCCCCCCCCTCTCCCGTACCCGATTGTTAGATTTCACATCGTTTGCGTGCTCCGCTATCCGGATGAAACAGCTTTATCACAGCAGTTGTGGCATCGCCGCAAAATTTCTGAGTGCAGCTAAAGAGAGTTTAGTTCGCTTTTCGCTCACAAAACGAAACAAAAAGCCAGTTGAAATCACACGACTGTGAACGTCCAATAAACAAACCATGCGTTGCTAAGGCGGAGCTAAACGGAGAGGGAAATAGCATGGACGTTCGCTTGTATGTCCGGGAAAAAAATTATGACCGAAAAAAACACTCGCCGAAAAACTGCTTTTTTACCACTTTCCCGTTATCATTTTCACTCATTTTTTTTAACAGAGCAAAGATGAAACATTGTAGAACCAGAAAAAAAAATAATAATATCCTCAAAATTTTGAGTTTTTTATTAGTTTGTCGATTTACTCGGATCTTTGATCTGCGACTTCTTTCTCATTTCGACAAGACGTATCACATATGTTTTAAGGCCACTTAGTGCGGAAACTACACGCAAGATAACAGCAACGACAGTACTTCAAATAAAACAGGTCAAATATTTGACTAAATCAACTCAGTATATTGTAACTCAAAAATAGATATTTCACGAATACATTTTCATAATATATACATGTATATTCAATTAAAATAATATGCTTCAAATCATAATTTGAATATCTAACTTAATTATTTTATATACAAGGTACTAGAAGAACATGTAAAAGTGAAAAAATGTCGTCAAATGAGAATCCACATATTCTTTTTTATTCATAATAATTTATTGAAAATAATTGTCATACTTGGTTTACATATTACCTCTCTATCATCACAGATAATGTTGTCATTAGTGAATGTAGTACTGGATACTCTTTCTTCTACACCCTCAATGTTCAGGATGCACTCATAGGTAGTGTCCTGTAAAAAATAATGACATGGTATTTAATTTAATTGAATTTTAGTAAAGTCAAGTGTATATATACATGTACATTAGCCATAATCTGTGATGGAAACAAATATACATAAAGGCACCTGTATTACAGAAAATCATGTATTTATTTGTAACAACAATTTACCAATCTATATGCCATTTCACAGCAGAAAATTAAATGCTGTGTCATAATCTTACTTTACCTTCCAAAGGGTTCATTGTACACACATTTAATATACAGTACGTACATAATATATAAGCAAAAGTGAATTATCACACAATTGTATTTGCAAAGAAAGTCCCCTTGAATTATTCTAGAAAATAAATTTACCCGGCTTGTAGGAAGATTCATTGCAGCCAGTGAGTAACCTGAAGGTATACTGACTGGTATAAGAAATATTTCTATTGCACCAAGCAGCTGCGGGCAAAACTCCTGTCCTCGATTCCCAGTACCTTCAGGATTCTACAGAGAGAAGACAGATTGAAAGAAAAACAATTATGGTGTCAAAATGATCCTGAGCTTTCAATCCTGGGTGGTGTTGCATAAAACTTTTAACCGGAGTTTTTTTCGGTAAAAATCTGAAAACTCCGGTTAAAGTCCGAAAACTCAGGTTACAACATTTTACCGGATTTTTTTCCATTGCATAAACACTTCAAAATTCAGTTTCAATTTTCAAAAGTATTTATGCAATCAATTTTTAGGGATTATTAAAACTCAGGTTGAATAACCTGAGAAATAGGTCTACATAACCTGATTTTTTTTAACCCGAGAAAAAAGTTTTATGCAACACCACCCAGGCAGAATCTTTGTCAGAGACAGAGTGACAAACATAATACTATACAGTAAAAAACAATTATCAATGTACATGCATTTGATACATGATCATACATGCATTTCAAATCACTACATTTCAATACATTTCAATACATGCATTTCAATAACTATAATTGTGACTCATCATATCAAAATCAGACAGAAGTCGCCAGAAAAGAGTCAAAGATTACAACAAAACAATCCATTTTTAAAGGCTTTCCCCTAATCATTTCTACTCATTTTTGTTTACAGGGCAAACAAGAAACATTGAAAATTCAGAAAATCAAAAAATTATTTCCCCCCAAACAAGACAATTGTTATTATTTTGCCGATTTCCTCGACACAGTGCTGAATTCGCTCGGCGACTTGTGTCTGATTTCGATGTGATGCATCACTTATAAACTTTTGTGTGGAAACTGTTTGTTGGAAAAATACCCCCCCCCCCCTGCCCCGGACAACTACCCCTTCTAAAAATCTACCCCTTACTCTACACTTTACCCTAACAGTATTTCTGGAGGGTAGCTGTCCTTGGAATTGGATGATAATTATCCATGGTGTAGTTATACTGATGCCCTTCTGTAGGCATACATGTATTTCTTTTGTCGTAAGTTTGACTTACATTTTCTCCGATAACCACCGTATCTCCTGGCTGACATGAGCTGCTATCATCTGTACACTCGTTGTCATAAACACACCAGTCACAGGGGTAGGGGCTTGTGACACAAGATGAACAACTGCAAAGAATAAAAGTGGAAAATCATTAATGTTTGTAAATCTTAAATATGCAAACAAAAGTATTGTTTAATACGCATGCGTTTTGTGATTTTGATGAATATTCATATGTAGTTTGATTGATTACGTAAGGATGCATGTTGTACCTTAGGCCTACTTGAGTGTACATGTATATCAAGTTAGTCGGGGAGGATGGCTATTTGATAATTATCCATTTTCATTACATCCTTCTATTATATTGCCCTCTTTCTTTTCTTCTGTGAGGGTGGGGGGATTAGTGGGTCATGGTGCCCATCTAATCATTGGGGCTCTTATGCTACAGTCACACAGACATTTACGTTTAGTTACGTTTTGGTTGTTTTATCATTATTTCATCTTCCCTTTCATCATTTCTTTTGCTTTTCTTTGATTTATCGGATGAATGAAATTATCACTATTTCCACTGCGGATTATGATGGAAATGCATCCTTGAAGATCCGCAGAAAAGAAAATATTTTTTTGGACGCAACCGGACGTAACTCTACGTAAGTGTCTGTGTGACTGTAGCATTATTGATCAACATAGAGAATTAATTAACCCACCCCCCCCCCCCACCCCACCACCACCATCCTCATGTTACCCAGGATATGTGTCTGATATTAAAAAATAAATTGTTACTCACACAAACTCAAGAAAACAAAAACTTCTTACGATTTAATGTGACTGCAGTCGAAGAAGATGAAATCCGCCCTGACAAAGCTGATATCAGTTTCAGTTGAAACAACAGAAAGTGTTGATGTTACATGGTTCACTAACAGTCAAATGAAAATAACAGTAGGACATTTATTTTTCCATAAAGCCCTACGCCCCTATTAAAATGTTGTCAATACAAGAATTTGAAATTGAGTTTGGCATTAATGTGCATAGACTTTTATAACTAAAGATTGCAGCATAATTAATAGCATAATGTTACATGTATCATGTTTATACAGTACATGCACATTTAACTGAATAGTGACCAAGGATTGTTTAAAGCATTCCATGTTGCTACAAGAGAGCTTAACCCACTAAAACTTGGCCTCGGGCTGGGGTCTATGGAAAACGTGTGTTAAAGCGAAATCGGCATTTCTTCAACAGGTTAATTCAAAGAGAGCTCAGATTTTTTTTTTTTTTTAAATCAACGTAACAATAATGTAGTCTTTTACCTAATGAGTGACACAACATTTGCTAAAGGCTTTATTTGTCTAAGATGTAGGTTTATGATTAGAATAGTGTCATACCGGAACTCTTAAATTATATACGTTATGTAATTTTAGAGTTCTGGTTCTGGTTAAACATATAGGCTCTAAGGCTTAAGTTAGTCAATTGATTTAATAGAGCCTTATGATTGGGCAATTATCACAGAAAAAATACCAAGGAATCTATCCATGTTATAGCACTGTACTTACCTCCATCTGGAATTGGAGGTACTCCACTTGATGGAGGGCTTGTACATGTGACTGTATTACCGGTAGTAATAGCAGAGGACATGTAAGAGTCAAAGGCACATTCATATTGGTAGCTTTCAGTCAGAACTGGGAGCTTTTGTACTGTGATGGTAATCTAATACAAGGAAAGACAAAATATATATTATCTACAGAGGCATCAAAATACATGTACAATGTATGCATCATCCAATTGACTTCTGAATTCCATAGACCACAAAATTCCCCTTTCTTGTCAAAAATGGGTTAAAATTTTGTGGGGTTTTTATTTGTTGTTGTTGTTGTTTTTTCTTTTGTTTTAACATATTGCACTAATCAAATGGGGAAATCTCAATGTAAAAAAAAAGGTGATATACTTTATAAATACAAGAACACGTAAGAAAGTTGACAAACATTCTATCGGTATCCCGTGGTATGTAGAATAACACTACAATTTAACATAATTAATACTAAATCGAGTTATGATCAAAACTTGCTTGCAACACCCTGAAAATTGACGAGGTTATGAAAAGATTTTCTGATTATCACAATTGCTTTACTTCTTGTTCTGTCAGATGAAAAGGTAGAGTGTCTGGTTGAACCTCAGAGATGGATATACACTGAATAGCATTGTAAGATAACCATCGAGAAGACTCATCAGGGGACGGACATGCCTCATATCTTGTACACCTTCGGAATGAATCAAATAAAAACGGATCAAGTTAAATTGGTGGCTATTAGAGACGAGATATCATTTGATTCTCTTTTGTCATTTAACTCTAAAAAGAAAAAAATGCATTCTTTCAACATTAAACATGATCAAAATATATTAACACTAAAAGCTGTGCATAATTTGGATAAGTGCCTCCCAATGACTTTCTATTATCTACACAATCATTACAAATCATCATTTATCCATGAAACAAAACTACAAAATTAAATCAAATGTTGAGTTGAATACTTTAATTAGGAAATCAATTCATTTAACCACTTGGCTGCGGACCACGTAATATTACGTGCTTGGCGTTTGTACACTATGCGGGGACCATTGGCGTAAATCCAGTCGCGATTTCTATTCATCAGGGGGGGGGGATGTCGCTTTGTATTATTATGTAAAATCCCCCCCTGATGAATAGCATTCTTTACGGATTTACGCCAGTGGCGCGGACCACGTAATATAATATGCTCATGCTATTGTCGGAGCTTTGTCTGTTTTGAAGCACCAGCGCAACGCTGGTCATACCCGTACTGTGCAATTAGCACCATGTAGCAGTCAAGTGGTTAATTAAAAATCAGGCATCATTAAAAATCACTACTTTTCTCCTTATGATTATGAAATGCGCAGAGTAAATCATGTGCTCCACTGCTTTCATCATTACCTTGCTTCAAGGGTACACCATCCACAGTAAGGGTCTCCATCACTTACTTCACTCTCTCGAATGCATTCATCGCAGGTCTCGTACTGCCCACAGTTTGTCAATTCCAAGGTCAGAACCTATATTTTGTTTGTGCACGTAATACAATCAAACTTACTGTAAGATAATTTCATTAATGACAACAACATCAGTGTTCGTCACCAAATTTAAATTCTATAATGGGTCAACTAATAAATGTCATCAAAATATTTACTCTTGGAAGCTAAACATATATTCTACAGTATACAAATATACAATGACAATCGAGGATCTGGTTAAAACTATTCGCATCGAAGGAACATCACATAGTACTATTCTCTCGAGGGCCATCGGCCCGAGAGAGAATAGTACTATGTGATGTTCCTGAGTGCGAATAGTTTTAACCTGTTCTGAGAATGAGTCATTGTATATTTGTTTTATATCCCTTCCACTATAATACCATTCCTTTTAATTTTTTTAATGAACAAAATATACTTGTCTTGCCTAATCGATCGTCTGTTATGTATTAGCGCACCTGGTCAGTGCAGCTCGCCGAAAGTTTCCCGTGGCATGCAGTGGAGAATTCAGGTAAAAGCAGCAGAGTAGCACCGCTCGCGTTGCGTTGCGCAACTCGTGAATAGGGTGGGGGGGGGGGGTCGGAAAAACGTATAGTCCAGTTTTTCCCTAGGGAAAAAATGTACTATGCGTGACGTCATGAAGAAAAACGAACTATTTCTTGAGAAACGTTTTTCTTAGTTAAACTATTCTTTTTCTCCTTGTGTACACTCTCAATGCAAACAATCTTAGATAAGGGATATAATAACTAATATATTGTATGCTGAGACACTCCCATGTACAAGTAGTAATGTGATACAAGCAAAGATTTGTGATAAGATGACAATGTTATTTAATGATTCCCACTTCCCTTTTTAACCAGGTCCTGTACAAAATAAAACATGATTGTTTCCTTGTTAGTGAAGATAAGCATTATGTGCAGTGAAGAACAACGGAACATGTACTTACCTTTGAGCCTTGAACTGAACTCGTAGCCATTGTTATCTCCTCTTTAGATTCATCAAGGAACATGTCTTGTAATACAGATCCACTTCCAAGGGGAACAGTCTCATAGACATAGGCAAATGAACTATTCACTATGTTAACCTGGTAAAACAATAGAAATTAATTCATGGAAAACAAACGATGTTCTAAATAGTATCATGCAAAAGATTTGAAATTCATATTTTGCTTCCTGTCACATGTAGAAGTGTCATAGTGTAGTGGTCATACCATTGGACTGAGAAAGCAAGGGCCGTGGGTTCAATCCCCGGTATGACACTTACGTCCTGGGGAATGGGCGTGTTGTAAATGCTCCTCCCCACCCAGGTGCAAAATGGGTACCTGGTAGGAATGGAACGAGTGCGACTTAGAGGCTGCCATGTATCTGAATGATCCCTTTGGGATTGAACAGGTGTCAGAAAGACTTACAAGCATCCGATGACCAGGGTAATAATAATTGTAAAGCGCTTAGAGATGAAATTGTTTCATACTAAGCGCTATATAAGAAGCTCTTATTATTATTATTATTATTATAACAATATATAGACCTGAAAGTTGAAGAAGAGTGTATGCAGCCTGAATGTGGGTACAAAATATAATTGTGCTGATGTTTCTTTTGTTATGTGAATAAGACAAGAAACTGCCTCTTGGAGCAAACAACTCATTAAACATTGGTACAATTGTGTCTTTTATATATAACATTTTATTACAATATGTGATGCGTCACGTCGAAAGGAGAGACTAATCGCGATTTTTGAAATCCATTTTATTTGATATTATTGATCTCTGATTGCATTGCCTTGAATTTGAATATATAACCCGACTGTAAAGAGTAAATAGAAGTGGAGATATTAGCCTCTGAACGCGAGGAGAATTGGTGCTTCTTGGAAATCAAAATCAAGAGAAAACGTCTGCGAAGTTTGACTTCCGTTTGACTCCGGAGCCAGAAAAATAAGACCATTTCGTCACCGCTCTACTCACCGAAATGCCCTAGCAACCACTTGTTACAAAGGTGAAACGATTGACCAAATGAGGAGGCTGCATTCAGGTATACAGATAACAATACTCGTCCGTCGTCACGCATGATCGAGGCAAACGCAGCAAGCGATGTTGTCTAAATAACATTCAATCTTCTCAAAAAAGAAACTAAATTTGGTTAGTTGTTTTATATCTTCGTCAAATAAATAAAAACGTCATGTTCTTTCTAATTGTTTGAAAAAGTCCGCTCTTTTAAGAAAAAGTGTTTACCAATCCTGGCGCTAAATTAGTTAGAAACAAAACTATTTTAAAACCTTTTGGGGTTTTATTCCGATGTTTGCGTGCGTTCTTTGAATGTCAATCGCGTATACTCTTACTCATTATAAGCAGGTCATTTTGATCTGAACTCTGTTGGAAATTTCGAACATAATAATGGTCTATAGACTAAATTATTCTTGTACAGGGGTTTATGATTTTGTTTATATTCTTTGAATAAGTATATGATAGAGATAAGCCTCCAAAAATGTTTTAAGAAATATTTGCGCCTCACGAATGTATTTAGAATCTCTGATCACGTTTTAATGAGTGGCTAGGTTAGCTTAAGACAATGAAAATAAAAACGTAAATGATTTGCTCGATCTCGTCTTTTATGATCAACCTGTTACCAGTAATAAGAAGATATTAATAATTTTTAGAAATGAATTATTTTAAGAGTAAATCGTATTTTGTTTCGTTCGTGTTTAGTAAAACGCTACTTTCTTAAACACGTTACTTTGTAAAATAAACTGCAGAAGACTTTAACCTAAATACTTGTAATCAGAAGTATTATCACGTCACCTCTTTTGTATGCTCTATGTTTCCCTGATGGAACCAAATTTGTTAATAGGGAGGTTTTAATTTCCCATCAGGACAACAGATATCGCGGCCTTAAAATAAATGCTGAAATTAACATTAATTTGGATCCAGATAGCTAAGTCAAGCAAGAAGTAGCTTTCCCCACATACCCCCCCCCCCCCCCTCTCCCCACCCGATTGTTAGATTTGACATTCATTTGCGTGCTCCGCTATCCCCGGATGAAACAGCTTTATTCACAGCAGGTTGTGGCATCGCACGCAAAAATTTTCTGAGTGCAGCTAAAAGAGAGTTTAGTTCACTATTCGCTCACAAAAACGAAACAAAAAAGTTGAAATCACACATCACATGACAAAGCCATGCGTTGCTAAGGGCGGAGCTAAACGGAAAGGGGAAATGAGCGTGGACGTTCGCTTGTATGTCCGGAAAAAAAAAAATTATGACCGAAAAAAACACACTCGCCGAAAAACTGCTTTTTTACCACTTTCCCGTTACACATTTTCACTCATGTTTTTAAACTAAGCAAAGATGAAGCATGGTAGAACCAGAAAATTCAAGCAAAAAAATTTCCTCCAACATTTTGACTTTTTTATTAGTTTGTCGATTTACTCGGATCTTTGATCTGCGACTTCTCTCTCATTTCGACAAGACGTATCACATATATTATTTATAATACACATATACCTCTAGGTTACTTATATACATGTAGTAGCCTTATGTAGTAACCTTATGTACATCTGATCAACCCATTGTAGTATTTTATTTTGTCTATGGTATTAGCCTATAATGATGTAGACTGCACTTGGTGAACACACATGAATCACATATGAAACTACATGTAATTGGCAACATTTGTTGGGTTTTTCAGTTTTTATTTTTTGTCACTGAAGTCACCCATTATCTTGGGTAAATTGCATTTAAATGTAGGCCATACAGATACTGAAACTTTCAGAGTTGAAAGAATTCTCATTTCTTCATGGATAATTTTCCCTAAAAAATTGAAGTTTTAAAGGTGTTTCCTTTTGCTCTGTTTCTTTATTCTTAATCAGAAAATCACACCTTTCTTGTTTTGTTTTAGTTACTAATTGGATAATATTTTCACAAATAAACACTCTAGGTACACTGACCTTAATGAGATTCCCTTGTGTATCTCCCATTAATGCGACAGTATGTTGTCTCTCTATGGTAATCACAATGGAGGTGATTATGACATCAGGAATGGTGATGATGGGTGATGCAGAGAGGGCATTCATTCCACTTGCATACCGGTAATAAGCCACTACGGTACTATCTTCTTTATACTTAGCAGTACATTCTATTGTACTTGGCAGACGGGTCCCTGAAGATAACTAAAAGAAAGTAACATACAATGCACGATACTATACATACATGTAAAGATGTCCTTGTGTATCTTTTATGATTGCCACGTACAGCATGTTGTATCTCTATTTCTATGGAGTATAACATCAGAGATGATGATGATGGATGAATGAGGTAGAGCTAGGGAATCCACTCCAAGAGCATACTGGTAGGAATTCACAGGAAAAGTAACATAGTACAAAATAAGCTGTACTCAGTATTTTATCCGGTAGAGGGAATGATAAAAAAAACAACAAATATTATGTAATTTTTTTTGTAAATTAACCTATTGATAATTGTTATGTTTATTTTTTATTTTTTCATCTTATTATCATTTTGATTTATCTGAATGTATATCATGCCGTAATGGCATTAGGGCTCTGCCGAGTCAAGACCTTCGGTCTTTTGCAATGTCCTAAATTTCTTTTTTGTATATATTTAATTGCTTTGTTATTTACCATGTATTCGTCTGATATATTTGTATCTTGTATTTTTTATGAATGAAATTTGAATAAATTGAAATTGAAATTGAAAAATTGAAAATAATTCTATTGTTTGACATCATGGTATAACCCCAAGACAAGGTAAAAATCAGGAATGACCGAGGTCCCTCCCCGTAAATGCAAGCTCTGGTGAGATTGCTCACGCGTGGCCTAGTCGCACGCTGGCAGAGCTTGATTGTTTATATCCATTTTTTTATACACATATGATGTATACAATGCGTCCCAAAGAGAACTATACACTTTTGAAATGGCTATCGAATAAAAAATATATGATTCTTGGGTAAAAGGTTTATATGTATATAAAGCTCATATCCTCAACTATCATTATACAAAAAATTCCGAAAAAATAGCGCATTCCTCAGTGAGCAATGCCCACTTTTGTGAAGGACACAAAAAATAGCCTGTGCAGGAATTCGCTATTCATTTATCACCTTTGTATATGGCATGCCAGGAGGGAATCAAAGAATGATGGAATAACTCAGCTAACAACAGAATAAAAGATATACCGAAAGTCAGAAATAAAATTATACACAAATATATTTTTTCGCCGTTTTCTTTTCAAATCATTGATTTTTGCATTGAATTCAGTTTATTTTTGTCTTTGTTGGCCGATTTATTCCATTATTGCTTGAATTCCTCCTGGCGTGCCATACAAAGGTAATAAATGAATACCAAATTCATGCGCATGCTAATTTTTGTGTCCTTCACATAAGTGGGCATTGTTCACTAAAGAATGGGTCATTTTCTGAATTTTTTGTGTCATAATGACAGTTGAGGATATGAGCTTTATACATATCTAAACTTTTTCCCCAAGAACCATATATTTGTTAATTTGGTAGCCATTTCAAAAGTGTATAGTTCTTTTTGGGATGCACTGAGTATATAATAATAATAATAATAATAATAATAATAATAATAATAATAATAATAATGTTTTTATATAGCGCATTTTCCATTATAATGTTCAAATGCGCTGTGTACATAATTTCATTTAAAAGCTACTTTACACTTAATTACAATTACAATTATAATACTTATTTATAACATTGAAATAATTCATGACACAAATAAGGGGGTACATCATACATAATACTTAACATAAATATGATACATGATACTTATGGCAATTCAATTAAATTTAATTTACCCTTCCGCTGCGGCAGGCCCATATATGGCCCACTGGGAGGTAACTCGCTGAGACGGCAGGCCCATATATGGCCCACTGGGAGGTAACTCGCTGAGACGGCAGGCCCATATATGGCCCACATCATAGATATATTTTCAGAGCAATATTTACCCGCTATTTTGAAAGAATTACAAGTCGAAATGTACTGAAATCCCTTCTAAGAACACCAAATATTACTGTCCTGTTAAAAAATCATACCCTTTCAATTTGAAATTTCAAAGAAAAATGCGATTTTGTCACAACCACGGTTCTCTTCTTGTCTGTTTTTTCGCAAACGATCCTTGTGTACATAAACAAACGGGTGATAGAAGCGGACTCGTATACATTTTGTAGCCGTACGCGCGCCAGTTATCCCACAACCCTTTGCGCGATACCATCGGGTCGAGCGTTCTCTTCATTATTTTAGGGGGAGAGAGAAAGATGAGAAGGGGCAGAGGCGTAGAGTGAATGATAAATTGGAAAGACGGACATGAAATAGTATAAAAAGCGAAAGAGTAACAACGAAAAACGCAATTTTCAAGAAGTGAATCAAAAGAAATGCATAGTCAGAAAGGGCTGAGCTTTTTATCCCCTGTTGAAGGAATGTTTGCGAAATGAAATAAATTTCGTTTTGGAAATAACTGAAATACTAATACGCGACAGGAGCAATACATTGCTAGACGGGTAGTTTCTTGGAATATCACAGTTGATCAAATCCATGTAGTTTTATACCAAGTCAAATTGAATATTTCATTGAACATTTTTCAACTCGCCATATTACAACCAATGATTTGCACTATGTTATTATTTTCTTGAATAAACTTGTAAAAAGTTTATTTTAACCCATTTTGAAATGTTTACCTTAGCATTGTATAAAGAATATTATGTAGGCTTATTATGGAAGACTGTGTGCTTGATGATACAAAGCTTACATGTATAACATGTATAAAAGAAGTTGTTCTGCTTTCATAGGGGATGGTAACAAAAAGAGTATGAACATTACACGGTAGTCCATATTATGTCTATTGTTTCCATCCCGATAATCAATGACTATTCTTTGCGGAGCCCGGAGTATACCTGCCGATATTGTGTCTCCAAGGCATCTCCAAGGCGTAGTCATGGCGTAGTCATGGCACCCAACATCCTGGTACCACAACCCGTTAATTAGTGATACCATTGCTCCCACAAAATTAACACAGTCAACGTAGCCCAAATTCTACTGCTGAAGTTGCTGTGAAAATTGTAATACATGCAGATAACTCGACACATCATTTCATGTAATATTTAAATCTTCCCTAATTTTTTTTCTGACCTTTCCGATTATACTGATAAAAAGTAATATTTTTTATACATACAGTATCATATGTTTCAATAATAAAATGTATTAAACTGTATGAATATGGCCGATTGTATAGGGTGATGTCCCATGTCAATCTTTCTAGATCGATCACTTCTTTTTTCAGTAAACACCATGTTTCTCCTTCACATTTTTTTCTTTCATTTATTCTTTTTGATGACCAGATTTCACTTAATTTTCGCATGTTTTTGTTGTTTCTTTATTTTTATCGCGCATCAAAAATATCTCACTTGAAGTTCCTTTTCGTAAGGGTATTTTCATGGAGAGAGAGGAGGAGAAAGATAAAGAGATGACAAGAGATTGCGTGTTTCACTGGTAGGATGAGGACGATAAGGAAGGATAAAGGGAGATAGAGATAAAGCATTGCATTCATCCATTTCTGTTATTATGTTATGTCTTTATAGAAATATGTCATTAATTTGTTGTCATAAAATTATTGAATATATCAGCAAATGGAAAGATGTTGGACCACGGATTTTCATTTCATTCCTCTTTCCTATTTTTTAGCCCCCCCCCCTCTCTCTCTCTCTCTCTCTCTAACTAGATCTTATTCTCTTTTCCCTTTTTTTCTCCTCTGGGTGTTTGAAGTCGTTAGTTTTCCAGGCTAGCATGATAACATACTTGTTTTTTGCTTCAAGCTTTTAACTGCATTACAAATTTGATTTCATTTACAATTTTTGATGAAGTTGATGACGATAGGACAACGATGATTACAATTACAAGCCCGATGATATTTACAGACATATGAATCTGATGAACGATACATGGATTGAAAAAATGACAAATACGATTTAAATTGTTATTATGAAATTTTTGCAACACTAAAGTTCAATCACATTGAAAAAGATGAAAAGATTTAATCATATAGCGTTCAGAGAGAGTTCTGGCGAAGAAAGCAAAATAAAATATATATATCTTGTGTATTATGTCGCTGTTTTGTTAGGTGGTAAGAACTATCCATACATGCAAACATATTTGCTCAGATGTGTGAATCATAGCCTATGTAATTATTTTGGGGGCGGGGGGGGGGGGGTGTTTGACTCCAAAAATTTTTTATCAGTTTTACTAAGTTTTCTTCCGTCTTCACTTTTATTTCTCCCAATCGTGGCCTTATTTTTTCTATTGAAGACGCCTTTCCCATGTTTGTTTGTTAATAATTTTTATGTGCTTATTCATTTGAAATTACCGTAAATATCTTTTCTATAACAGAGCTCAGCAAAAATAGTGATTCAGTGAAGTTCAGTACATTACGAAGAGAATGCGGGTCTGGCCATTTTTCCTATACCTGTATGAATAGATCATCCCCATGTCCTGAACAAAAGAAAATCCTCGCAGATTTACGCCTGTTTCTGAACGTGAATAGATATAATTTGCACCACTTAAGCAGATAACAAATCTTGTTACCTGAACCTGACTACACATACTACTTAATACAAAACTTGGATGGAGAGGTTTCCTGATGTGTAATGAATAAATGCTCATATCTTTGTGATTATTTGACTATATCACATAAAATTTCATCTAGTTGTAGAAATGAATTGTAGTTTACAGGTGTAAACTTTGTAACTTTAATATTATACCTATCTACATGTAGGGTGCCATTAGCATTTTTTGTGGGACACGCTGTATATGAGGTGTTTGGTGGTCTAAATTCTTAGGTTTCCCATATTCCTACGATTTGATATTTGACATTCCAATGCCGAACTCGATAAAACTACAGAGAAAAGATAAATATATTGTGAACAAAAAAAAGCATTCCTCCGGGTTGTAAACTTTATAGTGTCTTAATTATCTAGGCCTAAAAGAAAACTTTTACACCTAAACACTAGTGGTTCCCAAGACAAGAATGGTCACCTATGGAGGCAGCTCCAACTCTTTGGAACGCTCTCCCGTCATATATACGTAATTTGCAATCGACCGAGAAATTAAAAGTTGAACTGAAGACATACCTCTTTATTAATTAATTGACCATTTTTTTGTGTAATTATGTTAGACTTATGCTGTATATGATTTATATGTATTACGAGTAGTTAATTAATGTTTTAATTTTGTATATCATGTTGAAGCCATTGTTATCTCTGTTGTTTTTTTTCTGTTGCGCCTTGATCGAAATTATGGACAACAAAATTAAATATTTTGTTGAATAAAAACTTTGAATCTTGAATCTTCATTGAATTTATTGATTTTTATTTTGAATTATATCAATTTGTGCCGTTATCGGAATGCTGTGCAGACACACATTACAGCACACTTAACATGTTCATTTGACCTGGTTACATTGGAGAAATATTTTTGGCACTATCTTAACCCGTTGCATACTGAGAACTTTTCATAAATCCGAATGAATCGTGATTGTCAAGCATGCTTGCAATAGATTCTTTTCATTTACAGATGAAACAAAGACAGCTATGAATAGATCAATGTCAGATAATTTAAATTATATAAGGTCTTTATTATGTTTATGCAATCATGAGTGAAATAAACGGTCGACAATGTTTCTCCAGCCTGCATATAATGCGGGCTTAGTATACAACGGGTTAAAGGTAGTGTCATCCTTTTTCACAAATTGCGAAAACTAATGCAACTTGGCATAACTTTAGAATATGATTGACCTATACTGTCTGTTCAATCTTACTGTCATAGGTGACCTAGATCAGTAATATGAAACGAAAATCTGACTACCAATCTAGACCAGCTCTCCATCAACATCATTGATATTACAGCGCATGCCGCACGGATCACACACAGCAATATACGCACGGCACATCAGCGTGCATTATTCTCTGCGCTAACTGTCAACGGGTTGGCACCGTACGGTATATTTTTCGAGGTTCGAAAAAATAAGAATGAATTTTGATAATCGCAATATAATGACAAACAAACACATTTAAGCTTAATCATGCATGTTGTGGGAAGAAATAGTCATTGATATACTACATCCTCTCAAAAACTAGAAATGTAATATTGTTGCCTGCAAAAGGATGACACTACCTTTAAAGGAAGTTTAATCAATGTTTTGTCATTTTTCTTGCATCATAAAAGAAACAGACCCCTTCAATCTGTTTACTTTTTTTACATTTTTTCTAAACATCTACATACATGTAAGCCCAGCCTCATTCAGGATGCCAAAAAAATGGGGTTGAAAAAAATCTTTAAATAGTTGAAAAAACAAAAATATCCAAGTGTCTGTAAGTGCTGCACTAACAACTTGGACATGTACAATATAGGTACATGTATATTGTACAAGCACAGAGTGGCGCATGTCGATGCATGTTCATGCTTAGCAGTAAAGTATTTAAGAACCCTGGGAGATAAGAAGTTAAAACTTAGCAACATCCATTTAAGTATTATAAAAAGACAATTTGATTATATAATACATTTAAGTCACACAGATCAATGTCTGGAATGATTACATGTAAACACAACACAAAAAGTAAGTTCCCCCTATTTCTTTGACCAGGCGGAATTGAAAAAAATCGAATGATATGTCCGTATAGGTAATTTTATTAGCTACCATGTGAGCGATTTTTAGGAAAAATCATCATGCCATGCTTCAGTGAGCAATGGTTGAAGGCAAAAATGTCTTTTTTTGAAGTTCACAAGCAGATTATCAAAACTTTGAATAGATGATTTTGGAACAATATTCAACATCACACTTGTCAAAAAAGATGCCTTATGCATGGGTGGTGGAGATTGGGGGGGGGGGGGGGGCTTTGAGCGCGGGCCTGTGAAACGCGATTGTTACCCCTGTGGCGGAGCGATTTCTTGTACACTGACAGTATTATAGAAATTGGTCATGTTTTGTGCTTTCATTACTCCTTGCATCTAACTCGGTCATTTTCATGATTTGTAGTAAATGTAAACATGAAAGGGCAGACATTTTTCTATCTAACACTGTAAGGCATAGTCCTCAAAACCAAATATAAGACGCATTATTGTCCGAAAATTCACTGAACCATGACGAAGCCCAAAAATTTCTTCTTTTTTTCATGATTTTCTTGTATCTTGTGCCCACTGAGGCGTGAAACCTCGGGATTTTTATGAAAATAAAATCAAAAGTACTCCCCAAAAAGAATTCTTATATTCAATCAAAGTAAGAATTTGAATTTTAGTCCCCACGTGAAAGAAAGGGCTTTTCCAGTCTCACGTGCTCACTGAAGCATTAATTTTTTAATAAATGCCATAGGATCATTGACACGTGCCCAAAGAAAATAAATAAAATCCAAAAAATGTTAACGAGATGCTTTCTAGTGCATAAAATTACCACAATGACTTTTCATAATTCTAAAATGGCCTATTTTTTGGTTGATTGATGGGTTCATTCAACCGTGAATGGATGGATATTGGTTGCATACACTTCCAAAACAGGAATTCCCTCACATTTGATTGATTTTACCATGGCAAAGAAGTAAAAATTGCTGCTGCAGTTTGGGCAATTAAAAAAAAATTATTGATATCTGAAATAGGGGGAACTTTCTTTTTGTGTTGTGTTTAAAATATTATTGGCCTTTTCATTTAATGGTAGTAATAGGAAATGTGTAAAAGGGGGCCATAATTCCCCCCCCCCCCCTAAATTTTCAAAATGTGTCTAGAATACACTACCTTTAGGTCATTATTAGCGAAATTTTCGCCTCGCGCTTTGCACTCGCAAAGCTTATAAGTAATGTTATAGCTTTGCACTCGCAAAGCTAATAAGTAATGTTATGTAAATTTTTCTACTCGCGTTTGACGCTCGCAAATTATTTTTGTTAAAATGAAGATGATCGTTGGTAGGCTATATTATTTAAACATAAAAAAGACATACATGTAAGAGGGGAAATGTGCGTAAAATATACAGCGTTTACATCATTGTAATCCAAAATTTTCAGCTTGCGCTTCGCTCTCGTAAACTTTTCTCAAAAGACGGATTCCTGACGTCCCATAGTGAAGTGATGGGATATCAATTTTCAAAATGTGTCTAGAATACTCTACCTTCAGGTCATTATAAGCCAAAATTTTCGACTAGCGCTTTGTGTTCGCAAATTTCTCTCAAAATGGCACATTGACTGATCCCTGGTGTCCCAAATATGTAAAGTTAAGTAAAGTTATAAAAGTGTAAAGTTATAAAAAAAATAATTCTGCTCGCACTTCGCGCTCCCAATTCATTTTTTTTTAATGGGAGTGATCGTTACGTAGTAAAAGATTTAAACAGATTACATAAGAGGGAAAATACGAGTAAAATATATGGCCTTTACGTCATTATAAGCAACAATTTTCAGCTCGCACCTTGCGCTCGCAAATTTCTCTCTGAAAGTACCATTTGACTGATTCCTAATGTCCCAAAGTGGAGAGACGTGATGTAAATGTGTTTAGAATAAAGTACCTTTAATAGGGCAACATCGCGCTCGCAAATCATTTTCGTTAAAACGCAGATTATCGTTGGTAGGCTATAATTTAAACATAAAGAAGACATAAGAGGGGAAGTGTGCGTAAAATATACAGTGTTTACATCATTGTAATCCAAAATTTTCAGCTCGCGCTTTACATCATCGTAATCCAAAATTTTCAGCTCGCGCTTTGCGCGCGCAAACTTTTCTCACAAAGACTGATTCCTGACATCCCAAAGTGAAGTGATGGGATATCAATTTTCAAAATGTGTCTAAAATACACCATCTTCAGACCTGTCCTTATAAGCCATAATTTTTGGCGGTAAAATGTTCCCCAAATGTATAATGTAGTGTAAACCGTTGACGACGAAATTGTCTGGCCCGATGTCATTACCCCGAGACGAGATTAAAAAAAAGAGACGACCCTGTCCGCACGTGCGGGCTATGGTTAAATTGCAAATGCGTAGCCTGGTCGCACGCTGGTAATGGACCTTAATATACATTTTTTTTCTATAATGTAATTGGTGTTCTCACCCATAGGAAAATGAAAAGTATGCGGCAAAGAGTATGCAGGAGTATGCTGCAGAAATAGAGTTTCCGGCAGACTTGCCGCATACTAGTATGCCGCAGAACCAGTCTGCGGCAGAATGTTTTCCGGCATACTAGTATGCGGCAAGAAAAAGATGAATCTTTATCATTCTGTCAGCTTTAAATGTTTTTGAACCTGTCTATATAATTGTACTGCAGGAGCTTCTGAATATGTATGTAATTATGCAAATCATAAAAATTAGAACTAATTTTATTATTTACGATAAAGAATGATATATTTGCCTACTTTGCTATTCGTCCTCGAATCGCTTGCCAACCGATACTGTAACCCCGAGAAAAATTTTGCCCTATTGTTGCTATCTAAATACCCCCCCCCCCGCCAAACATAAAGGGCGCCCTCTCCCGATAGGCTACCCGCCAACAATCCTTCCTATATCTTCCTCTTTACTCGTTCCACCTAGACAATCCCACTGTAGTTAACGGACCGGGGGATGGAGGGAGGGATTGTAGGCAAATATATAATTCTTTATCATAAATAATAAAATTAGTTCTAATTTTTATGATTTACTTCAAAAGAATTATATATTTGCCTACTTTGCTATACGACCAGCACCGAATTTGTACTGGGGAGGGACAGCCCTACAGCTTTAGTTGACTATGGATGATGCCGCCGCCCTGATAGGAACAATGGAAAAATTGCCTTCAACAGCGGAGACATCCTTCAAATAATATGTGGTGAATGAGTTTTGACTTTTCCAATAGGCTGCTCTGCAGATCTCTTCAATCGAGACTCCTTGGAAAAGGGCCCACGAGGAGCTAATGCCCCTTGTATCGTGGGCTCTGAGGTTAGTGTCAGGAATTCTGGCACTAGAACCTGCAGCTTTGATGGCTGCTACTATCCATCTGGATAGGGTGTTCTTCGACGCTGGGGAGAATGGTGCCTTAGAAATCACGAAGAGTTGATCCGAATTTCGTACATTTTTCACTTTATCCAAGTACCACTTTAGAGCCCTTACCGGGCACCACACCTTATCTTCCTGAATTGAAGAAAACTCCGTTAAGGGGTGCAGGAAGATTTCTACCGGCACTGAAGTTTCGATTGATTTTTGGCGATGAACTTTGCATTGGGGATCAATCGGACCCCTCCATTCTCCCACCTTATGTGTCCTTTGGCTATTGAAAGAGCGTGTAATGAACTTACTCGTTGTCCTGAAGCTATCGCTAAGAGAAAACACGTCTTGATCGTTGTATCTAGAATAGATGCCGAATGAAGGGGCTCGAACGGAGGTTTCGCGAGAGCCTGCAAAACCTTTGGAAGACTCCAAGAGGGTACTAAAGGTCTGAAATTGGGTCTCTTAAGTGATAAAGAACGCAACAGAGCTGACAACTGTGGAGCAGAGGAAACTGATGATCCATCCCCAAAACCTAGATGAATAGCAGCAATAGCTGATCTATACCCTCGGAGAGTAAATAAGGATTTTCCCTTGTCGAAGAGGTCGATAATGAAGTCAGCTATAGACGGATTAGAGGCTTCTCTTGGGACTATCCCTCTCTCTTTGCACCATTCCATAAAGGCGTTTAGTCTAGAAGAGTAGACCTTTCTGGTGGAGGCTCTTCTACTTTCAACTAGAAGCGAGGCTGCTCGTTCGGAAAAACCCGCTGCCCTGGCCGATTCGCCGATAACGGCCAGGCGGTCAATCTGAGGTGCTCCGGATGTTCGTGGAGTATCTCCGACACAGGCTGGTAAACTAGGTCCTTGCACCACGGGAGTTGCCAGGGTTCCTCTACCAATAGAGGAAGAAGGTCCTGAAACCACGCCCGACTGGGCCAGTGCGGAGCGATGAGGATCACCGATGCTCTGTCCTCCCGAATCTTCCTGAGAACTAGTGGGATGAGTTTGAAGGGAGGGAACGCGTACGCCTTCAGACCTGTCCAGGGAATTGAGAACGCGTCCCAAGCTACCGCCTTCTCCTCCTTTACCTTTGAGCAGAACTTCTGCAGACGGTTGTTCATAGATGACGCGAAGAGGTCTATCTGGAGGTCGTATCTTCGGCTTAGTAGGGAGAAGATCCGCGGAGATAGTGTCCATTCTGATGGAAGACACTTTCCCCTCGACAGGAAGGCCGCTATCACGTTCTCCACTCCTGGGATGTGCGAGGCGATCGGAATGATGTTCTCGCGATTGCACCAGTTCCACAGTTGGAAAGTTAACCTGTTCAACGTCAGCGAGTGCGTGCCTCCTTGTCGATTTATGTACGACATCACTACCGTATTGTCTGTCAGAATTAGAACTGTCCGGTTTATGCACAGGTCCCTGAAATGAGATAGAACATTCCATACCGCTAGAAGTTCCAGGAAGTTTATATGCGGTAGAGGTCTCGGAAGATTCCATTCTCCTGAGACCATGTGACCCTGACAATGGCCTCCCCAGCCTATCTGAGATGCGTCTGTGGTTATCGTGACCGACGGAAGGGGGCGTGTGAACGGCTTCCCTTGGAGAATGAAGTCCTTGTCCAACCATTGATGGATAAGAGTCTTTATCTCTGACGGTATAGGGATCATCTTCCGAGGCGAACTGATGTTCGGCTTGAAATGATTCAGCAGATGAATCTGGAAAGGTCTCATCAGTAGTCTGCAATCCGGGATCAAGTCTACTAGGCTCGCCAGGTAACCTAACCACCTTTGCCATGTTACCGCTTGAACTCTTCTTGTTGAGATCATAGATTTTGCCAAATTGATCAGGACTTCTACTCTCTCCAGGCTGGGTCTCGCCAGACTGTTTGCTATATCCAGTTGGGCCCCTAGATAAGTGGGCGTACGTGTTGGATTCAGTTCCGATTTCTCCCAGTTTATGAAGAAGCCTAACTCTTGAGTAGTGGTGATTAGAAACTCCAGATGATCTTTGAGACGTTTCTCCGAGTTCGCTACCAAAATCCAGTCGTCCAGATAAGCAAAAATCCTCAGTCCTCGACCTCTGAGGTAAGACATCAAGGTCCCTATGATCCTGGTGAAGACCCTCGGAGCAGGTCGAAGACCGAAGGGGAGGGCCTTGTATCTGAAGGTCTTCCCTCCGAATTGGAACCCTAAAAGGTCTCTCGCTGAATGATGCATGGGGACGTGAAAGTATGCATCCTGAAGGTCTATTGAAACCGCTAAATCCTGTTTTCCTAACACTGGGAGAATTGTTGCTAAATTGTCCATGCGAAAATGAGATTGAACTATGAATTTGTTTAAGGCCTTCATATTTAGGATCACTCTGAGTGACCCTCCGCGTTTGGGGATCACGAAAATGGGGAATAGGCACAAACTCTTGTAGATCGTGACCTCTTCTATCGCCTCCTTTTCCAAGAGTACTGAAATTTCCTTGGATATGTGCTCCTGGAAAAGCGGAGATAGAACGGGTTGACGGCTCCTGAGAACGCCTCCGGGCAGAGGTTCCTCCAGTTCTATTTGGAGCCCGTCTCTTACTACTGATAGAACGAACACATCGTTTGTGATAGCTTCCCATTTCGAGCGGAAGAACCGGAGACGGCCCCCCTACCGGTACCCCTAAATCCCCAAACGCCGATGGGAAGTCACCTAAGGTGCTTCCCCCCCCCCCCCCCCCCTACGAAAGGGCTGAGAGTTAGAGGCAGATCCTGAGCTGTTCTTACCGCTCCCTCTACCCCTGGGTCCACTACGGCCCCCGCGAGCCCGCTGGGTTTGATGGGGGACTTCGAACCTGGGTTTGACCCTCGTAGATTGATCTTGATACGAATAATGGCGCTGCGAGTAATGCGGCTGTGTAGGCTGGTGAGGTCTGGAGCTCTGCTTGGACTTCCGTCTCCCAGAGCTCGATCCAAACGGCTTGAGTGGCTGTTGAAACAGACTTGCCTGGGTCTTGAAAGGAGTCGGAGTCTGCTTTGTGACTTCCCTAACAGATTCTGAAAGCTCCTTAGCCTTTTTCTGAGCCTCGATTTCCTTCTTGAACACATCCGCGAAGTCGTCTCCACAGAGAAATGGTGAGTCCACTGGGATCCTGTTCAACATTTCCGGGATCAAGGATTCTTTGATCTTTAGTTTCTTCAAGATTTCCTCCTTTCGATCTCTGTCCGATTGATGTTGTACCACAGCCATTTGGGACACCATTAACGAGGACACCTCTCTCAATGCTTCCAAAATCTCCTCTCTATCTTCCGATGAAATGCCGAGTTCCGCCGAAGCAGCGAGGAGCTCTATAAGCATATCGTTGATCACCGCTAGTCTGACTCCGGATGATATCAGGTCAGCCATATTTGCACTCTTTTTATCCAAAAGTTGCGACCTTGGAACTTGAATTCTGTCCGCTGTTTTGATAAGCTCCGGAGAGAGACTTTTGCTATTGAGGAATTGTTCTTCATCCTCTTTAATGAAGTGGAAGTAGGAAGCTTGTCTTCCCAACAGTTTTACACCCGATTTGGGTACCTAGGCTGCTCCTTTCAACTCCTCTTTGTGAGTTTCTGGGTGCTTAAGTCTGAAACCCTCTTTTTTTTCTCAGAACTCCTGGCCAAGAACCCTTTACGACCTAGCTTCGCTTCTGGCTCGAGTCCGGTATCTGGGGCATGTTTCTGAAAGAAGCCCAAGACTCTCTCCGGAAGCTTCAGCTGAGTCTGTTCCGGGCGTGGGATCTCTTCTTCCGAACCACTATCCTGTTTTTGTGGACCTTGATTCTGAATAACGTTCTGATTCATCCATCTGGTCTGGGGTGTAGTGATGAGGCTGGGATGGACAGTGTCATCAAACTGTGGTCCCAGGGAACGTTGCGGGAGATTGGAGTGATGATCCTGAATGAAGACCTCTTCCTCTCCCTCACTGGAAGAATTCTGAAACTCCTCTTGGTGCTCATCTACCAAAGCCGACTCCTTGGTGGGGGCGAGAAAGTAACTCTCCGATCCGAGACCATCTCGAACCTGTCCTAATGGGATGGACGGTGCGACCCGACTCCGCTGAACGTCCTCTGACTGTTGAGTCATCTGGTCAGGAAATTTGGACGGCATCTGAGAAGTGGCCGATCGTTTACTAGCTTCCACCAATTTGCTATACCATTCCAGAGCTCCATCAGGGGGTTCTCCTAACTCCGCTAAAATAGAAGGAGTAGTCGACACTTTCGCGGCTGAAGGTGGGGCTACCAAAGCTGCCGCAGCTTTAGACTTAGTGAAGATGGGTCTAGGCGAGTTCGGTAGTAAGCGAATGCCCGACCAACTCGACGAGGAGGGTTCAACACTCCTGAACACTCTAGGGTAATTCGATGGCGACATTGTTGAGCATTCCATCATACCTGATACCGGGTTTAATAACCACTGTTGTGACCCGTCCTGCGCCGGTCCAAAGTTTTGACCCGAACCCGACTCGGAATCCGGTCTCACGGAAGGTGATTCATTCGTGATCGAAACCGCTTTGCGTTTTAAATTCAAAGCGATCGATCTGTTCTCGATCGAATCGGGCGCAATCGATTCCGCGGAGATCGATCTCACTATCGATTTCGCGGGAATCAATCGATTTGTAATCGATTCCGATGGTATCGGTCGATTTACAATCGATCCTGAAAAGATTGATCTATTTGTGATCGATTCCATTTTTGTGATCGATTCCGGGTTGATCGATTCATCCGTGATCGATCTGCCTGTGATCGATCCGGAAGGTATCGATCTACCAGAGATCGATCCCGGAGGGATCGATTCCGGTATGATCGATCTAGAATTAGTCGATTCGTCGGGTATCGGATCTTTATAGATCGATCCTGACGATATCGATACCTGGTTAATATCGATCAAGTCGGATGTTAACGATCCACTATCGATCAGACCATGATCTTTCTCAGGTGGTGACTCCACCATCGAACGATCGATCGATCCTTCAGCCGATCCCTTACCAAGGTCGGGTCCCGATGCGTCGCTGGGTTGGCAGACAGGTGCCTGAACCTTCCCTGGGAAGACGCTATGCGCTTCCCGCGACGATTTACCGAGGGTGCGCTGTACCATGGCGGAGATCTTAACCTTTGCCAACGGCCCAGCCTTGCTCGACGATCTGGTTCTCTGCTTTTTCGATGGCGGCTCCTTCCCGCTCTCGTCCAAGTCTTTGCTGAAGCGGTGCGGCGTTTCTGCATTATCTTCCAAAAAAACACGCCTTGTTGGTGGTTTCCTCGTCTTTTGTGACTTAGATACTTTGAGGAGAAAATTGTCCGTCATCCTGTAATCAGAACACAAATGTATTATTATACAAGGAGAAAATGACTCGCAAGAAACAAGATTGAGTCAAGAATTTAGAACATAAAAGGGGACAACAATGACAATAACCCCACTAAGCACAGAGCACCCAGGTGTAATGGTGCGTGAAGAGCTAACAAGGAACCCGAAACCCCGGCGGTCCAAAACTACACGGATGTACGGGGGAAAAAGGGGAGGCGATGTCGCCGATAACCAAGTCTAAAAACACGGATACGGCCACCAAAATTAGGATAAAACACCCAATTGCAATGATAAACTAGACCGCCGAAGATGTCTAGCAACAATTACACCCAAAAACAAGCCAAAATAAATCACAATAATGTAATTGCAAACCCGTTTTTGGAGGACAAAAAATCCCGAGGTCCTTCTCTCACGGCGTTGCGACGAGAAAAGAGGAAGATATGAAGGATTGTTGGCGGGTAGCCTATCGGGAGAGGGCGCCCTTTATGTTTGGCGGGGGGGGGGGGGGTATTTAGAATAGCAACAATAGGTGCAAAATTTTTCTCGGGGTTATAGTATCGGTTGGCAAGAGATTCGAGGACGAATAGCAAAGTAGGCAAATATATAATTCTTTTGAAGTAAATGAAAAATCTAAATAAGAAAGAAATCAGTATAGGTGTTACTTTTGACTAACTGTGACAAAAATGTTTTAGATTTAGGTGGTGTATATAAGCAGGGAGTGTTCTGTGATAGAGTGTGGCGGGAATGCAACAGGCAGGGCCAGTGGACAGAAAATAATATTCTACCGCACAATAATAAAGGGTATACCGCAGACCTGCCATAAACTTTTTATCATGCTGAAAGAGTAGGCCTATGTGGCAAGTCTGGGACAAGGAAGTAGCATATAAATGAATATTCAATTTTTTATTTCAAAATCGGCGGAAATCCGTGGAGAAAAATCATGCCTGCATGGGCTAACAATATAAGTACATTGTAGTACAAAGGAGGATCAGCGAAACCGAAAATGCTAAAAATCGCTGAGGGTCACTTATATACTGGTTGACGCAATTCTTCCTGAGTGGCTGAGAGATATATCTATTTAAAAAGCTTATTTATTAAATATATCAGAAAGTTATGACATGTTTTTCACTAGAACATATCGCTCATTTCATAAATTAACTACTGCGTATAGCAAAAATTTAACAAAAGTAGTACAAAAGGTGAATTTTAGGGGGTATTCGGTGATAAAGATATTGTCATTACGGAACCGAGTATACCCGGTTCCCGTCCATGAGTGTGTTAGACAGGACCCGGGTAAACCCGGTTCCCACTCTCAACGGGTTAAATTTTCTGCTCGCGCTTCGCGCTCGCAATTTACTTTTGCTTAAATAGACATGATAGAGGGATGTTATCGTCACCTCGTAGAAGAAGAAGGAAAAAGAAAAAGAAAACGTAACATAATTCAGAAAGGTTTCAAACCCCTCCCCGTAATAATCCTAATTGTAGTAGTAGTAGTAGTAATGGTTTATTCAAAATAAAAATTCAATTGCAGCCACATTGCCGAATTGTAGAATTTTTTACAAATAATCATTTTTACATACATGTAGGTAAAATATACATTGCATACATTTGTGACAGAAAAGGTGACAATCTATATCAGATTTTTCCTCAAGTTGAACAACTCATACTGTACATGTTATAATAATAATTAAGTGTCCAGTGGGAACTATCTAGATTAGAAGTTAAAATATATATATATATATTTACATAAGAATATTAAATGTAAGTAAGAATATTACGAAATTAAATTAGAGCAGAGAAGGAGAGAAGGGGTGAAGAAAAGTGAGCAGCTAGTTACATTGTAGCAACAAGCAAGCATGAAAAGAACATAATTATGATTTATCCAGGTTTGAGATATGGGAATAAGAAAACTTAGCATCTGGTAAAAATCAAGATAAAGTGCATTTACGAAGAAGTGTGTAACAAATCATTAGGGGTACCGGTAAGTATAAAATTTACGTAATAGCATTTAGCAATAACAATTCAGCTAATAATTCATTCTAAAAGAAAACATGAAGTGTAAATATAATACTCAAATTACATACAATATACAAAAATTACCAGTTTTGGGAATGATGAACATGGCAATATTTTAGAAATTGCAGAAAGCATGTGTAAGCTCAAAAAGATAGTTTGCAATGATGCCACATTTTTGGTCAACAAGAAAATAGCAGGCTGAAGTGTATGGGTTGATGATGACTACGTCATTAAAGGTATTATGAATTTTTCTAAATTGTCATTAAAATACATATACAATAGGTCCACAAATTCTAAAAATACTCATAAGAAGTAGTATTATAAAAAAACAAAAAAACAAGGTGGTGGCTCAAAGTCATTACATGAAATGACTGAACTATTTTGAATTTAACAGATCAATTAGATAAGGTATTGAGCTGTTCCTGAACCGTTTGGTTCTACATTTTAACTGTTTTTTTTAACATTAGACCTACAAAGTGTTCGAGTGTTTTTGCAAGGAGGGATAAGATAGGACAGTTTATCATTCGAAATCAAAACTATTCGGGCCTAATATGTACACATGAATTCTTCTTGTACTTGGCCCCCCCCCCCCCCCCCCCCACTTTTGAAAATGCTCTGCCGGCCCTGATATGTGCGCCCTAACATACAAAATTAGTTCACGGTTAAATTTCACGGTGGAGTGAGCACTGTGTTAAAATTGCAAAAACTGCATTTTTTTTTTTTGTATTTTACATGATACATTTATATTTGATCAAATATGATGGAATTCCTATTTTGGATTGTTCACAATATTATTATCTTTTCTATGTAGTAATATCAAGTTTGACATGGGAATGTAGAATATTCAATCATGTAGTGATAAGGGGCAAATTGAGAACTAAGAACACCAAAAACATTATAGAAAAAATTATATATTTAAAAAAAAAAAACAAGCTTCAATTATAGTGCATGCGCGATTGAACCAGAGCCCACACGTGTGGACAGGGTTGTCTCTTTTTTAATCTCGTCTCGGGGTAATGACGTCAGGCCAAACAATTTCGTCATCAACGGGTTAAAATTGTAATTTGAATTTGAACTCATGACTCATGGCTTGACAAAATATGAAAATTGCTTATTTGAATTTCAAAATGGCCGCCATGAAAATCACTGAATATGCCTAACTTGGGTTATAAATGACATATGGTACTGAAATTTGGTACAAAGATGTATTTTGACATTCTGAGTTCAAATATTACTGGCCCCCATCGAACCGATCACTAAGTCGGCCGCCATCTTGAGTTTCAAAATGGCCGCCATGAAAATCATTGATATGCCTAACTTGAGTTGTAATTGACATGAGGTCCTGAAATTTGGTACAAAGATCTTTTTTGACATCATGAATTCAAATATTGCCAGCCCCAATCGATTCAACTACTCAGTCGGCCGCCATCTTGAATTCCAAGATGGCCGCCATGAAAATCAATGATAACGTCGCAACACACTAATTAGCATAATCGAATCCGGGAAATACCCCGACCGCGTATCAATGATGATGTAATGGTTTGGAAAAAAATTCATATAAAATCAATGAAAGGTATTGGAAGAAATTCTTTTTTACTTTTATAAAGAGTAATCATTAGTGCTTCAGATGAGCCCTTTTTTGAGAGCTAGAATGGGTGCCAGTTGAATTTTATGGAGAACTTATTTCATGGTGTAAGAACCCTGAACCGGAAGTCTTGATGGCACCAAATCTGGTATAGTCTCATTCCAGGCTGATTTTATTAAAAATGAGCCGAAGAATGTCACTTGATATTTTGATGAGACAAAGAGAACATTACTACCTAATTGTAGAATAAGTTTGAATATTCTCATTATAAACAGTTATTTTTGAAGATTTTTTGCATTTTCATTTTTAACACATACCCCTATGGGAGTGGAATTAGGCTAATGGGCCCATAAGCCTAATTTGAGTTATGAATGACATATGGCACTCAAATTTGGTACACTACGGTATTTTGACGTTCTGAGTTCAAATATCGCCGACCTCAATCAATTCGACCACTCAGTCGGCCGCCATCTTGAATTCCAAAATGGCCACCAATGAAATCATGGAATATGCCTAACTTGAGTTATAAATGACATGTGGTATTGAAATTTGGAAAACATTGGTATTTTGACATCCTAAACTCAAATATCGGCGGCAACAGTCAATTTTACCACTCAGGCGGCCGCCAAGAAAATAATTGATATGCCCAACTTAAGTTCTAAATGACATGTGATACTGAAATATTGTATTTTTACCTCCTTAATTCAGGTGTCCCTGGCCCCATCGATCCGACCAGTCAGTCGGCCGCCATTTTGAATTCCAAGATGGCCGCCATGAAAATCATGGAAAATGCAAGACTGGCATTCTAAACGATATGTGGCACTGAAAAATGGTATACATTGATATTTTGACACTCTTCATTCAAAAATTGTTGATCCATTGTGATCTCACCACAGGGTCATCCCCATCTAAAATTTGAATATGGTCGGCTTGACAAAATATGAAAATTGCTTATTTGAGTTCTAATTGTCCTTTGGAATTGATTTTTGTAAACAATTGTACCTGGTCATACAAGAATGACTTTCAGATGGCATTCATTATTGAGAGTTTTCAAGGCCCTTCTGACCTTTCCACTTGACTTTGTTAATTTTTCTCATAATTCCATGTATATAGAATCCTATCCCTTCCTTTGGACACTTTCTGTGTTGTTAAATCGTAATGAACTCATGTTTTTTTTTTATTTTTTTTTTTATTTCCAACCTGGTCTCATCCTACTACCTGACTACTATCCTAAACTTAAGCTGTTGAGCCTAATCGATCTGATTGCTAAACAGACGGATATCAAGATAAAAATTTGTAATTTCTAAACAAAGGTAAACGAGAGCAATGGCCGAAGGACTATAGGGATGACCCCCTTTTTGGGGGGTCGCACACCTCAGTGCTGGCTTTGCCTTCACCCAGAAATTGGGTAATGCGATCTTTTGGGTAATATTTTACCCACTTCAGAGTACAACTCCATAGTAAAAAGTTGTAATAGATAGTGCTTTATCGTATGGAGAAGAAGAAAAATCATGATTGGCCTAGCTACCTTTAGTTTAAAATGGTAGGAGGGGCTGATACTTGGTACATGTGGGTAAACTGACATGCTAATTTCAGATGAGCCCATATACATCTTTATTTCAAACATGACTGTGAATATAATATTGGCCGCCATTTTAAAGCAGCAATTGCAATATTGAAATTCTGTAGAGCCTGTCACGAGTTGTTAATGACGATGTCTCCGCGACGAAAAAAAAAATCATTGATATGAACATGTTCTTTTTTCTCATGAGACGTCGCAGAAACTCATGAGATGTCGCAGAGACTCATGAAACTTCTCTAAGATGTCTCCGTCATATTGTCTTGAATCTGTCTCAAATCTCAAATCCATTTCATGGCATGTGAGATACTACCATCAGTGTTTTAATATTCATGTGCTAGGCATTTTCCATGATTTCCATGGCTGATCACCGTGTGGTCAGATCGCTATGGGTTGGCAATATTTAAGTTCAAGATTTCAAAATACAATTGTATACCAAATGTCAGTGTGACATGTCATTTAGAACTCAAATTATGCATTTTCAATAATTTTCTTGGCGGCCATTTTTGGATTCAAGATGGCGACCGATCAAGTGGTCAGATTTCTATAATGCAGATAGTATTTAAATTCAAAGTATCAAAATACCATATTGTTTCAAATTTCAATACCACATGTAATTTATAACTCAAGTTAGCCATGTTCCATGATTTCAACGGCGGCCATTTAGGAATTCTAGATGGCGGCCAACCGAGTGATCGGATCGGTTGGGGCTGGTATTATTGGAATTCAGGATGTCTAAATACCATTGTGTACCAAATTTGAGTGCCATTTGTCATTTATAACTTAAGTTAGGCATACCATTGATTTTCATGGCAGCCATCTTGGAATTCAAGATGGCGGCCGACTGAGTGGTCGAATCGATTGGTGCCAGCGATATTTGAACTCATAATGTCAAAATACCATTGTGTACCAAATTTGAGTGCCATATGTCATTTATAACTCAAGTTAGGCATATCAATGATTTTCATGGCGGTCATCTTGGAATTCAAGATGGCCGCCGACTGAGTGGTCGAATCGATTGGGGCCGGCAATATTTGAACTCGGGATGTCAAAATACCATTGTGTACCAAATATGAATGCTACAAGTCATTTATAACTCAAGTTAGGCATGTCATTGAATTTCATGGCGGCCATCTTGGAATTCAAGATGGCGGCTGATTGAGTAGTCGAATCGATTGGGGCTGGCGAAATTTGAACTTTTAGAATGTCAAAATACCTTTGAGTACCAAATTTGAGTGCCATATGTCATTTATAACTCAAGTTAGGCATATTCCATGATTTCAATGGCGGCCATTTTGGAATTCAAGATGGCAGCCAACTGAGTGGTCAGATCGGTTGGGGCCGGCAATATTTGAATTCAGGATGTCAAAATACCATTGTGTACCAAATTTCAGTGCCACGACCGCACCGCATCTCATAATAAGGCGATATCGCAACTTTTATGAAAAAAATATCGATACCAGATTTGGGCTATCGTTCTATGAAATCGCCGTGTGATTTCATGGGGACTTTCATGGGGTCAACAAACTTTCATGTCAAGCTCAATGTATGCAAAAACCTGTACACAATCGAAGTGGGAAGCTAATCACCGGACTCTGCTCTTGATTTTGGTATGTAACATGATTAATTTCGTTTATGGATGTTTTGATATGTTTATAAATGGGGTGATTGTTTTTGGTGATATTTTTGATCAATTTATTTTACTGTTTTTGACCTTATTTACTCCTCTTTCGATCCTGACTGGTACCAAAATTAAAAATTGAAATGGAGTCAATGATCGTTTTGCTAAGATTGAGCGTTGACAAAGAATCTAAAAAATTGGTAGCTTCATTTTTTTTTAATGAAAAAAATATGAGAAGTATCGTTACGTATTGGTCGGGCAAAAATCCGTGGAATGTGTGACACTAACTGTTGTGCCCTGTGTCTACGGGCAGCTGTGCAGACCGAATCCACTGGGCTAGCATTTCCAGTGCAGTGGCCGTGTTTCAGCCGTGCCCTGTGTGTCTGTGTTCAGCCCAACCTAGCAAATCATGTCATGTAAGTTTTTTTTAAATTTTTATTAATTGGAAAAAAAAAACAGTTGTAACTGTCGGCCACACGCCCAGTCTGGCCTGTGTACTTTTTTAGCTAACTTGTGATTTTTAAATGAATTCTCCTGTATCTCAAGTCACTCCAATAAATTGCTGTTATACAGACCCAATAATATTCATGATTCAATGAAAGGTAATGATTGCACAATTCTACGACTAAGTCTAGACATGCTTTGCTAGATTCTACCCTATTTTATTAAAAACTATTTTAATCAGCATTCATTCAGAATTAATAGAAATTCTGACTGTGTAGGAATCTATCTATTATCTATCCATGTCACTTGTCAATGTCAGAGTCATAGACCTACTCGAGACGAGTAATTTACAACATGTCTTGGATACTTCATTGTTGTTTTCCTGCATTGTTGTTAACATCTAGTATTTTCATTTGTCTTTCAGGAATTCAACAACCGAAGGCTTGACTTCAACATTCAACACTATTCTTCATCGTTTGAACGGATAAACAGCAACAATGAAGTGTTAATGATGTATAATGAGCTGTGGCAGGACTGCACTCATACCATGGATATAATCTACCTTTTGGTTTGCTGAGGAACAGTGTTCGAAAAAAGAAATTAACCCCACAACAAGTTACGAGTGTGAAGAACAGCTGTGGACGAATGTGGTTATCCATTCTCAATGTATTCATGGTACAATATTACACCAGCAGTGTAGTTTACCACAGAGAGAAGAAGAATTCTTGATAGCATTTTACTGGTGATTCAGCGCAATTAGACCTTCCTATGCATGCCTTATTATGCAGTCAAAATTGAACCTTTGATTGTAGGAATCATATCACTGGATGATTTTTTTTTTTTTTTTTTGTTCGTTCATTGAGTTTGCATTATTTAGATGCAGAAATTAATTTTTTTTTTTTTTTTCGAATCTCCATAATCTACAAACTAGATATAAGTGTACGTAGTGTATTGTTTAAACCATGAGTGGCATTACACCTGTAGCATTGTTATCAGCATTCAGAAAGTTTCAAGTTGAAAAAAACCTGTAAGCTGGAAAAAAAAATGTCAGTTTTTATCGGTAGCCCAATTTAGCAAGTAATATGTAAAGGAGTGTAAAAAAAAGCAGATTATTTCGTAAGTTCACGTACAAATGTATCTTAATTGTCCTCCACTATTTACTTTCGATTAAATAATTAATGTTTATATTTAAATTAGATAAAGGGTTTAGGTGGGCAAATAATTATCATTATTTATTACCAACAGTTTAATTTGATATTTTTGGTATGGAGTAGGCCTTTATAATACCATCATGGCAATGTTGTAAAATACTTAAGTGAGCATTTCAGTTTTAATAATGGATCCAAAATAGATATATCTTGTTAATGACTATTTTTTTTAACCACAAGTCGTCTTCAAATGTGCATGTAGTTAAGACTGATGCACTGTAAAATTTGAGGTGTTAATGTTACCATTCCTTGGTTAAGAACAATTTATTGATGCCAAGAGAGGATTGAGTAACAGCCATTGTGTAATTCTTTTATTTAAATATCACGGTGTTTATTTCCAATTGTTACATGTCCAGAACTGGTTATGTTAATTTTAATGCCTCAGGTTTTTTTTGGTTGTACTACTGATGATGTGTGTTGTTTATGTTGGTGTTGACAGTGATGGTAGTGGTTTGTAGTTATTTTTAGTTACATTGGTAGCCTATATAGATCGAAAATAATGATTTTGGTGGTATTGCTGATATGCAGTCTACTCCAATATAATGAGGACATTTTTTTTTTTTTTTTTTTGGGGGGGGTATAAATCCTGAATACACATTATAATAGGAGTGAACTATGTTGAGATCTTAGTGTTGTTTGGGTGATGATAGTGGGGTGGTCATGTGATGGTCATAGCAGTGGGGATGTTGTTTGATGTCTGTATTAATTTTGTAGGTTTTTGTATGTATGTGGTGTTTTCGTGATGGTGAGGTTGGACAATTTTAGTGGTGTTGTTGATTGTTATTGAACGGTGTTGTTGATAAAGTGTTATATTTGATGTTAAAGTCAATGTGGTTTTTGTGTCAGAGGTTGTTGTGATGCTGGTTTAGGTTAGTATGGGTCAGTGATATTGAGTGGATTGCTAGTGGACTACGGTGATTGTGTGTGGAGTGTCCTGTTGTATCCTGGTCATGATGTTTTGGTGATAATCAGTAGATTGATATTGTGTAATGAGAGATTTCGGATGGTGAGGGTTCCCGTAACATTTGCAGAAATTTATCGCAAGCAAGTTGTGAATCATCTTCAAGCTTTATGTAAACGGGAACCCTATGATACATGTAAACTAGTATGCTTGGCAGAGTTGTCTGTTATCTGAGAACTGGAGTATTTGATTTTCTTTTTCCCCCTTTTTTTAAATGATTTTTGGAAAAAATGACAGGTTCAGCCTTTTCCTTTGTTTTTTTTGTATTGTTTGTATTTTTTTCTCTCATTTTTTTTTGTTTTGTTTTTGTTTTTTGTTTTTTTTTGGGGGGGGGGGGGAGGGGTGAGCAAATTGATTCTTTGAAAGGGTTTTGTTCTGGCCTTTCCCCCAAAAAAAATATAATAAATAAAAATAATAAATAAATCAATAAATAAATAAAAAATAAAATAAAAATAAAATAAATAAAAAGAAAAAGAATAAAATTTAAAAAAATAAATAAAATAATAAATAAATAAAAATATCTGAAGCTCTTGGTTTCATTTTTTGTTCGGATGTTGCATATATATCTTCATCCTCAAAAGACTTCAGCCTTTGGATATAAACTTAAGACACTGACACATGTGTAGTCAAATTAAAATGGAATAAGATCCAATTTGACAGGATGTTCAAAAGATGAAATGCACTTACATTCTCAAATGCACACAGCTAGGCTTCAACAAAATAAACCGTTGAAACATTTTCATCAGGCTTGCTTGTCATCTTGAATGATCATTTATATCAGGGTTTACATATTTGACTACCGTATGTCACCCGGAGAGGGGTTGTGATTGTCTTGTTGGTCTAGGGCAAACTGTTTAAAACATGAACTCAAAACAAGGTAACAGGACACATAATTTCAGGAATTACTTTATTTTCTCTATCTTCAATACATTAATAAATAAAATCAAAGAAACACATCAGAATACTGAATACAATACAATGACATTCAAATGTGTGTCCTTTATGACATGTCTATACTACTATATGATTCGGGGTTTTGTTCAAATAGTATATACTCACAACTGAAATTTATACAGTTATATAACAAATCTTATAAGTCTGGAGGAAATGACTATTCAATAAGTCAAACTTTATGTTAACGAATTCTTCAATTTCACTGCATGTTTCTGTTCAATCTATTAGAAACTGTTTTGAAGTATTCAACTGTCCAAGGGGATGAGTCTTGAAGCTCGCCCCGATTACTGTTAACCGACTTGAAGAGTTTCCAAAGTACGACTTTACATCTTAGTTACACATCGGTTGTTCACATCTTAGGTTCACCTCCTAATGTAGGTTAACTCATAGGTTCACCACCGAGATTCACACATGAAGTTCACTACCGAAGTTTCACATACGAGAGGTTCACACCATCTACAGATGATAACAAGTATACTACTAAATTAACTAATGGCTGTTTCTAGTATCATGCAACTGTCAATCTTAGGACATGCAAATTATCTGTAAAACAATATTCATATCAGTTTGCTTCTACAAATAATTAATACTCTCTTAAGGCAAAGAACCTTTAAACAATTATCATCTGTTTCCTCTTATTCAAATTATTAAATAACTTCTTAAGATTTAAAGTCCTAAATCTTTATTCTATCTCCTTTCTTTAGTTCGAGATACCTGAAAGAACTTTAAAGATTTAAAACATGAAATCTTTAATCTCAATATTCATTCTTTCTTATTGAATATCTTCTCAAGATTTACCTTCTGTAAACATTTAACAGTTCCCTTATGTAATTCCAATTTTTGGACATCATACACATCATTAACAATATAAAATAAGCATGATTTAAGTCCTTGGCAATTTAGTACTATTTCATAGATAATTCTAACTAAACTATTCCAAAAGATGAATAATTCATATTCACTTACAGTTTAACTGCTGACAAAGACTTGTGACAAGAAACTTGGAAGACAGGAACAGCCCATGTCCAATACAGACAATTCTGGTGCAAGCTAGAATACACGAAACTGACACGCCCAGTTTCCACAAGTACAGCATAAACACGCTGCCTCGTCCCCGACTCCGTCGGCCTAGCTGACGCTACCAAACCTTAGCAGAAAACTGCTTGGCTGCTCTAATAGGCATTAACACTACAGGTCTTGCCTCTCCAAATCCTAAGCTTCAAGTGACAAATATTGCATCTTTACCTCCCACCCAAAATTCCTAGATTCTTTAACCTTACCATATATCTTACTCAAAAGAATTGCTTTCACCTGTATAGCAACAAGATTCAGGAAAGAAATTAAACGAGTTAAACTAGGTTATGAATAGAAGCTAGAATGCCAAACTGGCAGTGATCTAAACACTTTCATGACTGTGGAAGACAAAAGCAAGACACATGAATAGGGTCAACCAACTGTAATACATATCTTTGGACAATAGCAAAGTTATTTCTGTGCAAATGAGACTTGTAACTAAGTAACCAAGCCCATCACTAAGCTAAATGTTTGTAAATAGAGATGAGATAGGGATGACTTGTAACACCGTATTCTTATGATATTTTGACAAAATAAACTTGTAACAAGAATAAATGCAAACTCAGTTGACATATTTTGAATGAATATCATTTTGATTAACTTACATGAAAATGAACGTATGGGAGAGTTTGGAAGAAAAAATTGTGCCTTGTCGATTGCAAATATACCCATAGTTCTGTGAATATACTTCATATATTAAACATTTTTGGTTTTCTATCATAGTGCATGTATATATATTCAAAATGGTTTAGACAGAAAGTTTAACGAAAGTGGGTTTCAATTGTAATTTTTATTCTTGAATGGCGTCCGATTTCAAATTATTACGCACACTCGTACTCGTGTCCAGCTTAGCGAGCAGACGACATAATATGTGTGACGTATGTACGAGCGTGACCGCAGACCAATCACAGCGCTCCATTTACGGTCGCCGGGTTCTTGGTAACCTTCGCCATTTTTTGATAGAAAATATATCTGCATCGTCTTACATCTGCCTCGATCCTGACTGGTACCAAGAATGAATTTCCAAATGGTTTCTTGTGAATATTGCTGGAGAGTTAGCGCTCACAATGAGCTAAAAAAATTTGGTAGCTCAGATAGTTAACTTACTTTTTTTTGCCTTTTTTCATCACTTAAAGTGTTCTTAACCGCGACCAATTTACAAACGTACATTTCGAAATGTTATCCCAATCTAACTCCTTAGATAATGTAAGAAATGGATAATTTAACTATTGAAAAATAATATCCAACAAAAATGGTTAAAATCCATGCAGAAATGAGCGATCAGCGCCAGTTTCCATTTACCCCCTTCTGCCTCATGAATATTCATAAAACCGTTTCGGGCATGAATACGTTTTTCGTATTATAAGCGTCTTTTCCAAGCGCTGCGGTCTAACTGTAGAACTCAAGTTAGGCTAATCAATAATTTTCATGGCGGCCATCTTGGAATTCAAGATGGTGGCCAACTGAGTGGGTGAATCGACTGGAGCCGGCAATTTTCGAATTCAGGATATCAAAATACTATTGTACTGAATTTGAGTGCCATATGTCATTTAGAACTCAAATTAGGCAGTTTCAGTGGTTTTTCATGGCGGCCATCTTGGATTTCAAAATGGCCGCCGTTCGAGTCGTCGGATCGCTTGGGGCCGGCAATTTTTTAAATCAACGCCCCAAAATACCCCTACATGCCAAATTTCACACTTTTTGCCGGAAGTGAACAACTAGGCCATTTTTTGGTTCTTATCTTACAGTAACTTGATCATGATTCCAATTGCATATGAGGTAAGTCACTGAACCATGACGAAGCCCTAAACTTTCTTCTCATTTGCATGATTTTCTTTATCTTGTGCCCAGTGAGGCGTGAAACATCGGGATTTTTGTGAAAATAAAATCAGAGGTACTCCCCCGAAACAATCGTCCTATCAACAAACAAAAAAAATTTAAGTCAAAATGTAAATTTTAGTCCACAGATTGAAAAAAAGCTTTTCTAGTCTCCCATGCTCACTGAAGCATGAATTTTTAAATAAGTGCCATAGGATCCTTGACACATATCCAAAGGTTACAACAAAACAAAAAATAAATGTTATCAAAAAGATTTTTAGTGCATAAAGTTACTGTAATACACGATCTTAATTCAAAAATGGCTCATTTATGTTTTTTTTTTAAATGTATATTTAAATATGACTTGTTATCAAATGTCAGAATACACTTCCAAAACAGGAATTCCATCATTAAATGATTGAATATACCACGTTAACTTCACAAAAAGTGCATTTTTTGCAATTTCAACCCAGTGCTCACTCAACTGTGAAATTTGACCATGAACTCATTTTTTATGTTAGGCATGTACTGTACATTCCTCCTTGGATCTTGGCATGCGCAGCCATATTGTGCGGTGGTAACATGTTTGGATTTCTATGGTCACATCATGTCGTAAGTGAAACGTTCAACTCTCCACACCATACACAATAGAGACCTGTACATAGATGCAAGTTGTGTTGTGACCATCGCGCGTCTATTGTCATTTTGTGCAACGCAGTGTTCGTTTATTTATGTTCTTTTTTTTTTTCATGCAACGAAATGACACCGACAACAAAATTGTAAAAAATCCACCAAAATAACGCAAAAGCGACAAAGTTGTGAATATACACTTCTACTTTGGATATTGGAGTTTGAAATACACCAATTAAACACACAATTTGCAGTTTCTATGTTCACTTTTAAGAGTGCTCAAAATGATGATTTATTGTTTTACTAAAACAAATATAGAAATTATACGTGCTTTTATAAAATCATATTTTTTCAAGTTCATGTTAATTAGAAGTTACCTGAACCGATATCGTTGCTTAAGAAGGATAGTTTTTTTTACTTAGGGACGCGCCTTTGAAATCAAGTAAAATCTTCACTTTTTTATAAATAAAACCATAGTTTCGTAACAAGTACATTTTAATCATTATATCAATCGTTTATTTATGATTTTGATGTTGATATCAATCATAAAAATTAAAATTTAGAGTGTGTAATACGTTATGTCTACGTTTTGTTGGATTAATGCTGCAGTAAACAGAAAATGATTAATTAATTTTGTATTGAAAGTCGCAGAAAATAAATGTCAGCGTGCGTTGAGAGGCTATATTGCCGCGTCTATCGCCCAAGTTTTCCAGTCCCATTCTGGTGTTTGGTAATATTTCATGAGGGTTTCACATGTAATATTCCATGATGTCAAATAAACTATTCTTCTTAAGCGAACAACGGTATCGGTTCAGGTAACTTCTAATTAAAACTTTCATATTTTTTTCAAAATACCAAAAAAGTTACCAGATATTGAAAAACTATTATTTTATAACCCAAAAATTTGTCGCATATATAATTGAGCGAAATAATTCCCAATTGTTTGTTGAATTAGTTTATTTGATACACCAGTCTCCAAAGTCAAGACGCATATGCACCATTTTGCCGCTTTTGGTGTACTTTGGTGATTAAAAAAAAATTTTGCTGTCCAACTCGTGTCAACTGCTTGAGAAAAACATTAAACAAATTACCGACCGCTCACGTTGCACACGAAAACTAGCGTGCGCGCGCACCTCAAACTAACATGGCGTCCCACGTCAAGAGAACACACAACCAATAGGCGAGGAACGTACATATAGGGCACATATGTCGCATCTTTTTTGAAATTCTTTTTTGGAACAATTAGAATATTGTTCCGAAATCATTTATTCAAAGTTATGATAATCTGCTTGTGAACTTAAAAAAAAGGTGGTTCGAACCACGAGTCTCGCCTGATTTCGCCTGATCAATAAAACATGCAATGTGACCTTTTGACCCCTAGATGACCTCTGACCTCATCAACACGCACAAGTGGTAATAACCAAGGATATTTTATACCAGGGGTAAACAAAACTGCTATAAAAATGAGTGAAAGTTAAAGCTGGTGTATAGTGTTGGGAAGAGGAAACATTTAATTCAGATTCACAGTTAGATAATATGAAAGACTGAATCCTATATTAAACTGTAACAAAGACAGTTATATTACATGAAATCTAGTGTCTTTATTTCACGATATAAGAATAAAAAAAGATAAGTCGGGGATCCGACTCATCTCAGTGTGCACTAGGCGTTCACATGGAAAACCAATGGGGATTCTCTTGTGTGGGTGATACACACAGATCGCTACGCTCCATTCATGCCCGAAGTTCGGGGGATCGGACACCCCAGCAAAGGTCTCAAAAACCATTATATTATGTTTGGGTTAAAACATTTTACTGAAATTCACCGGAAATCGTGAAAGGAATATCACAAAATCTCTCACACATACATGTATCTTTTAGTGCAATGTGAACAACATGAGACTATCTTTAATTGGCTTTATTCTGATTCATTTTTTCTTACCAAAACTATACACCAGGTTTAAACAAAAAGTTTGAGAAAAGTTGACCTTTCAGTTGACCTTTTGACCCATATGACCTTTGACCTCATCATCCTCATCAACACACAAGTGGTATTAACCAAAGATAATTTATACCAGGGGTGAACAAAACTGATGCTTTAAAAAATTGAGTAAAGTTTAACAAAAAGTTTAAGAAAATTTAACCTTTAAGTTGACCTTTTGACCCCTATATGACCTTTGATCTCATCATCATCAACACACATGTGGTATTACCCAAGAATCAATTGTACCAAGTGTGAACACAATTGATGGAGAAATAAAGAAAACAAAAAGTTTAATAAAAGTTGACCTTTAAGATGACCTTTTGACCGCTATAGGACATTTGATCTCATCATCCTCATCAACACACATGCACATTGTAGTATTACTCAAGAATCATTTGTACAAAGTGTGAACATAATTGATAGAGACATAAAAGAAATAAGAGCAAGTTAAACAAAAAAATTAACATTTTTGTAATGTGTAACAGATGGCCTCTATTCATTTGACCTTTTGACCCCTAGATGACCTTTGATCCCATCATCCTTATCGACAAATATTACTGAAGTATCATTTGTACTAAGTGTGAACAGAAATGATGCAGAAATAAAGAAATGAGAGCAAGTTAAAGAAAAAAATAAAAAGGAAACAGACCAACAGGAAAAGTGATCACTAGGTCTGTGCCGAACTTCGTTCAGGCGAGACAAAAATGACATTTTTGCCTTCAACCATTGCTCACTGAAGTAGGGGAGAGCGGGCCTATAAAATCTGCGTACCTGGAAAGTGGTTTAAAAAGGGATGAATTTGGAAGTAGGAGGAGACTCGTTACTAGGGGAAGGTATTCATCCCAAATTCATCCCTATTTCCAATTTTATGAGGCAATTACCTGTCAGGTCGTAAACGTATCAAAGATGGGCATTGAGGGTGAAAATAGTGTGATTTTGGGGTGACTCAACATTTTATTACAGTGCCATCCCGATTTGTCCTCAAAGGCTTTTCCTTCTTCTTCAGTTTCATGCAGGGGTACTTCACATTTTGGTTCATCAGAAATCTTGTTACGAAAGAAGAAGAAGGAGGAAACACATTGAAACACATAAGGAAGAGAAGAAAAACAAAGAAATACATAAAGAGAGGAAAACAATTAAATACATAAAGAAGTAGAGAGGAAAAAAACAATGAAATACATAAAGAAAGGGAAGAAAACAAAGAAATACATTTAAAAAAGGAAAAAAAAAACAAAGAAATACATGAAGAAATAGAGGAAAAACAATAAAATACATAATGAAAGAGAGGAAAAACAATGAAATGCAAAAGGAAAGACAGGAAAACAAAGAAATACAAAAAGAAATAGAGGAAAACAATGAAAAGCATAAGGAAGGAGAGGAATAACAATGAAATACATAAGAATGAAAGAGAGGAAAAACAATGAAATACATGAAGAAATAGAGGAAAACAAAGAAATACAAAAAGAAAAAGAGGAAAACAATGAAATACATAAGGAAAGAGAGGAAAAACAATGAAATACATAAGGAATGAGGGGGAAAAAGCAAAGAAATACATAAGAAAAGAAAGGAAAAACAATGAAATACATAAGGAAAGGGAGGAAAAACAATGTAATACTTAAGGAAATAGAAGAAAACAAAGAAATACATAAGAAATGAAAAGAAAAACAAAGAAATACAAAAAGAAATAGAGGAAAAACAATGAAATACGTAAGGAAAGAGAGGAAAAACAATAAAATACACAAGGAAAGAGAGGAAAACAATGAAATACAAAAAGAAATAGAGGTAAACAATGAAATACATGACGAAAGAGAGGAAAAACAATGAAATACATAAGAAATGAGGGAAAAACAAAGAAATACATGAAGAAATAGAGGAAAAACAATGAAATACATAAGGAAAGAGAGGAAAACAATGAAACACTTAAGGAAATAGAAGAAAAACAAAGAAATACATAAGAAAAGAAAAGAAAAACAAAGAAATGAAGGAAAAATAATGAAATACATAAGGAAAGAAGGAAAGACAAAGAAATACATAAATAAATTAGAGGAGAAAGAAAAAAAAACGAAGGAAGGAGAGAGAGAGAGAGAGAGAAAAGAGAAAAGAGAAATTACAAAGAAATGGTTGAAGAGTAGTTTCTTTTCAGTGTTATGTGAAATGCCCCATCAGAACCAAAAGTATTTGCAGCTGCACTCACGAAGGACATTGTGGTCATAAAATCTGCCAAAGCTCAGATTCTCTATTTTTTAAACCTATTTTCTATGAGGCGCCGTTTGTAACATCATTATACAGGGCGTCCCGAAAAGAACTATACACTTTTGAAATGGCTGCCAAATGAAAAATATTTGATTTTAGGTAACGAAATTTACATGTATGGAAAGCTCATTATCCCAAATTTCATATGACACCAAAAAGTCCGAAAATAAGTCATGCATGGATGAGCAGCGTTCACTTTTGTAAAGGGTATGGAAATTAGGGTGCGCAGGAATTGCCCTACCAATTTGTATGAGGAAAGTCATTTGGAGCTTATGGAATTGAGGATGATATGCAGAATTACTGATCAATTATGATGAGTTGGGGTTTGCTAAGAGAAATTTGTAGAATTGGGGATTATGATTTCATGCATGAGTGAACAGGAATATGTATTCCTATTATAGCATTGTAGCCTTCCGAGTTGTCTTCAGTGGTGTGTTAGTGGTAGTCAGGATGGGGTGCAGAACAAATGAGATGCAGGGTAAGATTTTTGATCCCTTTTGATGATCGTTTTCACGATCTTTTGGATTGTCTGAATGTCCAAGGATGGGGTGCAGAACAAGTGAGATGTAGGGTAAGATTTTTGATCCCTTTTGATGATCGTTTTCATGATCTTTTGGATTGTCTGAATGTCCAACATCAGTGGCATTTTTTTTTCTTCAACAAACAGGTTGTGCATCAAAAGAGGAGGAGGACACATTGAGCATTGAACGTACAGACTTTTATTTTAATTTTGCATTATCAGATTTTTTCCCCCCTCCTTTTTGTTTTGTTACAGGATGGATGAAACAAGTGTAAAATCGAAAAGAACAAAATTCAACTGAAAATAAAGACTGACATGTTAATTTCACAAATTTACACTTTCACAAAATTACACTGTACCATATCCTTTACAAAAGTCCAAATTGCTAAAATGACTGGATAGTTGGTTGGTTGATCAATTGAGTTGATTGATTTATTGGATAACAGTAAGACATGGTGATTGAAATAACTATGAAGATGATGTAATGCTTGATTAATTACCGGTAGTTGAAACATTTGGAGACTGGTACACTGTTGATTAAATGATTGCTAGCTGGGTGTTGATTGTCTAATTAATGTAACTGATTGATTGATAGATTGATAGATCGGCATCAACCATCCCAATTTGGGTAAATGTGAGTAGACCGGGATGAAGGAAGGTTGTCAGAATATTTGGAGTAGAAACCAATGAATATGAATGGTCAAAAACACACCCATGCAAAAAGAGAGAGAAAGATAGAGAGAGAGGGAGGGAGACAGGGAGAGAAAGAAAGAAGAGAGAGGGAGAGAGGGATGAAGACAAAGAGTGAGAGAGAGAGAGAGAGAGAGAAAGTGGAAGGGAGAGAAAAAAGAAGAGAGAGAGAGAGAGAGAGAGGTGAAACACCCACTGAAGGACCTCACTAATATACCTTGGAAATGACAATGCAACAATAGAAATACATATTCCTGTTCACTCATGCATGAAATTGTAATCCCCAATTCCACAATTTCACTTAGCAAACCCACTCATCATAAATTGATCAGTAATTCTGCATATCATCCTCAATTCCATAAGCTTCAAATGACTTTCCTCATACAACTTGGTAGGGCAATTCCTGCGCACCTAATTTCCATTACCCTTTACAAAAGTGAACGCTGCTCATTCATGCATGACTTATTTCAGACTTTTTGGTGTCATATGAAAATTGGGATAATGAGCTTTCCTACATATAAATTTTCATTACCCTAAAATGAAATATTTTTCATTTGGCAGCCATTCAAAAGTGTATAGTTCTTTTCGGGACGCCCTGTATAGGCAAATTATTTGTTATATAATCATTATATAATAAATAATAACAATTATTTATAAATAGTTACAATTCTATTTTCATTATTAAATATAATGGAATTACACATTTCATTGTTATAAATAAAGAAACGGTTATAAAAATTATTTATATATAAATTGTTCTATTTATTAAATAATGACAACTCAAATCTTATTATTTACATATAATGAATTACGTACTCCATTATTTATAAAATAATCGCAATTCATGTTTTTTATTTATAAATAATAGGATTTGAGTTTTCATTATTTATAAATAATGAACTTTGTACTTGATTATTTAATATATAATTATAATTCAATTTTCATTACTTATAAATAACAAAAATGTACCCTATTATTTATAAATAATGGAATTCCGTACTTCCTTATTTATAATAATTAATTCCACTTTCCATTATTCATTAATAATGTTCGGAGTTTTTCATTATTAATAAAATAATTTTTTCTAGCGTTTCCATTATTGATAAAATAACGAAGTTATATGCAAATTTCGACCGCCGAACATGAATAATTCATAAGTTGTGTCCGCTATGCTATTCTTTGTTTCAGACACATGTTTTCTTCATCGCACAACTTGCCTTAAATCCCACAAACCGAACGGTAAAACACCTATTGGTCTACTAGCCAATACGTCTACTCCATTCGTCTAAACCCTAATCGTCCACTAACCATTTGGTCTACACCCAATTGGTCTACTAACCATTGGTCTACATCCAATTGGTCCACTAACCGTTTGGTCTACATCCAATTGGTCCACTCCAATTGGTCCACTAACCATTTGGTCTACAACCAATTGGTCCACTAGAAATTTGGTCTACAACCAATTTGGTCCACTAACCATGTGGTCTATCAATTCTTCGATAGGGAGGGGCGGACAAAATATTTTATCCAAGTTTCCCTCGATCCCTACGTGATGTTGGCGTCCCCAAAGGTACACCCAATTTTTTTTTCCAAAAAAAGGCAAAAAGGTACACCCAAAGTTGTTCAATCACGATGGCCGAGGGATAAACGGGAGGGGGGGGGTCAATCACGCGTATAAAAATGTCTTTTCTTCCTTTTACTTTTTTACTTTTTGCTCACTTTGCGGCCCCTAAGTTAAAGGTCAATTTTGTACCCCTAAGTCAAAGGTCAATTTCGCGCCCCCCCCCCCCTTTAAGGTCATTTTGGCACCCCTTCGGCGGCCTACCTGGGAGCCTGGCCCCGAGCCCCCCCCCCCCCCCCCCCAGAATACGAGCAATTTGTTGTTGTTTTTTTTTACAGCTTTTACCTCTCATAAGATAATTTTGCATGTTTCAAAATGTCAGAGTACTACTATTTGTTCAAAAAAATCGCATTGCAGTCATGAGACGGGCTTAATGTTTATTTGTTTTTTTTATCGATTAACCTGAAAACAGTGCATTTTAAAGCTGCTTTTTGTGCTATGCTTCGGAGAGGATACTAATCTCATTAAAGAAAATAAGTGCGAAGCTCGAGCAAATTCTTTATGATTTAAGACCAATTAATTGACCAATAGTTGGTACACTGTAGACCACTTAATAGAAGACCAATTGCTAAGAGACCAACTTGCTACCAATTAGTTGTGGACCAAACGCGTATAGACCAATTGGTTGTGGACCAAATGCCTAGTAGACTTAATGGTCAATGGACCAAATGGTTAGTAGATTAAAAGGTTACTGGACCAAATGATTGTAGACCAAATGGAAGTAGACCAACTAGTATTATCAGTACCCAAATACCATTCTATTCTTTGTGTGTGAATTGATCTTATTGAATTTTAGTAGTCAACTCATGCAGAAGCGTTAATTCGAAATATTTCACTATTTTTTTCTTCAAATTTTATTTCACGTATCGTATGATTTGTGTGGGGATAAGACTAGCTAATGATCTAGGTTTGATGATCTTTATGAATTAAAAAACGTATCATGTGCGCATGTGTAGCTCAATAATATGCTCCAATCCATATGAATATTCATGAGTAAAGATGGCCACTACTTGAACATCGCGATAAGACATAATAGAGGAAGAATTTCATGAATTTTTGGGCTTATTATACAAGTTATGGTAGGCTCAAAAAAGTTTTTGAAATGAGTGATTATTGTGTTTTTGAAATGCAATGGATCTAGATTAATGAAAACATGAATTAAGACTTAAAAATGAATATTGAGACACTGTCTTTCATGATCAGTGTCTAAATGTCTTGTCTGCATGGTTGTCTCGCGCTCGCGCGCCCAGCTAGCTCGCTAGGGTCCCTACACTGGGCCAGTGTGCCGACGGAAACTCGTCCAGCGGCCGTGCCAGCGCTACGTACTGACGCTAGGGGCCAGCAGCCAACTTCCACAGACACAGACAGCCACATGAATATGGTCCACGTGAGAAGGTATAGGTCTAACCTACAATAATTTATGGCTGTAAACCAACATCAAACTTGACTGTCTTTCCCCGTCGCCCTCTTGGTTGCTGAGGAAACTTCTCAACAATAATCAGGGGATTGCTGGTCGAGGTGGGATTTTAAGCAAGTATGCATGAGCGATGAAAAAAAAAAACCCCCAAACAAACAAACAAAAAACATCTGAAACAAAGAATAGCATAGCGGACTCAACTAATGAATATTCATGTTCGGCGGTCCGAAATTTGCATATAACTTCATTATTTATAAATAATGGAAACAGGTCGAAAAATTATTTATTAAATAATGAAAAACTCCAAACATTATTTATAAATAATGGAAGGTGGAATTAATTATTTATAAATAAGGAAGTACGTAATTTCATTATTTATAAATAATAGGGTGCATTTTTCATTATTTATAAATAATGAAAACAGTATAAAAATTATTTATATATAATTGTTCTTATGTATTAAATAATGAAAACTCACATCCTATTATTTATAAATAATAAAACGTGAATTGCGATTATTTATAAATAATGAAGTACGTAATTCATTATATATAAATAATAAAATTTGACTTGTCATTATTTAGTAAATAATAAGAATTAGATATAAATAATTTTTATACCGTTTTCATTATTTATAAACAATGAAATATGTAATTCCATTATTTATAAATAAGGAAAATCGAATTGTAATTATTTATAAATAATTGTTATTATTTAATATATAATGATTATATAACAAATAATTTGCCTATATAATGATGTTACAAACGGCGCCTCATAATTTTCATCCTCCACAAGAATGTGCTATGAAGTTGATGGTTTTACGATGTGACAGCTTTATTATCCAAAATGGATGAATTGGATGTTAAAATAGGATGAATTTTGTTCAGTAATCCCACTGGCCCTCCCTTAGCAACAGAATTGCTCTCAATGGGCTGTAACCCTTAATTCATCCCCAAGTCACCTCTCTTTAACCATTTTATCACGCTCAAACAATACCGGAACCAGGTACGTTAGATTTTCATAGTGTTATATGGAACATTTTTCACCAAAATGGCCGTAAAACAAAATCGGATTTATTTCAAGAATCAATAAACAATCAGGTTGAGTGTATATCTGTATGCTACAAATGTACCCCATAAAATTCTTAAACTTAGTGATGGTTCCGGAAATAATCCATCTTCAACAAGACCATGTCAAGTGTTCCAACTAACCCCAGACACGGGGTTACAAGGTATGGGGTAAGTTGAAACATTGTGCATTATATCATATGAAATTTTATTTAAAATACCTGCAACATTATTGCATGGGTTCAGCTAACTTGCTTTATTGATTCCAATTAAAATATTAAAGATAGGTGTTCATTTTTTTTTTAAACTTCATGTTTTATTACACTTGATAGCATCCACTCAGATACAGATATTCTGAAGTCCTGTGAAGTAGCATCCTGCAATGTATTTTGTTTAAACCAAAATAAAATTGTCCAATGTGCACTAATATACATTTATAGGAATATTTCGGAACACTTCATTGAATTATATGATTTTTATTTTTTTATTCAGCTGAAACCTATTTACTTAGTACATGTTCCAACTAACCCCGTTCAAAATGTTCCAACTAACCCCAGAGACCCATTTGACATTTGTAAGCTTACAGCACAAAAGAGGGACAACAACATGCCATATATTTAACCTTGTTTTGTAGCTTGGTATAACTGTTTGTTGTAATCAAAAACTGGCCAACTTAATTTACGATCTTCCCTGAGATAATAAAACATTTGTAAAAATGACAAAATTTACTCAGATGGTGAAAAAACAAACATTGCTTTCCAACTTCACGAGGCTTGAAGCATGTGTGCTGTCTGATATGTGGTGGATGGCAGTTGCTAATAGCAACAACCTGAGGGTCGATTTGCATAAATATATTCATAGACGTTCAAGAAAATTACAATGTTTCAACTAACCCCGTGTTCCAACTAACCCCACTCTCCCCTACATGTATGACATGATGATTCTTCCTAATTCTTTGCTAATAAAATTACCTACAAGGAAATATAATTAGATTTGTTCAATTCCGCCTTGTTAAAAAATTATTGATATCTGAAATAGGGGGAACTTGTGTTGTGTTTAGCTCAAAGGGTGGGAGACATGTGGGGGAGGCAGTTGCATTTGTCTTGTCATTTAGATTTTTTTTTTGTTAGTCAGGAGGAAACAATAAAATTTCTTAAATTTTTTATTTGTGATTCCAAAGTAGACATAGAAACTTTCTGGTTGCATCAAAACCATGCACCTGTTAATGTAATACTTACATGTAGATTTACATGTAAGTTAATGAAACAAAATAACGTATGTACATCTCCCAATACATGTATACTTACTCTATCACAAAAGCTTCCATCAAGGTAGGTATTTGGCATTCCTCTGTTATCTCCTCGATAAATACACCCTAAGACAGCATCTTCAAAGCTCTGCAGGACATCACTCATCTTATAGACACATAGAGCAGATGAAGTCCCATTTGAAAATACAGCATACAAAAGTTCCTCGGTGCTGTCAATGCTGAATGAGTTAGTGAGCTGGGATCCTGCTGGTCCAATATGAGCAGATCGAATCTCATTGTACACAATGTTAGATCCACATTCCAGCTTTATCTCAGTGTAAGAGTCAAAATTATCATCTAATGAATTTGGACACAAACGACCTAAATATACACCATCATCCCTTGACATGAAATAGAATAGATAATCTTTGTGAGCAATCACATGTTGAAAATATTCATTCTGAGATTTTCCAATGACATTTTGGGATTTTTCCAGGTTGTCGAGTTTATGCTTGGAAACAGGATTATTGGAAGCACGATCACGGCTGAATCCTGTGAATAAGTACAATCTGATATCACCTGGGTTTCCTTCATTGTCTGCACCCAAAACAACAACTCCAACAGTGGGTGCGTCTTCTGTTGTCACAACTTCTTGTGGGTTCCCCTTAGTATCATACCTAACTACATCATGTGATATGTTAGTCAAGCTCCTAGTCTCACAGAAACCATCACATCCTCCACACGTGATGAGCTTATCCTCAGGTGAAGGAGCTATAACAAGGAGTTTATTATTATTACTATTCCCTTCATTAGGAGAAGGGCATGTTCCAGTATCTACGGTATGTTTAAGAGTCAGGTCTGGGTTGAGTTGATAGAGTCTCTCCAGTGCTCCTATATAGACATCTCCAGTGATATTGTTGATGGTGATATGGTTGAATGGTAGGGTGGGGTCTGGACTGGTGAACGATGATACCAGGTAGGAAGAGAGAGGAGCTGAGTGGATGGTCTGTATCAGGCATATGAAGAAAAAAGTGAGCACTGATGATCTCATCTTGAAGACGTGTATCCCTGCCATGACTGAAGAAATCTCCAGAAGTGATGATTCGGTTTCTATAGAAAGTGATTAAACAAGAAAAATACACAATTTTGATATTTCCATTTTATTGCCATAAAGAATCTTTCAGCCTCAGTTCCTATGAACAAAGAGTTTGGTATGAGTAAAACAAAAATTCAGATTAAAAAACATTACTCACATCTAAAACTAATATAAAAATAAAGGAAATATATTTGTAAATAAATATATTTATACTTATAAAGGGCAAACATTATGAATGCCAATTATTAGTTAATATGTTTGCAATACAAGAAAGCAATTTGAGCAATTAAGTACAATGCATCAGTTTCAAAATGAAACATAACCACCAATCATTGCTGCATTATAGTTTCAGATAAGTTCAAGATAAATTTACTTTTAATATCATGATCCAAGACTACACTCTTAGAACAACCTAATCATTTATTTGATTAGATCGCCTTATGAAATTATTATGAATAGAAACTAATCATTTTGATGCGGATTTATAATCATATTTGACTAGTACGAATACATGTAGTTACCAAATCAAATCAAAGTGAACAGCACTAGGGATTTGAAAGGGATTTCTAATCAAAACTTTTCTTCATTATCATTGGTCAAAATACACACGTGATGAACAATAAGAAAAGCGATTGGCTATTGCGGTTTTCGCGGGCTCTTAATCTTCGCTCTAAAACTTCGCTATCGAGAGACGACTTCACGGCTTCTCTGGGGAGTCTAAGATTTCCAAACCTAACTAAGGTAAGTTTATGTTTCGTAGTCAGAATTTATTTTTGTGAAGGTGAATAAATGTGGTCTGCACTGAGTTTTTTTTAATGAGCCAGCGTACTTGTCCGAGTTAAATTTGGCCATTTTTGGTGTCTGAGACCACGTTGATTCCGTGTGTGTGTGTGTGTGTGTGTGTGTGTGTGTGTGTGTGTGATCATGCATGCAGTGAGTGACCGTGTTTTGCTCGCCGAAACCACGGGGCTGGAAATCTTGATATTCGGCTAGCATTTTAAGCCGCGCACTGACTGTCAAATTGTAAATTATTGCACATTACAAAGCCTCACCTGCCATGACGCATTCAGATGATAAAACAGACTCAAACAAATAAACATAAGAATTCAATCTCTTACCTGGTCGCCGTTTTATCGGCGTAGAATTTTTAAAAGAATAGTCTTGAATATGGCATTGATTGGGTGCATGTAACGTTAGCTCTAACGTTAGAGTCTAAGTTAGATCTAGGCCTAACTTACGCCTATTGTTTTTGTAGCCGTAGGGGTAGACTCTCTAAAGTTAGGCCCTAACGTTAACTGTGTAGGCCTAATTACACTACTTTTTGATGCCATGTGATGTGAAAATCAGCTAGACCCTAGGCCTACTCATTTTATTTTACATTATACTGCATGAATACGAAAAGTGCCCTTCAAAATGCATGATAGAGTCATTGCCGACTCGTACTGCAAATCTGCGGTCGCAAATTTTAAACAGGGGGGGGGGGGGTCGAGGTAGCGAGCACCCCCCCCCCCCCCCCCCCCCCCGTAAGATTGGCAAAAAAAGTGAATTTTTTTTTTTGGCTTGTAATTTTTTTGGGGGTCGATCGAACCGACCTAAACGTTATGAATGTATGTTGAACTTCTGGACGAAGCTGAAAGCCAAAATTTGTTAACACCCCCCCCCCAAAAAAAAAAAAAATAAATAAATAAAAAATAAATGTAGCAGCAGCAGAGACACAATCAATATTTACTTTTTAATTTTTTTCCCCAGATGATGCAGAAGACAGCATTTGGAAAGTCGAATGGCTGAGGAATCACCACCAGCCAGAGCAGCAAGTGAAAAAAGTGGATAGAAGATATTATTAAATCCAGAGCGTCAACGATAAAGACTAAAAAAGAAAAACCTGTGTCGGAGCTTCTACAGCGTACCCAAGGATGCTTGATACAGATTGCATGGTAAGCAGCCTGTGCTTTTTTCTACTTCACATCTTTGGTTTGTGCAATTTTGATTTATATTCCTTGGCTCTGATATCATGTCAGTGATAGAATGGGATTGATTTTGATAATGCCCCCGTCACACTGAGCTCGTTCCTACTACGTCCTTGCAAATTTTGCCGAACGGGCATAGTCTGTGTGTAAACTGAGTGGACGTAGTAGTATGTAAATACTTCTTACGTCTGTTACGAAACTTTTCATGGGACTAGCTCCGCTTCGGATTTCAAAAAGTTTCAAAAAAATCGGGCGCCATCTACGTCCTAAAATTAACGGGGAGTTCAGCCATGGTGTGTCGAGAGAGAATAGTTCTATATCTAGTACCTGAAGAACGAAGTGATGCGACTCGATATGACGTGACACGAACACATATAGACCGTAACTTAAATATTATACTAAATGACGATATTGTTCGTAGGTGAGAATTCTAGACGCGTACATACAACAGAGCATTGTATATTAATTAATCAAGTTCTAAAATTAAACGTAGAGTGACAACGTCCTTAAACGGGGTAGGACTTACTCTGAACGAGAAGGGACGTACTACGAACATACGTTTCAATTTTTTAAACAGAACGCATGTCATAATTCCGTCACACTGAGCTAGTTCTCACTGCGTCTAGGTAGTTTTTGGTGAACGGGGGCTCAATCTGTTTACACACAGGACTGAACGTAGTGGCAAGACCTTTTAGAATCTAGTACAGACCGTTTACAATCTGTTTACGAACTTGGCGAACGGGCACGAACGGAGAGAACGGAAAGGCATTCCGATTTTTTGAACATTATGCTTCAAAAAAATCGTACTGGCTTCCAGTTCTAAAATTAAACGTAGTGACAAACGTTCCTCAAACGGGTAGGACTTACTCTGAACGAGAAGGACGTACTACGAACTGTTACCTAACTTTATCATGCTGCGCATTAGGCACTTTAGTGACCGTTTGGACGTGCTACGAACGATATAAGAGTGAAACGCAGTTTACTCGTTCTGAACTGGATAACAACGTATTGCGGACGCGATAAAAGACGGAATTGACGTAACGAGAACTTATTTATGAACTGCCTAGCATAGTATTCAAGAAATTATTTTTCAAGTTATAAGTTTCAACCCGACCAAAGCCCGTTCAGCATTTTTTTTTTTAAAACGGGCAAAACGGGCAAGAACGTTATAGAACGACCTCAGTGTGACGGCCCCCTAATGCGGAAGATTATGATGTAGGACTACAAAGGAATAAATAGATGATTATATATTCAGGGTAAGATTCTTTGAACAATTATAAAAATTTATTATCTAGCAAACATTTGCACAGATTAGATTATTACTGTTCTGGTCATATGAGTAACTTGAATTTGATAGTAGCCTATAGCAATATTCAATGTTATTGAGTGCAAGGGTACGAATATTATATGAGCGTGCCAAGTTTAACCTTGATCTATTCAACGACGCGAAGCGGAGTTGAATAGATCAAAGGTTCAACTTGCACCGATGTAATTATTCGAACCCTATGCACGAAATAAACATTGAATATTGCTTTTATACAACACTCGATGTCCTACCCGTACACTGAAAAGATAACTTTGTCACAAGGCCAGATTAATTCGTCAATCGGGGTTAAATTATTTGTTTTGCGATATAAACTGTGAAATGACAAACTCATGGTAGTATAAAACATAACAAATTGATCGAGCACTATTACAAAGTTTCAACTGGTGTTGACAAAAACAAACTTGCGCATGACTGATTTTTTGCGGTGACGACATCTTCTTCGCCAAGCACGTAATTGACAAATCCTCTTCGCAGTCAATGTAGAATGAGATTAAGTCGGCCATATGATTATAATACAAATTATTTGCTGAAAAAACCAAATCAATTTGTTGACATGGCAAAAATGATGACAAATTTAGCCTCCTGAAGACAGTTTGGGAAACCCGCACATAATTCAGCCGTCTTCGAATCACTCGCCGGTCGCCC